>JAQJVL010000001.1:7931710-8284210 GCA_035578905.1 Stictocephala bisonia
GGTTGTAAAAATATTTCAGCACACCCCATAGGCAGTAAAAATATTCCAGCACACCCCATAGACAGTACAAATATTCCAGCATACGCCATAGACAGTACAAATATTTCAGCATACGCCATAGACAGTACAAATATTTCAGCATACGCCATAGGCAGTAAAAATATTCCAGCATACGCCATAGGCAGTACAAATATTTCAGCATACGCCATAGACAGTAAAAATATTTCAGCACACCCCATAGGCAGTAAAAATATTCCAGCATACGCCATAGGCAGTACAAATATTTCAGCATACGCCATAGACAGTACAAATATTTCAGCATACGCCATAGGCAGTAAAAATATTTCAGCAGTGAAAGTGTTTTAACTTTTTATAAAGTATTTCACATACAACTGATGTAATGATAATTGGGAGTGATTTTTTCAGAAGTATACAACATTGCCTAATCTCTTAAATCTAACTAAAAATAAATATTTTTCCATATTTCTGCTCATAAACCTTGAACTCATTCTGCTAAGTATTTGAACTCATTAACCTAGTCCCTAATTTGGTTATTTGAATTCACTTTACATATTACGGATGTGAAAGCAGAAAATTTGGTACTTCGTTTTTAATTCTGTTGTTGTTTGACAGATTAAGCAAATCGCCGGCACGCAAATTTTCCTCGTCCGTATATCAACTTCGGCCTTGGCCTCTCGGTCTCGTGATGAGTATGCACGCTTGCCCCTGGCCTAACCTGTTCCTCGTTACGTCATCATTCCTCTCTGAATTCCCCACAAATTCATTGTCCTGTTCGTGGAACAACGCCGCACTTTACACACATCCTCGTTTAGTCAAATTATTTGTCTAAATGTTCTATTCAGTTTCACCAAACTGTTTTAAAAACACTGTTGGAATAAGAAAAAAATATTCTCTCGATTTTTTTGTTTCTCATTGTAATCACAGCCACAGGTTTAGCGCCAAACCTTCGATCTTGCACTTCCTCTCCATTGGCCGAAGTCATCCTTTCTAATCACAAACTTGTAACTCACAGGTTTTTGTTTTGTTAAAAAAATTATATAATTAATGCCTAACGAACTGTTTAGACAAGTATAACTCTTTATAACTGCTACAAAGAGGTATTTATTAATATAAACAGACGCGTTTCTCCATAGTACATTAATGCTAATGATCCATTAATGTTTTGCATTAATTGGAACTACATCCGGAAGAACATGGTTAGAATTTCTTTAATTATTGATGAATAGATATTTGTTTGTAACTCACATTATTTACATATGTTTGTACTGTGAATCTACATAAATATTTCCATTTATTTCATTCGTTGCTCTTCAAAAGCGTAGTCAATCTTCTTTAGAAATCAAATTATTATTGCACCGAAGTTAGGACTATCTCCTACCTACACTTAACCATAAATGATCCAAACAGCACTTTCTTGAACATAAAATAATCAAGTTATTTATGAAACTATGTCATAAAGTGAGACTCATTTATTCCCAGAACAATAGAAGATAATACATAATATATACACTTGATTGCACATGCATCGTCAAATTAAATAATATACATAGGCATATATTACTTATGTATACAAATTGAGAAGACACTAAACTTATATTATAACAAGACAACTTATAATCTATTTTACATAACCTAAGATAGGAAAATTATATACGAATTACCACTAACATTTTTTAAACAAGAACCGTGTATAAATTTTAACTGAACAACATAAAGAACATTCCAAAATCATGATTTAAAAACTTGTCAAAATTATAAAACAATTAATTATTAATATAGATCCTATTTTAACTTTTAAATCAGTATTATCATTGATTTTATACACAAATAGATTTCCCATCCAATGTTAAATTTTGTATCTCAAAATATCAGCTGTTTTTGTGGTCCATTGTGGAGCACTAGTGTAGTTCCATGTAAATGCAATAAATCAGCTGTTGTTGTGTGCCTCTCTAACTAACAAAATTACTGCCACAAATATTCCTATTAGATGAAATATCTATTTTAAGTTTATATATATAATCAATGGTATTATTCAACATTTTAATGGATTGAGGTAACTTGGTAAACAACATAATAAATGTGTATATGACCTTATTCTGTGATTTGAGTATTTACAATAATATTTATTAATAATATTACAATGTCTAGTGTCATATTTAAGAACTAAAGCTGTATAAAATACTTTTCATAAATATTAAACATTGGAAAAATAACTATAATGTAGTAGCAACATTTTAAGATTGATAAAAAGTTGTGTACAAGATGCCCTTGGTGCAACCAGGTTACAACACTGTAAAAAAATATATAACAATGGAGTAGAATTCAATTGACACGTTTGTTGCATTCCGACGAAATTGCAAGCGATTATGAGAACAAGATCACAGCACATTGGTTTCAATTAATGTTCACTTCCAAGGTAACTAGAACAGATGGTAGGCAGCACGGGGAGGCTGTGTAGTGTACTGTGACGTCACATGGGCGAAATCAGCTGATTTGTTTATCCTATTAAATACTGGTAACTCATTCTACCAATCACATGGAAGCTCTCAGCTTAATCATAGTATAAAACACATAGTAGCGACACTCCGTTAAAAAATGGCAACAAGCACGGCACTAGCGTTTGTAGCGACGGGAGCAGAGAAGCGCGTATTTCTGAAATATTTACATCCACAGCTGTTATTACAGTAGTAAATGTCAAATAACCTGTCATGGTCTTTTTTTAATTGATATTATTCCACTTATTTGCAAAACACAATGCAAAACAACGGTAATGCTGTGTGTGTGGTTGTATGCTCCTGCCATTAGGAGCGCTAGCGTCGCACTAGTCCCACAACAATGCAATGGGAGCGTCGCTACTGGGTGTTTTATACTGTAGCTTAATAGTAAGCTTATGAGCTTACTGAATACTTCACCACTAATCAGCTTGAATTGTAACCACAGGAATTAAAACCAGTATTTTTATGTTTATTTGTTGTCCAACCCAGTGTCACTCCACTCATGTGACGTCATGGGATATGCGCGTAATTCATTCCGTCTTCCTTTCTAGGTACCGTGTTCACATATATGTGAAGAATACATAACTCCGCAACATGTTTCCGGGAAAGCGCACGTTCTCATCATGTTTCCGAGGTCTGTCTGCTGGGAAGTTGATAGGAAAGTTGTACGAAAATCTAGAGTGCAATAATTTTGAACATTTTTTAATCATTGTTTACAATGTTTTAAATGGTCACTGTATTGTGTCAAATCAAGTGAAGAATTAAAAACAAACATAAATTAGAAACAACAATTAATTGAACCTTCTTGTCGACGTGAAAGAGAGTCAGTAAGGAGCGGGCAGAAAAAAGATATAATGTTGTGGAAATATTCACATCCACTTAAGTTATTTGTTATATACTTCACATCATTTCAGTTATTTGTTATATACTTCACATAAACTTAAGTGGTTTGCTATATACTTCACATAAACTTAAGTTGTTTGTTATATACTTCACATAAACTTAAGTTGTTTGCTATATACTTCACACAAACTTAAGTTGTTTGTTATATACTTCACACAAACTTAAGTTGTTTGTTATATACTTCACATAAACTTAAGTTGTTTGTTATATACTTCACACAAACTTAAGTTGTTTGTTATATACTTCACATAATTTCAGTTATTTGTTATATACTTCACATACACTTAATTTGTTTGTTATATACTTCACATCATTTCAGTTATTTGGTTGAATATTTCCAAATAATAATGTTTGGAATAATGCCAACATTACTGGCTATTAATATAAAAAAAGTTATTGGAGGGTTGAGTTTCAATACTTATATAAATTATTCGTCTCTGCTGTGTATGAAATCTAACAAAGTGACGATCACTTAAAAATTATAACGAACATTGATGCAAATTTATTTTTTCAATACAATTCATACTACCAAAAAGCTACAAATATTTAGTTCACATAAACTTTACACACGTTTAGTACAACAGTGAATTAACGGAAACAAAAAAAGTAGTGATAGTGAATTAACGGAAAAGATCCCAATTTTTTAACGCACAAAAATGTCATAGGTTATTAAAAGCCCTCTGCATTTTGTGCCAGCTTCACTGATCAATGTTTCCTTTCAATAAAGCTTTTCTGGGATCGAAACAGTGTCTTTTTTTTAAAAATATTCTGCAATGTTATCGCGTACATAACTTCATTTTCCATGAATACCATGACCAGTACTTCCAACATCATGGGAGGGTTGAGTTTCAATACTTCCATAAACTATTCCGTCTCTACTGTGTACGAAATCGAACAAACTGACGATCGCTTAAAAATTACATCGAACATTAATGCCAATTTACTTTTAAATTCAATTCATTTATTTATTTGCCAAGAAACAAAACATGTACAAGTCTGCATAAGCATCGTCAATCATCTATACTACAGTAAGTTATATTATCTATAATAAAATACATCTAACCACTACAATATTATCATATTATAGATTGTATCGTTCAAATATTTTATAACATTAAAATATTATACAAACCTAGATAAAAATCAAGAAAAAATATACAATAACCAAATTATGCCCTTTAGTAGTAAAACTAACATAAAAATACAGCATTAGATAA
The DNA here is from genome assembly GCA_035578905.1 of Stictocephala bisonia. Taxonomy (NCBI): domain Eukaryota; kingdom Metazoa; phylum Arthropoda; class Insecta; order Hemiptera; family Membracidae; genus Stictocephala; species Stictocephala bisonia. The sequence continues at coordinate 7,936,347 of JAQJVL010000001.1, forward strand.
CTATACACACTAATAAATAGTAATTGTATTTTATTTTACTGCCGAATACCGAAAATCTGCACAATATGAACGCAACATTGTTATTCTGCCGAAAATACGCAATTGCAAAATACGTATATTGTAGACACGGCCTTACGCGGAAATACGTATATTGTAGACACGGCCTTACGCGGAAATATGGTAACATATATTAACTCTTTAATTTCGTTGTTCGTTGTTATGAATTTGGTTGAAACCTCCATTTGATCCTGTACAACTTTAGTCAGTTTTTTTGCATATCTCCTATTGGCCCTGACCGGGTTTCCCGTCCTGTTATTACCCCAAAAGATAATGACTTGCAAGTTAATGATTATGAGCGTCCTAATTTATGTTGGAACCATAAACTTCGTGTAGGTACACGTACTTAGTCACTTAGTACTATGTCACAACGACTGGTCCGTACCCCACGAAATTAGTAGTAGTATACAAATATCATAATAGTGCTTAGTTAATTGATAATTCATTTTACAAGCAACAAATAATTAAAATTAATGAAGTTTAGACTAAAATAGAAGTAAAATGAAAATTTATATTTTGAGCCATTTTTACACGTAATCTGAAAGAATTATGTTGGTTAATGCCAGAACAGTGACAATAGTCGAGATAGTGAAAGTGTGACGTCGTTTCTAGCCCTTAAGTATAGAAATTGCTCTAAAATATATTATACAATTGACTCGACCTTTATAGTTTGATATTATATAATACTCAAAGAGTGCTCTATAATTTGACTGGTTAGGAAAAAAACTCGTCCAAGGGCAATTTTTGGGCTGAGTGTTCAATGCAAATCGATTAGTTTGATGATGTGTGGTTTTACAGTGGGAGGTCATCAGAACAAACCGAGCTGCGCTGATGATTGTTGGTTCATCTTTATGAAGAATCGTCCAACTGCCACTGCTTTATTGGCGCACGAAAAACTTCTTGATAACTATACGGACATACTGTAGGTACACAACACATTGAAACAAAACTACAATTGTGTTGTAGTGTTACTATTAGTTTTTATGATCCTACAGGCCATAGGCATTTAACTACCAATAACATTATAACAATTAATATTGTTTAACAGATGAATGTTAGTAAATAAAACGTATTTATAGTCTACAATACCACTAATGTGTCATTTTCTTTACCCGGCAAGTCGTAAATACTCTATTGCCTGTAACTGACACGTGACGAAAGAATAATTTTTAATCCAATTAAACATTACGAGAAACCTTAATGATACTTAGCATTAGTTAAAAATTAAAAGGTTCTTATAAGAGGCACTGAATACCATTTAAAGTTATTCCATAATTTCAATTATTCCAATACATTTAAGCTCTTGTAATAGAAGAATGCATTATCGCTAATCAGCTTGAAGTAACACCAGGACCGTCCCTAACGTTGACGGCGGCCGGAGCAAAAGAGGTACCGGGGGTTACTTCGTGCCCCCCTCCATCCTTGTACCAAAAACATTGAATGTGGTGTAATCTGAATTATGTCACAATGAATCACTGATAGTTAAGAAATAAAATTCATTAATTATTTTTTTTTTTTTTTTACGAATACAGACGATTCTTTTGATGTGGCAGTCATATATATCCGATGGGAAAGCTTCACAAATAATTTATAAGTTACTAAAAGTAAATTAAACAATTTATCACTAATCTTTTCAAAACCAATATCCAAAATATTAAATCAATTATTGTCAGATAATCCAGCATCTGACTGACGTCTTAAAAGAAAACTTACAGACTAGATTCTTGCTATTTAGATTTATCTTTTATGAACTTCATTTTAGTATAAACTCTTAAAAATCATAAATAATTGTATTTAACATATGTCATTACAAACTACTGCTGTATAAATAAGCAGCATACATACGTGCACACAGAATACAACAAGTTTATAAGTTTGTTTTTGAAGAATATTTTTATTTCGAAATATTGTAGTACGGTATCACAATTAATCAAGAGTTACATATTAGACCCGGCATTTTTTTATAACCATCAATAGAAGAGATATATATATTTTTAAATCTACGCTAAGCGTTAATGAACTATACTACAAATTGATAACCCTAAATGAAGAACGTTGGATTGATTATCCAAGATATAAATCAGCCATTCAGAGAAACTTGGACCCGGAGAGCAACAGTTTCCTCCTTAGAAAGTCAGCGTGGCGGACAAACAGTGGGGAAAACCGTGGTGTATAATTACGCAGGCAACAAGTGGCTACACTGACGGGGTTGGGAATCCTGACTTGCTGTGTAAGTATAACCTAACCTACAAGACAAAACTTACCTTAGTGGTCTGACAGTCAGTGACCTGCAGAGTTCGTGCCTTCTGGATCTCGTCTCAGTGGATTGTGTTTTTAGTGACTGTTTTATATAAGGTGATACATTTAATTAGTTATAGAGTTTTTTAAGTCAAATTAATTATTTTACGTTGAAAAACATTTACTTATCGACATTTGACCAAAACGCTTAAAAATATTATTATTTAAAATGACATGCCATTATTCATTTACAAATTAATTAAAATTTCGTAGTTTTAAAAGAAAAATAAAACAAAAGTAATGTGCTTAAGTATATATATTTGTTGCTACTTTTCCTCATAGGTGACATTCAAGTTTAATTTCAAAGAAATCCTATTGTTTTGGTCTTGGACAGAATGTTGATAAGTGATCGGCCTTCACATATTATAAATAAATGTTATTTTAATTTGACATTGCGGGGATTAAACTATTCATGATAGATTTTCAATATATATTCTACAAAGGAATATTTTACAATACAAAATGAGTAACACTTTAGTAAATAATACATTTTTAATAATATTTGTTTCCAATTTAATATTTCCAGACTAAACAGCTTTATTAAATAATCTGAAAATAGTAAATAACATGAATATTAGCAAACTTCTAAATATAATAATGACAAATCTGCTTTTAAAAAGTATTAGATAAATACTTTTACACATTTACTCATGAAAATCAGGGGAGTTTTTTTTTAGTACAAGTCCGGACTAGTTCAGTTCTCAAAAGTATATGATTTCAATTATAATAGTTTTAATTTTGTTTTTACTAAGTTTTAGCCTGTGTTAATTAGACAATTAGTAAATTACATATGTTTAGACCTTATAATTGATGAGTATAATAATAATCGGACAAAAAAGTAAATTTTGTGTTAGGAAAATTGAGCTCTGTTATATTTGCATTAGATCAATTTCACATTTTTGTACTAAATCAACGTTAAAACTTATATAATATGCACATGATGTCCACTCATACATTAGCTATGATATATTTCTATAATGAGCAACCACACAAACAAATTATTTAAACATGATTTTAGTATAAAAAAAAAAAAAACAGAAATAAATAACTTAAAAATCAAAAGTACAATTATTCTATCAACATTCATTTAAAAAATTTTAATATTTTTATGGTATATGGTCTTTACATTTATGAAGCAATTTCACATACATTAGGTTCTCAACAAACTGTAAGAATTGGCGTTCTTCAGGGATCGGTTGTATCTTCCTTCATTTGAGCTCACAGCAAATTGTATGAATAGGAGTTACCCAGGTTTTGCTTGATATTTATATTGATTTATTATGACTAAATTGTTTAAAATCAATTAAAATCGTACACAAGTGCATGATTATAGTACAAGGCAGATACATATTTATGTAAAACAACACCACAAATAAAAAAAAAAGAAAAAACACTTACATATAACAGTAGGAACAATTTCATACAAATACAGCCTGAGAAATTTAAAATAGATAAAAATTGTTTAATCTTTACCAAAAGATTATATAGTAAAAGTAGTTCATTACTGAATACCAGATTTTCTACATAGTTGTTAAAAACGATTTTGATTATAATGTAATTGTTTTGTAGCTATGGATAGTGTTATTTATTTCTTCTTATTATATTTATTATGATGTTATTTTTTTTTAAATAACATCTTATTAAATAACATTTTTTTAGTTAAATTATGTATCTTATTATAGAATAGAATATGTTTTATTTTTTGAAACATACAAGATTGTACATTTGTTGCATACAAATGTACAAGATTGTACATTGCATAACATATGTTTTGAACATTAATATATACAACAATAAAATTTAAACACAGTATACAAGAAAATAAATTAGTGTTACATTATATAGTATACTTAACACTTTTATCATTATTATTATTGCACAAATAATAATGATTATTGCACAAATAAAATATGTTTTAAACTAATATAGAGAATTAATCTTTCAAAAAATATAGGGCCTCATTAGGCAGAGCCTGTGTTGAGGTTCCTTCAAAATATGAAAAACTTTAAAGCGCAAGACAATAGTTTGAAATACATTTAAATACATTATATTTTAATGTTATCGTTTTTTGTTACATGCTATATTATTTTAACACTTTTTTTATTATTAACTTCAGCCTACGTATTAAGTATCACACTATTTGCAAACCAGGGCAGTGATGTGAAGTTTTTTAATTTGAATTGAGTGTTTAGAAAAAAAAAAAAATAATAAAAAAGAATGGTAACATTAAATAAAAAGGAGCTTTTTCAAAAGGATCAGTTAGTCCCTGGAATTGAATTGAATAGTTTTTATTTTTTAGCACTCTTTAATAACATGATTTAATATTTTATTTTAATATATGTATTTTTGGTATTTTCATGCTGTTGAACAAATCTGCATTTGAGCATGTTTTGGTACAAAAGTTTAAGAAATTTAAACACAAATGATATACATTGATTAACATTTTTTTGTTTTTACATTTTAAAACTGAAATTCTGCTTTTAACTTTATCACCTACATCAAATCTATCAACAGTATAAAATATTTTCTATTGAAACTGAATGCATAGTTAAACATGGAAACTGTGACTTGATTGCCTTCGATATTACATATCAGGTTTGAATGCACATAAAGATTTATCAAACAGAAGTAGTTTGGGTGTGTGAATGAGGCCTATTTTAATCTAATTCACTGTGTTCCAGGTCAAAGAAGATGATTAATGAAGTGCTAGCTGTACTTGTGATATTTTTCGTGGGAGCCCTTGCTCAAAGTTGTAAGGAACCTCTGGTTGCTCAGCGGCTGTTGGCTGACGTAAGTCGTTAAAAGACATGTTTTTTAACACAATGATTTCGTGACTTCAAACAGACACTGTTAGTAAATCTATTTCAAGCAAACTAAATGTAGAACAAAATATTTTAACTGGGGAATTATTTCAAATATTTAAAGGTTAGAACATAAAGTTATTTAGAAAAAATATATATCTAAAAAAATATATATCTAAAAAAATAAGAAGTAAAACGTAGTCTATTCCTCTATAAAATGTTACAAAGTTAAATTGCTGCAATTTATAGCTATCTTGATAAACATCAATGGCTAGTACAGCAGAAAAAAATATGTTAAATCTAAACTTTGATCATCAAGATGCTCCTTTGTAGCACAGAGGAGAAATAAACAGAGGATGCATCCACTATTGCACTAAATGTGTGTTGAGTAGTTATTTCTCCACTTTGCCATGCAAATGGCACTACCAGCACCTTGTCAGTCCCTCGCTTGTTCCCCCCAGATTTTTCAGGATAAACGTAGTAATTATTACTACATATTTATAAAGATGTACATTAGTTGTAACCTTTTTATAACTGCCACTGAGGCATTTGCTACAGCCATTACAAAGCAACATCTGTTTCTTTTTTCTCTGTTTGTAATCAATGACTAAATCTCTGTATTATTTTTGCATCCAGAAGAAAATTACCAGTTAAATTTGTATGTACATATCTAAAGGCTTGGGTTACGACACACCAACATTTATGGAACCAACTAAAGCAAATTGCAGATTCTGTGACTGCTCTACATTAGTTCAAACTCCAACCAGTTCTAGAAGTCAAGGACTTTCATAGTTATCATTTTGGTTCGTATTAAATTATATAATCAAACAGTGAAGTTCGTTTGCATTATGATTTTTTTCAAAATTGTCATGTTGGGACTGTTTTTTACAGTAGGTACTTTTCATTGCCACACCAAGTTCAGTAGAGGCTATATTGGTCCAAGAGTCCAGAATATACTTTTGAGTATATAATCCAGTCGTTAGATGTGCTAGCGCTAGCATTGCGAACAGGATGTCAATTATGTCAGGTTCTTAGGATGCTAAAAGCAGTATATAATTCTTGAGTTTATATAAAATCTTACTCACCAGTTTAGCCCCATTTCTCGAGTGTTGCATGTTTGGACCTCAAAGCTATTTTGGACATGAGAGTTCAACTGGCCAGTAAGAGGGTCAGGGTGTGTGGGGGTGAATGGAAGCCCCTTAAAAATATTGAATTAATAATTAACTGATTTGTTTGGAAAAAACACAAAATTTTAGAAGCACACAATTATAAAAATATAAAATGTTGAAACTGTTAGATTTTGCTTTAGAACACATTTTTATTGACCTGATCACATTATAGCATATGTCTAAGAGTAGATAGAACAGTCTGAGAGCTCTGAAGACTTTATCATTATTCACAAATACTTTATGAAATTATTTATTTTATTTGGAAAAAATTATAAAAATAAAATTAGATATTTTGTTTTGAATTCATTGTATCATTTGTAATATTATTAATATTATATTTGGTTGGACTTTTCCAACAAGCCAGTGTTTTTTAACTACACAACGTTTCGAGATGTGAAACTCCTCTCGTTCTCAAGTGACTTAAATTATCTCACAAGTATATTAGAAATTAAGATGAAAAAGGTCTGAATAACAGGCCATGTCACAAATTAATTTTTATAAACTTACAACTTATGATACAATTCAACTTAAAAAAATATACAAAAAAAACACAAAAAAAAACAAAATTCCAACAGATATTCTGAAAATGAAGAAACAATATCACATTGCCAGAAACAGTTAGAAAAACACCCAAGTCTTACATGAACGCTGCACCTGCCTCCCGACCATATGTTACACTAGACACTACTACTTGTAATTTTGCAAATAAAAATAAAAACCTGATAAGTTGCAGCAATCTTCATATTGTAAGAACTATGTAAACATGGCGATAAATCACACTTTCTGACACGATTGCGCTACTTTGCACCAATATAAGTATACTTACAGATTTGTCCAAACTATAAAATCTTTGATATCTTGGAGAACAAACTGATGCTAGTCATAAAATTTCAAAACTAATTTGAATACAGCCATAGCCTAAATGGTATGACAAGGCGAAACCTGTGTAAAAACCTGCCTTTATGACTTCTTTGTTGTTTTATAACTTTATTATTTAGAGATTGATGGCGTCAATTTTCCGCAGAGGATCTCCTTATAGTGCAGACGTGCAATAAGGTCTTGGTTATAAAAAATTAAGTGTTTTTCATAGTAAAATTTGTAAGGTCATTTCCATTAACTCTGATACGCACCCTCCTAAAGTAGACTTAGAGGGTTTTCTTGACTATGAAACTTTGTTTTCTAGGGGAAAAACCTGATTTCAATGAGAACATTTTAACATTAACTGAAATACATCAATAGCCAGGTCATAAGGTATGGAAAATTCTGAGTCTGATCACGATATTTCAAGATTATTAGAAATCAGACACTAAACATAAACACAATATTGCTTACTGTGCAATATTGTTATATGGCGATGCTGCAGGTCAAGCTTTTATATTTATGTTATGGGTTAGAGGGAACTACATGGTGAAGTTTGAGTAAGTGTAGAGAACCACCCCGTAGCAAAGCATGGGCAGTCGGCTTGTTAATTATAATTTCATTAACAAATGAATGTTCTGAGAACAATTATTTTGATTTAATTTGTTACCTCTGAATTATATAATAGGAAAACAGCTATTACTGTGATATGGTTGATTATTTATTAAATTCGTTTTTTAACATGTAATTTTTATAAGTTGTTTGTTTGCTTAACAGGACGTAAGGTATGCTTCGCCTTTCTATGTGGTCGGACTGCCAAAAAACAATGAAACGGAACAGATGGATAATGTTTGTTACTCCTATTTTGAAAATGGAGATAATTTCTTCCACATCATGTCCATCACTTAGTGAGTACTTTAACTAAAATTTACATCTTCTAGGGAAATTACAAACATTTTATTATTGGCTCATATTATATTTTCATGTAACTATGAATCTCAAATTACTGTTAGAACTATATTTTTAATTAATTCACTGTTGAAATAATACAAAATGTTTTAATATCATAAATATAATAAATACTACTGCTTTAATTATTAAAACTGAATAATCTCATTTATATTGTTAATTAATTAGTTTTTATTATATTTAGGAGAGGGGGGGGGGTTTCATAGTAAAAATTAACAACTTTTATTCTTTTCAGTTAAATTATAGGATGAGAATATATAGTATTTTGGATGTGGACGAACATGGAAATAATGTCAGAAGATGGGGTTTTAAGAAATTTGAATTGTAATAAATTATTGTAAAATAGTAATCTACTATGATGGTCCCGTCTTGAAAAAGTACTAATTGTGTAATTATAAGTACCTGAATAAAGATAACTCTACAAATAAATATATAAAAATAAACCTCAATAATAAATGTGGAATTCGGCTCAAATGTAATTTTATTAATTTGAAAAGTTCAAGCTAATTAGCTTAGTAATTACTTTGGTCTGTTGAATACGTTATTATCTAAAAGATGAAAGACCAACTAATCATTGAAAACATGCAATCAAAATTTAAGTTCAAGGGTTCCCAAAAGAGATAAAAGTTAACTTGATGCTGGTTTCTATAAATAATTGTTTCCATGCCTTCTTTGAATAAAAAATGTCCAACTAACAAAAACACTTTTCTTCTTATCTGATAAATTAAAATTTTGTTTTGAAGCAGTGCTTTATAATTTAAGGTATGTTTTATGAATATTACATTTTTTTTATTTATTCATATTAAGTTAACTAGATCTACTTATTCTTTCTAACCTTATTGACATTTCATTAATTGCCCTTTGTTTTTAAGACTCGATGTAGTGACTGACTGACACAAAGTGTTGAGGCAATTTCCAGCGTTCTACTCCCATCATTTGCATAATTGAATTAAAGCTCTGTCTGAAACCTTTAGGTATATTCATGAAAGTTGACTTTTTTCACTCCTAAACAACGATGAGGCCTTTTTTGGGCCAAAAAGGGTTCCAATAAGGAAAATTACAAAGTCCTTTTTTTGCCTTAACGCAGAAAGTACTTGAGTAACATTTTGAAAACTTGACATGTGCGTACTTGTAAAAAATTTGCACCATATATCTGAATTTCAGCTTAAAAACTCCTAAATTATTAGTATTAGAGGCCCAAAAACCAACATTTTTGAAGATGTAAAATTTTTTTAAACTGACTTCCTCCACTCAAATATTTCACTGCCCCCAAAACCAAAAAAGTTCTCCAAAAACCATAAAAGAGTAATACCAAAATTGCTTAAATGAAGCATTTGGTTTAATATAATCTCCTTAAAAATTTATTAAAAATATAATCTCCTAAATAAGAATATACCATTATATTTTGGAAAATATGACATTTATGGGCTCAGCTCCAAAAATACGCCCCAATATAAAAAAATCTACAATTTAAAATGAACACACCCAAGTGGGATATCAAATTAAAGGTATTCTTTTCTTGATTCCTAATATACCATCAGCTTTTGTACAAGACTATGTTGTTTAACTCCACTTCCCAAAAAGATAATAAACATGGGGGTGCAGGCAGTTTCCTGTTGAGACTGTAGGTCAAGCTCCTGCATGAGGCTGAAGGCCGAGTTCCACCAGTAGGACTGTAGTAAAGTCCCTTTATGAGCCTGCAGGCCGAGTTTTGTTGAATGAAATATTGGTGTCTTTTTTAAAATTACTTGAATTTAAATCTGATTTAGAAGTTGATAGATTCAACTTAAAAAGGATTAATCTATATGTTTGATATATATTAAAAATTATCAAGGACACAATTTCATTACTGATCTAAAATATGATGACAAAAAATATTTAATGTAAATATGATTCATGTATAGATATTTTGCCTTTTAAATATTGAAATTTTTATTTTCAGCAAAAATGGGACAAATAAATTCTACACATATACCAAAGGAGATCTCTCCAATCGAATGGGGCTTGCTGTTGGATCGGGTGAGTTTCATTCAATTTTATATCCATAGTTTGATGTTGTTTTTTCAATATTCTTGTATACTATAGGAATTATTCAAGATGACGTAATAGCAACCGCACAAACATTACAAAATCAGGAAAAAAGTAGTCTGACTTTAATATAGGCTTTTCACTTCTTATAGATGAATAGCCGCCATTGGTTATATACCGTACAGATTTGAACAAACAAAAACTGTGAATCAGAAACTGCAGTCATTTGACATAAACAGTGAATGTAACATAACATGTAATTCCTAATTTAAGGTTGATATACAACTGAAACAAATACAGTAATAATAAAGTATGTATATTATATGGCGAAACAATTTGTTGAACAAAAAAACTGGACCAAATATTAATATTGATTTGACAAGAAATGAATTAGTTGTACAATAATTGTGAATATTGATGTCTGTTTACACAATATTAATGAATAAAGAAATGTTTGGTTTAATTTATAACAACTGCAACGAGTGTGCAATTTTAAATATTATTGATTTGCCCTTTTCTTAATTAGAGTAAACACTCTTATATCTGGACCTCTGATTTCCGAATCTTCCAATATCTGGACCTCTGATTGCCGAATCTTCCAATATCTGGACCTCTGATAGCCAAATCTTCCAGTATCTGAACCGGTCTTATAGAAAAAAACATTATATCATTCTGAACACTTAAAGTGAGGAAATACTTTTAGGTCAGATAGTACAAAACTGTATTTTTTAGTTGAATATTAGTTTCTGATTGAGTAAAATCCCTCTCTTTTGGCGCACCAATTTTATGACAGATATTTTTCTAGTAATTTTTGGCAATCAGACGGGCCATGGCAGAAATATCCGATTGGAAGCAGTCCTATCCGTCAGTCACTAAGTTTACCTGATATTTCGTAGTAATTAATGTCAGCATCTGATATCCGGATTTTTCCTTATCTGGATTGCTGAGGGCTACATTAATATGGATATTAAATGTTTTGCTGTATTTAGAAATTAGAAGCTATTATAATTCTCGCAATACATACTAAATTTGCTTTTGATAAATATTTTTGTACATTGTTATTTATTATTGAATACTTTAAGATTGTCATTTTGAAAAGCTTGATGTTTTCAGCATTGCTTTGACTACCTAAACCTCAGTGAGTAACTTTCCTAGTAAAATTATAATTTTGTACCTATCAAATCAAACAAAACTTTATTCAAAGATAATATAAAGTTCTGTACAAAGAATGATATAAAAAGTAGCTATAAACTATTTTTTTGTTATATATTTATTGAGATAGAGATTAAGTAATAGAGCACTAGCCCTGGAATTGTTATAATAGGAGGGATATTGCATTAACAAACTTATCAAGAGAAGATAGGTCCACTAACACAAAACTCAAGAAATACATAAAAGGTATAACACAATACAAAAATGTTCACTGGCGCCTTCCTCAGGTGTCTTGTGTTGTGACTTGGGTTTGCAAATTATCTCCTCTTGGTAATTTGATTGTGGTCTAATTTATTATTTTAATTTTTACCTTATCAATTTTTAGATATTGACTTACTGTACTAAATATACAGATATAAAACAAATATTCAACATGTTCGCTACCAACCGCAACATATATGCAGCGGCACGGTCATTACCACAGCCCGTGTGTCTAAGAAGATAGCTTACTTACAGACCAAGCCTAATGAACATGGCCATCTTTATAGCCCAAGAGTAAAAGTTCGATAATATGGGTCAAAATAGATCAATATATATCCAATACTTACTAAAATAATCATTTCACTTTGTTTTTACAGTTTTTATTTATTTCCATAAGTGCCGCGAATGTGCGGAGCTCAGTCTATACTATAAAAAGTAGGGTTTTACCTACATAGTTTCCCAATACCTTCACTACCAGTTAAGTAATTTTATCTTCTGTTTCCGGCCATTTCCGCACGTCACAAACAACACAACAACTCACTATGAAGGGTGGCGAGTTACTGACTACGTGCAACTTGGTAAAACTTGGTTTTGCAGTATGCCAAATATTTTGTGATGTCATAAGTTGGTCCACTCACAGACCAAGTGCCTCAAAGATGGGGCAAGCTTTCCCGTTGCCCACAATAAATAAATCAGGCCTCTACAATGTACCGTTGAATGGCAATATGCTATTTAGTATCATAGGTACAACGCTGCAATTTTGTGGCGGCAGTCTATTGCAATGACCCCAAGCGCCACATATTAGCAGCGGTGGGTTACAGATATAGACTTTTTTTATGGTGGTAGCGAACATGTTAAAGACCTATTGTATCATCCATTGTAAAATTTGTTATTGCTTCGGTAATGGAATATCCTCACGATGTTTTCCAAAGCAAATTAAATATACTGAAAATGAAAATTTGATTTATTTCCCATAAATAGAACATAAATAAATATATACAATGTTATTGATACTTATTTGCAAAATAAAATATAGGAAACATAAGTGGAAATATAAAATAAAGGAAACATAAGTAGAAATATAAAATAAATGAAACTTAATACAACATGTTTTCCTAGTTAACATATTGGCCATTGGGAAAAGGTCTGCATGGGCGGAAGCCTGTGCGCAGACCCGAGTTGCTAAAAAGCTGCACGATGGCGTTTTAGTATGTAATTTAGCGTATATTTACGTTTTTTTATATTTTTTTAAGGAAATAATAAAAAAAATAGTAATATTGTTGATAAAATTTAAATAGTTTAATTCGCAATTCATGAAAGGTGAGGGAAAGAATATAAGGTTTCAAAGTTTGTTTGAAATGGAAAAAGTATTAAAAATATATGCCATAGAATAATTTAAATAAAAGTAATACGATGCAAAACAAACAGAAGAGCTGAAGAATACTGTGCATCTAAGTGAGCATGGGTAACGAGAGGGGAGTGGAGGTGGTGTTCAAAGTTCACATTGGTTCAGGTCCGTCTGCTGTAATTAGGTCTGACTATTGTCTCGGCCTCCTCAATTCTTAGCAGTGATAAGAAATCATTGACTCTTTTTTTAAAAATTTTAAGAGATCGACAACTAAATATATTTAATTCACCGAAGTGGTGACAAATATTACTATACAAAATATGTACAACATAAAAGGAATTAGTAAGTTCAATTGATTTGACTAGACGTAACGGTATTATGCCAATATTTTCTGAAAATCTCGTGTTATATGAGTGTGTAACAGGTGAAAACAGAGAATCTAAACGCTTAAAAATGTGCAACAAAAGAAACTTTATGTATAGCTGACGGATTGTGAAGATGCCACTTTCATGAAAAAGATCAGTAGTTGAATACCTTCGATGTTTTTTTAGACCAATTTTAAGTATGGTTTTTTGTAATACATATAATGGCTGAAGAGTTGATTGCAATGCTCCCTCCCCAAGCAATAATTCCAAACGATAATAATGACTGAATGTAAGCATAATAAGCTAATTTGACAATTTTTTCGTCCAGTATTCCACTAAGCTGACTGAATGCAAAGATATATTTCCTAATTTTATTCTTTAAAAAATTGATATGTTCTGACAATTTTAATCTGTAATCAAAAGTGACGCCTAAATATTTATAAGATGGAACTTTATCTATAGATTCACAAGAGCAATTATTGTTAAGATGATCACCACAAGTATGGATTTTTAAATCTTGCAAATGATAGTCAGTAATATGTGATAAGGAAATTGGCATGAATTTTGTTTTTGCAACGTTTAATGAAAGGGTATTCTGGTCTAGCCACTTTTTGAGCAGCATGAGATCAAACAATGCTTTTAATCTCGTCTCTTCCCAAAATGCACCTTTCAATAAAATTAATGTGTCGTCTGCGAATAAAAACAGCTCGCCATATAGATTTAACCTTGACAGATTATTTATATATACTAAAAATAAAATAGGTCCAGGAGTGCTACCTTGGACAACACCGTAATTTATAGGTATTGTGTTCATATTACAAATTGATACTTTCTGGGATCTTTGAGATAAATAACTTTTAAACCAAGAATGGGCAGTTCCTCTAATTCCGACAGATTGTAATTTCAATTGTAATTTTTCTCTATCAACAGAATCAAACGCCTTTTTAAGATCAAGAAATATTAGCATTGTGCGGCAATTTTCAGAGATTGAATATTTAAGATTTTTACAAAGATCGAAAAGGCAGTCAGAAATATTAAAATCTTTTCTAAACCCATACTGATTACTCTATCTGCATGATGTAGACTGACAAAAGCAATGTAACTGTAGAAGTGAGTGATGGGGTACTGTCACAATAAGGGTTTTTATACCATAATTCTTAGATATTAACTGTTATGTAAATATAATTTTCTTGTTTTGTTTGTTGACAGGTGTGTTAGATTCTCAATGCATCTTCCACGATTACACCCTTATTCCTATTTGTAATTCTACAGTCTTTGTCCTGTACAGGTGCTTCATTGAAGGCAGTAAGTAAATTATTTATTTTACATACATTAAACACTAGATCCATCTGATTTACTTGATTAGCAGGTTTGAGTATGGATTTAATGTAAATTCATGGCCAATTGAGTAAATCAGATAGTCATCGAAAAGTTGAACAATGATTAAATAATTACTTGCGTTGAAAAGACTGATGATATAATGTAGTTTTGCCATGCATACCTTACAAGGCAATGGTGTGTACATGACCATGTGGAATGACTAATAGGTGTGTTCTCCTTGTGGCCAAAACTGGTCCATCTTGCGTATGACAGTTACTCATGAAAAATAATTATAGTATATACAGTACATCACTATTTTCATGTGATTTAATTGATGTATATTACTTTATATTAAAATACGAGAAATCACTTCTGATAAATAATACCATACATGTGGCAGAAACACTTCCAATGTCTGATATATGGTAGGCAAGTTTGCAATGTGTAATATATGGCAGAGGAGCCTCTAATGCTTTACATGTGGCAGGAAAGCCTCCAATGTCTGATATGCCTCCATTGTCTGATATATGGCCGAGGAGCCTCTAATGCTTTACATGTGGCAGGAAGTTTGCAATGTCTGATATATTATAGAGGAGCCTCTAATGCTTTACATATGGCAGGGAAGCCTCCAATGTCTGATATGCCTCCGTTGTCTGATATATGGCAGGGGAGCCTCCCATGGGAGCTTCCACTGTCTGATATATGGCAGGGGAGCTTCCAATATATGATATATGGCAGGGGAGCCTCCAATGTCTGATATAGACCTGGGGAGCCTCCAATGCTTGATGTATGACAGGAGAGCCTTCAATGCTGTGTGTCTATATCATTCAGAATTTAAGTCTAGACGTAAAACAAAATTATAAAGAATACATTGAACACGGGTAATAATTGAATGAATATACAAAACATGTTGGCAAATAATATTACTATATATGTTTTACAATGTACTAATATATAGTTACTAATAATATTGTGAATACATTTCCCCTAGATATGCAAATTGTACTTTTTGCAGTTTAAGTAAAATGAATTTAATGTAAATTTGCATACTGTGACTGAATGTTATACCTACAATTAATTTCGGTACCATAAATAAAGAATTATTAAAAGATAAGATTTTTCTGTCACCGAAAACAATCTGTTTGGATAAAAAAACATTTTCTAGTGAATTAAATTAGTATAGTGCTTAAAATACAGTATTAACACTGACTATGTTATACATTTCAGGTTGTAATAGGAACATCGATATTGGGATCACACCAGGAGTAGATGTCCGAGTAGTTTTAGCAGCAAGCCCTATAGTCAGTGCAGAGTGCCGTGCGGAAACAGAATCAAATCTTAAGGACACAACCTTCCTGTCTGGAGACAGTTACGTTATTTTGCCTCAAAAACTAGCTCCCCAGTGCATCACAAGATACAACAACACAGACAGTATTGGGAAAGATAGAGCAGTGGGGTCCAAGCAAGTAACGGAGAATGAACTAGAGGAGAGGTTTGGTTCCATCGATGATCAACCAGCAATACAAACGAACACAGTGACGCAGCCACCACCTCAAACAGTTCAAGCAGTCACTTCTGCATCACCAGCTCCATGGCCTGTTTACAGCGCACCCAAAGCCTCCTACAACCCGTATGGATCAACAGTCAAAACATATGGTGCAAGACCAGGTATGCTGGGACTAATGTGGCTATGAATGTGTGGATCTAATAAACTTAATTAGGATCATAAACGTTTAGCGTAAATACGTAGTGTACAACACCTGTGTACACTTAGTATTAAATATGCCATTCAAAATTAGGCACTTTAGGAGACTTGGTGATTATTATATAATTGTTGGTGAATTTCATTTATTTCTTCAACTTCATTTTCTTCCATCTATACTTCTGCTCTGCTTTTTGTTACTATTTATTTTTGTTTTTAAAGTACAAAATATTTATTTCACTAATTATTTATAATTTTTGTACAAAAATCAACAATAAATAAACCTATTGTTATTGTTTGTAATAAAAAGTGGGTGGTTTTTATTTCCTTTACACAAGATTTACTTCCTATTGCCATTAATACAAACTCTTTAGGATCACACGTAATGGTCAACCAATTTGGACTGTTTGTAATTTGCAGTTGGGCATGAAACGTTGGTGTCTTTTTATTCCTCGATCCTAGAGCAAGTGAGAGGGCAGGGTATCTCTGCCTATTTATATCTTCCCCTCACATCAAACTCCTCAACCACACATTGGAAAAAGTGCCGCTAGTACTTCCTATCGTTTTCATGCCAACTACAGTTCTAGATCGACATTTTGGCTGACATTTTTAAGCAGTTTGTATTCATTGCTATGATTCCTTAACCATCTTCATCATTGATTCCTTCTCTGTCTTTTCCCATATGTTAGTTTGGCTATCAATGCAGCTTTTGTACCTACTCTATCATTCAACTTTTATCATGTGTAATGAACTTTAGGCTCACATAAAAAAAATATTTCCTACAACTCATAACGACTGGTTTACCTTCAACATTGCATAACTAACCAGTTCACATGACGATATTGAATATTAACTCTTGAGCTGGCAGCTACTTTTTCCTTAAATGGCAGGTGATTTTCGGGTGATTTGCATACAGTTCTAAAATTTGTAAAAAATAGTTATTTACTGTAAACCTACTTATATTAGTATAAATATGTTAGTAAAGAAGTAGGCTACCATGCAATATATAAAACATAACCACCACCATTTTTTTTATGGTATGTAATATTTTGAAATTTGTTTTCATAAATTGCAAAAAGAGGGGTTACCACATGGAAACAACGTTGTAATACAAAAAAAAGTGAGATAGCCAAAATATTCTAAATTTTATTTAGTTTTAGTAAATTTAACATTATACATCACAGAGGCAAAATTAAAGTACTATACCACAATAACTGCAAACAATACAAAAAACTGACAATTGGTTACCATGGAATCTATAAATACTAAAAAATTTCCTAAAACTGTTGTGTAGACTTTACAGAGTTCATATATATACTAAAATTTTAAAAACAGGTGAACGTCATACAACACACATTTATCACAATAAAAGTACAAAATGTACAAATATTATGGTGATCTATTTCAGAAAACCATGTGTACAATCTCCAAAAATGAGGAATCCATAAAGGAAAAATATATAGGTAAAACATTCTTTATCAATAAATATCTCAACATATAAACAATTTAAAACATATAATTGAAGAGATAGGACATAAACAAACTTACCTTAGAAGACAAGTTCACAAACACCAGAGTAGTAGTAACATTCACAAAATAAACACATAATCTCACAAATTTTCAATACCACTAGCATTTTCTTCAAGTGAGTAGAGAGAGAGAAACTGACATGGGTTCCACTATTGCTGGGTAGGTGGCTGTGGTGGGGGTTGTAAATCCATAAAGCAACACTCAGGTATAGATGCAGTATTTCAGTTAGTATATATATGAAGTTTGCTGATGGGGAAGGGGTTGAGGGGAAGTGGTCTATCTTATGTTCAGATTAGGTGGGTCACGGGATTTTGTTATCCATTGGTGTGTTAATTCCATCCTTCGGACATGGGAAGGAAGGGATATGATTACTTTAGTGTTGTAACACTGATCAAATTTTTGTTTATGGAGAAGAGTATGGGCAGAGGCAGGTTTTTCAGGATTCTGGACTTAGCAATCATGTTTATGGCCATTCATGCGTTTTCGAAGGGTTTCACTGGTAAGGCCGATATATTGGGCAAGACAGTGTTGGCACTTGAGTTGATAAATTAGATTGATGGAATCACAGGACTGGTTTCCAGGTATCTTGTAGGTTAAGGAGGTAGTGGAGCTGGCAAAAGATGTGGCTGGGAGATAAATTGGGCAGACCAGCCACATCTTTTACCAGCTACCAGACTCATCCACAGTGCGCCAGTACTAGAGTTAAATCTTGTTATTGTCTATATTAGTACTCTACTTTATCCATTGTAGTTTTCTAAAGTGTCTATTTCACTTTTCTGTGTCCATTTTTACAAAATATGATATCTATTTTAATACTCTATGGTGTCTATTTTAGGCTATTGTATCTGTTCTAGCACTGTACTGTATCCATTGTTCATTAAGCTATATCTATCTTAGAACTCTGCTGTATCTATTTCACTATTCTGGATCTATTGTTGCACTCAAACATAATATTATAATCACCAATAAAATATGCTAGATAAAAATACATATTTTGTTATATGAAACTTTAATTTGAAATCAATTATGTTTGTTGTCACTATAAGAGGCAGTAATATTGTTAGTTTTGATTTGTTCTTCTGGTTATAATATAAACATATTTTCTTTTTTAAATCTCTAAGTACTTTATATAGTGATAAACTCATGTTGGAAAGTTTACTATAATCCAACACATATGACTTCTTGGCATACAATGGAGTTCCGTTAATCCGAAATAATTGAGACCGAACCCATTTTGAATTACCGAATTTTTTTGGATTAAAGGGATTTTCCTAAAACGCTCTTTTAATTTAAAAATAAGATAAATGATATGCCTAACATTAAGTACAATACTTGAGTTTTTAACGCAATAAGAGCCTATGATTATAAGAAGGGAATAATGAACCCTTTAATCGAAGACTACATTAATCTGAGACGTATGATTAAACTCCGTTTTCCAAGACAAAAAGTTATAGTCACTTGCGGAATTGATCCTGGGCCCAGTGCTACTTGACGCCGTTGCATTCACCACTAGTCCTCGTTATCAGCTTACAGAAGCCGTGCACATATTTCTAGGAGGGAAACGTAAGGGATGCAAACACCAGGGGGGTATCTGTGTATTGGCGATAAGTGATAAGCAAAGTAAAGAAATTCAATTGAATATGGATTATGAAAGGTCCAACTTAACACAAAACTGAAAACAACAAACAACTTTGAACCTACACCAGGTCTGATAAGGCGATACACTAACTTCGGTTGGAGTTTATATCCTTATTCACTCTAAATCAAGAATATTTTAGTAATGTCGTAAATAACTGACAGTCTAGCCTCCTGCAAACTGTTACTATATAGATTGTATAATATGCTGGAAAGCGTACATGCATAGCACTAGAAAACCGCTAAAATCATCAATTATTGTGATAGTCATTTAAAGCTAAGTTTTTATAACAATGATTGTGATACTACAATCTTAAGATTTCAATATAAAGAACCTATTTCCAAATCAAATTTAGTTTCGGCCACTGAACGGACAGTAAATTTTACTTGAATATGGTATCAGTCTTACCCTATGGCCTATATCAATCAATTTATTATTATTTTTGTGTCAATTTCAAGTTTAAATATTGTATCAGGACTGGTGTAATATTTTTAGAAATAAATAATAAAATCAACTAACCAAGGCCAATGAAGGTTCTTTTAAACAATTACAGTGAAGTATGTCAGTTCTTCGAACTATATTCATAAGATTTGGTCACAGAGGCTGGTGCAGCCTTCAGTGACATTTCTAGAGACAGAACCCACAGGGAATGGCAAACCCTCGATAAAATTAGAGCTGAATTAGATAGACGTACCAAAGAGGGAGAGAAGAACCTCACTATAGATTATCACAATAGAGTGTCCACAATTTTAAGTACCCATTACAAAAACTCATAAATGGTAATGCACCAATCATTTTTTACTATCAAAATGGCAACTGCCTGAGAAAGAATCTCATTCAACTAATATATTAAGGTAATAAATCTATTTTATATAATTTACCTTCATAAAGTAATCACATTCTCTGAGATAAATTTATCACCAGGTTGTTCTACCCAAGAATCACGCCTGCATAATTATTCTGTCTTCAGAAGAGATGGGTCAGGACTTCCTTGTGCGAAAATATCGAGTGGAGGAGTCTTGGTAGTTGTTCATTCTGACCTCCCTTCCTCTGAAGTTACCTCCTCGATTAATGATGATGAGCATATTTTTGTAACCCCCATATTTCATTGCCATAACGTGATGACTGGTGCAGCCTTCACCCCTACCGGTTCATCATCAGATGTATACTCATCCTTCTGTGAATCCACTGAAGAAGTCTGCTCTTCAATTGGTCCTAACATTTCTTTGATTATAGCTGGTGATTTAAATTTATCTCCTGTTAACTCATTGAATATACCAACCACAAATTTCACGCTCAGCTCCCAGCTATTAAACAACACAATGAGGTTCTACTCACTAGCTCAACTAAGCAGAGTGGTGAATGCTAGAGGTGTGACAATGGATTTGATTTTTAGCTCTGACTCCAACCTTCCGGTAAAGCAGTGCCCGGACCCTTTGCTTCAAGACGATGATGACCACCCTCATTGAGTTTGAAGTGTTGTCCAGTCTACTGTCAGGCATAAGGTTGTTTTGGTACTCAATATTAATACAGGTAAGTTCAATCTCACCAAGGTATAAAATGGATTCAACTGCGGCCATATCCTATTGTTTCCTCTAACTTGAGTCTCAATACTTCTTTATTGATTTTGTAGCACTCTAAAGGATATTATTGTATTACATTGCCCTATGAAAATAGAAGCACCAAGTCCCTTTCCAAGTTAGTTTTCCAAAGAGCTTAGATAATGCATAACAAAGAAAAAAAACTCCATTCCCAATTCAAAAGAACGCTAAAGCTGGATGATTTTGACAAATTCAAAGAAGTTTTTTTTTTTATGGAATCACCTGCATAAGCTTAAAGAAACTTCGTCAACTTCTAACGACCTTCATTATGACAATCAAGTGGCTAATGAGCCTCAAGCAATGTGAGATCTTCTTGCTGACTTGTTCTTCACTGTCTATACGTCTCACTGAACCTAACCTAACCTAACCTTGTGAGTGAGTGAGAGTGTGCGTGTGTGCCTACCTAACCTAAAGACTGGATTCTTAGTGCCATTATCCAGTGGTTTAGTGCCACTTGATTGTCTGGTACCAGATCAAGTGTAAAAAACTACAGGCCAATTGTAATTCAATCCACCTAGGCTAAAGTATTTGAGAAGGTTGTGTTGAACAATATGATCTTCGTGTTCAGAAGTATAATTGTTCCTCAACAACATGGATTCCAGCTAGGAAGGTTTACTTCAACAAATTTGGCGGTATTTTCAACAGAGTTTTTGCTGCTTTCTCAAATTAACCAAAATGAATGCTGTATCTAGGAACTTTAGCGAGGCGTTAGCCACCCTCATCTAATTTTAAGAAGCTAGAGGCACTCGGTCGAAGTCACTGACCCATTACTTACCTGGATTAAGAGCTATCGGGAGAGACACACGCTGTTCCTCAAGTTTGCTTATCCCTTCTCAAAGCCCTGTTATTGTATCATCTGGCGTTCATCAGAGATACCATTTGGGACCATTCTTATACAGTCTGTTTGTGAATGACATTGGTACTTCATTGGATGGGCACTTTCTTCTCTATGCAGATGACATGAAGATATATAAAGAGGTTTCCTCTGTCTCTCAACAAGTGGAGCTGCAAAATTATTTGGACATTCAGACAGTGTCTCGAGAGTGGAATTAACTTAATTCCCACCAAATGTTTTGTCAACAACTACTCCCGGTCACGGGAGAGCCAACTGTTTGATTATAAGCTCCAGGATGTTGTCCTTTATAGAGTGTATAGGTAAGGGCAGGTGGTGGATCATCAGCACTGTACGTGCATGGGAGGTTGTGTGGGTTTAACAGTTGATAAGTACAGTGGTAGTGACCCACCTGTGGTGGAGTAGTCTGTTCCATACTAAGGGAGATTTTTGTTGTAAACAATGAATATATATTGTCCATATACCTCATGATATATGGAGTACCCAACCAGCAGAGCTCTTTTACTCTGTTCTAGGATGATCTGATGATGGCAACATTGATTGCCAGCATTGTTTTCACTATCACTTTCATTATGTTCTGGAGCTTGCTGTGAAACATGCTGACCATGGGCTGCAGGATAGCTGTTATGTTTGGAGGTATAAAATGAGCTTTAATTTTGCCAGTTGTTAACTTGCTCACATCACAGTGCATTTCTAGTCATAGCAGTGCTTGGTTGGGAAGATTATTTTTGAAATGGAAATTAGTGACAGCTGGCATAAACTGTTTAGTAAACCGCTCTTTAAAAAAACATTCCATCCATCCATACTTTTTTATCATCTCTACAATAAACAGGAAGTGAATTTACATTAAAATGTTTAAAAGCCTGTGGCTTTACTGATTTGCCTATAATCATAAATGACAACTTGTTATTACCTGCAGAAAGCTTTAAAGTTCAACCTAATCTCGTGAGCATTATATATTTGCTGAAGTGAAAAATGTTCTTCTATTATTAATTTGTTTAGTTAATCAGCATATTCCTTCTTTGCAATAAGGTCTTCTGATAGTTTCTCTCCAGTGATTGTTAATTGTCAGACTCTGTGTTGTCTTTTCCATCTGTATAACCTACTACTAGTAGTGACAAAAGATGACTCATCTCCATTCAGTAGTTTATTTAGATGAACTTCCTTTTCTTGAATAAGAGGTCCACTTAGCAGCATTCCTTTCTGCCTCTACGGATAAAACCACACATCATCGAATGTCAAATTTGGAGGGTAGACTATGAAGTGGTAGCACAAAAATCTTTTTTCAGTTTGTAATTTTCACCATACTAATACCAAATTTTGATCATAGATTAGTTGCAATCTTCCCTTTATCTAAGCCTTCCAGTTTGTCTTTGAGAAAACGCTATAATAATTGACATTATAAAAGCACTTAAAATAAAAGTACTTTAGTGTACACTAAAATTGGTAACCTAAATTAAATTAGGTTGGATAAATAATTTTAGCAACTTACTGAAGACTAATAACTACAGTAATAAAATATGGAACAAGTTAAATAAAGAAAATACTGATCAATAAATAAAAACACGCCTACAAAAACAACGTACTGGAACATACAAAGTAAGCAGATGATGATAGCTAGCTGTCAGCTGTATATAACAGTAATGAGTCAGTGAAATGTGACTCACACTTCCCCCTCCCGGCCAGTACAGCCTTTTTTGACCTCCAGAAGAAGAGTTCTACAGGTAACGGTGCACCTGCAACACTAGAATACGTAGCAGTAACCTAGCTATGGCATATACCATTACTTACTTGCAGGTTATAAGTTAGGTTAAAGGGCACTAGGCCAGGAATTAGTATATTATGAGAGACAGGATATCAGCAAACGTAGCATAGAAGACAAGTCCACTAACACCACAGAAGAAGTATACAAATACAATAAAATAACATGTTGCACAAGGTATATATGCCGTGAGTAGAGAGAGACTGGAAAGTGCCAGTCTCTCTCTACTCACGGCATATATACCTTGTGCAACATGTTATTTTATTGTATTTGTTTACTTCTTCTGTGGTGTTAGTGGACTTGTCTCCTAAGGTAAGATTACTTATGTCCTATCTCTACTAATATACTAATTACTAGCAGATTATTAATTAATTTTGTTTAATCAGAAGATTTTGCAGTCTGAACTGGTCTTGGTCCCAATCAGTTCGGATTAACAGGTTCTAATGTATATAATTTTATCAATAGTTACAAAATTTTCTAAAATAAAAAAGGGTGAGTGAATGATATCTAAGATAAACTTTTATCCTTTAATTGATTGTATTATGAGTTACTAGTGCTGTCAATATACAAAAAATCTACTTTGAATGAATCAACCGATCCTGGCCTTATTATCAACCCTGAACACTTTATTTTAGGATATACAGCAACTCAAACCTGGTCAACACCAAAACCAGCATGGTCTGTCAACAATGGTCACTGGACACAAGGCACGAACCAATGGAATAATGGTCAAACAGCCAAGTATGGAACAGAAACTCATCACCATGTATGGCAGTCGACAGCAAACCCTGCGATTCAGACAAGAACACAGATGGGGGAAACCCCAAATGTAATCTACCATATACACAGCTGGAATAACTCCCCTTCTGGATGCTGCAAATGCGTTTAGATAAATACTGTTGAATATAATAGCAATTTCTCATTTAGATTCTCGTAGAGTTATAATTTGCCTCAAATTAAAATTGACGTAAAACATTTTGTTTCTAATCCAACTGCGAACATTCGCTTTTCTCAATTTTTATTTTTAAGACAATACTTTTTTGTGATTTTACTTGAACAAAAATTATTGAATTTTGATTGAAATATGATTTTAATGTTTATTATTTATGTAGAGACAAATTACTGAGCTAAAGTTAATTTAATTTTGAAAGAATTAAATTATACTAATTAGTACAGTGTAAAACTAAATGTTCAGAACAAATATGTTTGAAAACTATGTTTCCTAATTGCTTTATTGGTTATAATTGTCCTATACGTAAGGTAATAGTATTATTTAGTTAACGGGATTTCTTTTATTTTACAACTGTTTATATAATTTCCAACATTACATGATTGAACTTAGTATAGTTATTAGTAAGATAAAAAATATGTACATATCAGTTAAAATTAAGTAAGTACTTTTGTGCTTGGTTTTATGTTTCTTTTTTTAATAAAGTGTATTCCCAACCACTCTTGATTTAATAATTTTAAACCAAATACAAGTATTAGCCTTGTTAAAGATATAAATTAGTATTTTTAAAAACTATATTTTGTAAATGAATTTCTACTCACTTTCACGCCCATCCACATACTGTATTTATGACCCCCCTCATTAACACTTACATTGGTTATGAACCACTCCACTGCTCCCTACCACTGTATGAGTATGTATGAGCAGTTGCATCAATACCAGGAGTGGCCGTAGATAAGGGGCCAAGGCGCTGGCTTGCCACGCTGCCGGTCCGGGTTCGATTCCCGATGTGACCACTAATAGATTTTGCCCCACCGCTCCCGTGGTTCGGAAGTCACGTAAAGCGGTTGGTCCCCAGGTTAAGTGTTAGATAGGGCTCCTTAGCCCTAACTTCGCCTGGTAAAATAAGACAACCTTTAACTTTAACTTGTACAGAGTCTGTGCTTTAATTTTTTTTTTTAATGATCTCCGTAATACTGTAGGAATCATATTTCAGTAGTGTATGAGAAGGTGACTGGAAACCCCTCTACCATGGCTTCCGTTGCTATGCAACTAGCTACTCCGGATATAAGAAGGAAAGAGGCACTTTTCAGAGAGTTTGCAAGAAATCCCACAATATGCAGTGTGACTTTACATTACTGTCTTAAATACTACTGCGCACGTAAGAGAGGGCAGGTGGGTCAATCCACTGTACGTATATTACTAGGGGAGTGTTAAGGGTGTCCTCTAGTAATATAACGAATGATGTTTGTAAGATGAGGTAGTGGGGAGTGTTCGACAGTTGTATCACAGTATAGTAACATACTGTACCGACACTTCCATTTCTTTGCTGTGGAGCCAGCACGACGCAAACAAGTTACTCAATCATCTTAATAAGAAAAAACTTTCTACATTCTACCTTAACTCTTAATTGCTTCAATCTTGCTGTTGAGTTTAATCAAACTTCTTTACTTTTTAGACATATTTGGAAAAATATAAAAATATATAAAATATAAAAATTATATTTATTTATTAAATTAATTTTTATGATAGCTGTAATCGTATAAAAACTTGAAAACTGATACCA
The DNA here is from genome assembly GCA_035578905.1 of Stictocephala bisonia. NCBI lineage: Eukaryota > Metazoa > Arthropoda > Insecta > Hemiptera > Membracidae > Stictocephala > Stictocephala bisonia. The sequence goes on from JAQJVL010000001.1 coordinate 7,962,573, forward strand.
TGTATGTAAGCGTAAACTGCTAATATTGACTTTTTAGTTTAATGGACTATTTTACTGTGGCATTGAAGCACCATTGATGTATTTAGTGACACTGACACTAAATTTACTATACAAACATAACCACATCGGAAATGTGTTTCATGTAGTAAAAACGATATTATAATAACATGATGCCTTTATAGGCACAAGCCGCTATTAAGTACATAGTCATGTCACAATTAAAATCACTAGCTGCGTTTTAACATGTTGATAATGATAGATGCGTGGAGAAGTTCATAACCTTAGTTACAAAGTTACTCTCCAAGAACGAGAGTTTACAAAATCTGCAAAAATAATGCTGTACATAAAACTACGCAAAGTTTTACACAGGAAGAAATAATTGAAATTGCAAATGACTTTTGTTAAAGACATGTTTAATATTTCATCTTGTTGTGTATTTGTAATATTTGAGGCAGTATAAATGAGTCAAAATAGGTTTCATATCATAAATCAAATAATCTAGAATCACAACAAAAATAAGTGCTGTAAGAAACATTAAAAATAATTAAAACACTAAATGTTCTTTGAATATTTTGTAAACAAACAAAAAACAATTTTTAAAAGTACATTTTTATGGACTAAAAACATTTACTTCATTACCCAGGAGATTCTGCTTCTTATAAAAACTCCTATATACGTTGACCGATCTATACAAAATTATAAATTCCATCTGTCAGAACAGAATTATAGAAACCAAGAATTTCAATGAATAAAATAATACTGACAAATCAATTAAAATCTCCTTACATTTGATACAATAAAAATATGTAAAAATGTGAAACTTAGCAAAAATATATGAGCAAATTAGATACATTGGCAATAATGACTAAATATAACATAAATATTAGATTTGCAATAAATTAAATTAGATAGTATTAATGATATACATTGAATGAGATGGGTTGGTTCTTGCCATTGAGCACTTTAACAAACTTAAACACCTGTACAACCAGAAAGGAGGCTGCTATGTTAAGAAATGTTGATAAAAAGAGAGCAAGCAAGCTTTTTAGATTAACATGTTTACAACTACAGGGAACCGTGCTTGACTGTTCGAGTTGACCCTAAGTCGTGTGCGGACGACGTGCTTGCATGTCCTGGACTATAACAGCTGATACCTACCAATTATTAGTTTATTGTTTAGTGTGTGGTTGTTTTGCGTAATGTACAGTTGAATTAGGGGCTTTTGTAACTTGTTAGGAGTTAATTTTGATTATTACTAAGATTAGAGTTCAGAAATGGCGCATCAAAGGAGTATTTAACATCCTTCAGTATATATAAAGGATATAATATTTGGTAAGACGTGGACGTATTAAAAATAAGATTTGTTACATAGTTAAATATTTTTAGTAACCCTTCGCAAGCAGAAATTATTTTACCCTATTTTAAAGTAACATATAATTATGTGAAAAAAATAATTTTAATGAGATAAGAAGTTAATTTTTTAAGTTTTAGAAACATAAAGGAACATAAAAAATATATAAATTTATATTTAAAGTCAAAATTATAATTTTTAATGCTATTTTATTGTAGATATACAATTATAAGAAACTTTTAACAGTATTTTTCATTTATGATACAATAATAACTACAACAAAATAATTGAAAACTAGAAAACAGAGAAAAAGAACGATAAGCTTGGGTAGAGCAACAGACCGAGGATATTTTTGTTTAACGTGTGTGCAAGGGCAGGAGATGGAGCCACGCCCATGCATGCTCTGGATTGGCTGCCCAGCCCTTTTTCATAAACAATTAACGTTTTTTATAGGCTGGGGGAGTTGGCCAGACAACTTAGACATTCTGCTAGAGTGTCTAAGTTGATGTTGCACTCTAGCAGAAGTTTTAGGAACTATCATTTACACTATCGACAGAAATATTTCATTTCGGATATGTTCGTTAACCGCGTTTGAGGCAACATTGCGGCTAGGTATATGTTCCTATGCCGCGTGCGAAGGGTTAAAATTTGATTTTATATACATAAAAGAGAATTTAGATAGGAAATTAAATGCATTTACAAGAATCGTATTATATTTTTGAAATAATGATTGTTTTACTTTTATATCTCTTATTCAGTAATTTTAAATCAATTGTAAGTCTCAAAACAGAAATCATACATTGGGCCAAAATATTTGATAGCTAAAATGTACGTATATTCAAGTCAAATAACTGGATTAGTTCCAAAGTTATGCATCTCTTTGAATACAATTTAATATTACATCAAATTATAAAACTACTTTGTTCATATGATCTCTTATCACTGGAAAATTACTTGACTTGTTAAGTGGTTCACCCTTGAATCCCATGGGTGCCTTTTAAGTTACAGGGTTTTATACAAGAATTGTATGTACCCTTAAAATGTCCAAATTTAAACTTTAAATGTTACATCTTACCATAAAGAAATTGTACAGATACTATGGTGAACGATTTAACTAAATCACGCTTACCATCCTCAGACCAGAGAGATCCACAGAGGAATCCTCATTCATTTGAATTGCATTTCTGTCAAAGCGTAGTGTGCTAATTAATTAAGTATCTTGCTACAAAAAAGTTACCAAATGTTTTTGCAGTTTTTTTAAAAGCCTTTTCCCACTAAGGTATAGAGAATGTTTTCATTCTCGTTAGCCAAAACATTTATTTATTTTACTTGTGTATCCAATCTTGCCAAGTGAGTCTGGATAACAAGAGATCATATTTATTAATCATTAAGACGCAGGTCATCAAGATAGGGACAAAAATGGGTTGTGAAAGAGTGTGATAAATGTAAATAAACGAGAGAAGGCTTTGCTACTCTATGGTTGACTGACCCTTAAAATAGGACATTTATTAATAGCTGATAGGTAGGGTGACTAAGGAACTTATAGCTTATCGTAAAATCCAAATCACGTAGTACTAGTAGTCTTAGCTATCCAGTTCTCTCATCCAAACCCTGGCCACTGTACAAGTTTTGATAGGGTTCACAGCGATGGAAACACTGATGTTATGTTGGAATTAGGAGATTTTTTTCTTTCTATCTCAGTGGGATTTTTATCTTAAAGAGATATAATGTTGTAAAGAGACAACAGTGAAAACTCATTTTAGCAAATTGTTGTGGACCTCACGAGATTTTAAATTATGTAGCTCTGCTTTGATAGCAGAAGTGCTAACCATTACATTTCAAGAGGTTGTGTAGTTAAAAAAACTGACTCTTTGGAAAAGTCCAACTAAATTTAAGAAAAATAATATTTCACAGGTGTAGTACTATTAACTAACACTAAAACTGTTATTAATCAATCACAAAAATTTACTTTTTCACTTACAAATAAGATAGTGGACCTTCTTGGCCCAAAAATGGTTTGCATGTACTTTTTTTTAAGAAAATTACAAAAAATTAGTTTTTTGACCTACCTCAAAAGTATAAGGGACATTTTCAAAACTTGACGTTTGTATTTTGTAACAAACGTGCACCTTCATTCTGACATTCAGCTTGAAAACTAAAAAATATGGTACATTGGGGCCAATAAATTAAATGTTTCAAAATCAAAATTTTAACACTGATATTGCCCGATGAAGTGTGGTATTAAAATCAAAGGTTCCTCCTACTGTATCTGAAAGTACCATTACATTTTGAGAAAGTCAAAATATATGGACTCCACTGACCCAAAATTTTGGAAAATATTTCAAACCTAGTGGTATCAAATTAAACTTTTTCGCTTACGAATCTTAATATACTTTCAGATTTTAGAAAAGCTATGATAAATGGGCTCCAGTGTCCGCTAAAAAAATGTGCAGTGCAATTAAAAACACCGAGTGGGGTATTGAATTAAATGGATTTGTTCTTCTCATTCTGAATAAATCCCCAGATCTTTGAGAAGTAAAATATAATACCACCTCAAATCTCAAGTCTACTAATACATATTCCCCAAGAGGCTGAAGGCAGGGATACAAAAACCAGAATACAGAGTACACTCACAACGCAATGAGCCAAACTTCATTGACTTTTCTTTGATATATTTTGCAATTAAGTTTCAAAATATCCCTATATGGGATAATTGATTTTAAATAAAGCAGGTTTAATTTATCTATCTCCATATCGAATGATTATTATCTCTATCTCTGGTCTCTTAATACATCTTACACATCTGTATCACTTGGACTTGAAAGAAAGCTTACCTTGAGAATTAAAAATGAACTTTTCATTTGTTTCCAGTCTTACAGACATTTTTGCTGTCTTTCAACATGACATCAGTGGCACCAAATATTTGTATTGTCTTTTAACTTATCTTATGTCTCCTTCTACTAAATTGGATACTAGGCTTCAGTAGCATATCTATCAATTTTTAACTAGGAGTAATTTTTTTTATAGTCAAACCTACTTTTTTAAGATAACAAATATTGCACTTTTTTTAATACTCAGTTATTTGTCTAATCAATTATATAAAAAATTATCTAGCAAGTATTTGACAGCACAAACCAACTCAGCTCATACAATTAACATCTTGTTCAACGATAACTTAAGTTTGTTCATCGAGTGATTATTATATATAGTTATATACAAAAATCTTTACATTTAATTTAATCTATAATTAAAAATATATTATACAGAGTACAAAAACTTACATCGGTTGAAAGAACATGCTTAAAAGATATTAAAAAATGAACTTATAAAGAATATTTATAAACAAAGAAGGATAATCAGCATTTATATAAATGGAACACATAAATAAAGAAATAAAAAGTAAATAACACAAGTTATAGCATTACAAAATATTGATTAAACACACAAGGATAAAACTAAATTATATCATGAACAAATGATATGATATCTTTAACGTGATGTGTTCTGAACATATCTAAAGATCCAAACATGTTTTAGTTCTGAAATAAGAAGAGTGAATCGAGAACTTAAAATGAAATAAATTCGACAATATGTCAAAATGTAATGGTGATATTTGTAAAGAAAATTATTTTCTGGAACACTGAATAACTATTATGTACCTAGAGTACTTTTTACAATTTAAGAAATGCGTTCCTGGTTTTAATTAATATTAACAAAATATATCACAATATCAGCTGTACAAAAAGCTTGGCCTTATTTTGGACCACAGTTTGTGATTGGGCATCACAAGAGACCCTGAAACCGACAGACTTCCTGTGAGAGACAAAATATAACGCATGCACACAAACACTCACCTATGAAGGAACATCAGAAAAGATCACGTTACAGATTGATAACACCTGAATTAAAACTTAATACCAGGATATTCATGTCAGGAATATGAGATCGGTAAATATCTTACCACTAGGATCCTCTTTGGCAGCCCAACTCTGATAGACAATAAGATGTGTTTTCAGGAAATATGTTTTTTTATTCTATAAATTTGAAGTCAGGTCAAAGGGCACTAGGCCAGGAATTAGTATATTAGGAGAGATGGGACATCATCAAACTTACCTACGAAGTTGAGTCCATCAAAATCTCACAATAGTACACAAAAACAGAACAAACATTTTTCATACATTTTCAGTGCCACTGGCACTTTCCTCACGTGAGTAGAGACTGACTTACCGATTGAACAATTAGTTTGTGCTCACAGCAAGTCTGAAAACGTTAGACCACTCAAACCTTGTCTTGATCGAGTGTCAAATCTAAAAATTATCAGATGATATTTGTTAGTAATAACTGTAATATTTGTTAGTAATACCGTTAGTAGAAACGCTATCTCACACACAGACTAATTTTTCAATCAGTAGCTTTAACACTTTGAAAATTTGTGAAAATCTGTGTTTACTACTGTGAAATATTGGCAGAATTGTTTTCTTAGATAAGTTTGCTGATGTGATATCTCTCCTAATATACTACTTCTATGAACTGTATTTGGCATTAATATTTTATTTGTTGATCAAGTTCTTATCAGATTACGTAACGCTCTTTTATTCTTTTTCAAGTTACAGTCTGGGCTTATAAAAAACTAATCTACACTAGGTTTACTTAGTTTTAAATTTTACCACCATTATACTTCTTAAAAATAAAATTATTTAATTTATTATTATTCTTATTGATCTTATAAATTCATGTTTCTATAAAAGTAAAAATTTCAGTGCAATGTCAAATTAAGTTTAATTGTTAACCAGTTTTTTATTAGATCATTTTATTCCTGAAAACTCATCAACATATTATAATTTACTTAATCTAAAATCCATGTTAAAAAAATTCAGAGTAAAGTTCAGTAAAACCTGCTTTATCTGGCCCTGTAATATTCAGAACCTCTGATAGCCGGCCTAGTGACAAAGACAAAGGAATGTAAATTCTCCAGCGCTTAGACTAAGAAGGGCTGAGAGGAGTAAGGAGTGTAATGAGGGTTTCCGATTCAATAATGTTCCAACAATGGTTCCTCCAATGTTTTTGGAAACAATAACCTTGATGTGTCAGTGGCATCAGTTGCTATTTTGCTATCAGTTCACATTTTTAGTGCATTACGAGTTGCTATGCCATTTTATAAACTTATAACAGAATATATCATGGAAAAATCCCAGCTAAGTATTATTAAATGATACAGTGGTTATGTTGTGCCTTCAAAAAGTAACCACAGTGCATATGCTATAGTAAAAATGTTGTCTTTCTTTCAATAGTTCCATATTTGATTTTTAAAATATCCGGCCTACTCAGGCACTACATTAGGCCAGATATGACAGGTTTAACTGCACTCATTTACTTTTAAGACAACTCTAAAACTTGTTTCAACCAATTTTCAAACAATAAACTACGAAAATTAACAATATAAAGCAAAATTACATAACCAATTTCAATTTAAAAATTTAGAACAAAGGAGTTTTGGTTTATAGGTTAACCTGTCCTATACTAGCGGATGGACTTTAGATTAAGTTAGAATAATAGTCAAATAATAATTTATGCCTGTTTTTATGAGAAAAAATTAAAATATAAAAACAAACACAAGAAAGTTATAAAGTCCATAAGTGGGTGGGCACTACACAGAAACACTAGCATCTGCTTGCCTCTTGATACCTGTAAAAAATAAAATGTTTTTTAGGTAAATGTAGCATATTTAAGGGTGCAACACAGATGATAATGTCCACAGTGACGAGTAGGCAATGACAAATTTATAGGATATAAAATAATAACAAGCTAATTCTGCAGCTGAAATAATAATTTTAAATAAATGATAAAGCAAAACGTTTGATACCAATAGTAAATTCTGTCAACATCACCACAGAAAAGCAATTCAATTCTACTGAATACATTTGTGCTAATATTTTTATAAAACAAAATATTTTGATTATACTACTGCTGATTTACAAACTGACCTAGAATTAAATATAAATTTACATAATTTGTAAAATAAAAATAGAAAATTACATACTGTTTGATTAGGTCCTTACTTTGAACTTGCAACTATACATTTTAATTTAGAAAAGAAATATTCAAAGATTCTTTTCTTTCTAGCCAGTTTGATAGCAAAAAGAAGATTTGATAAAATATAGAAACTTTAAACTGAGTTATAAGTGGTAGGTTCAAGCATGTTAAATCCATAATTTTGAACCTGCAGTTTTTGACAGGTAACCTGGCCTTTTTTTGGAAACGAAGATTAATTTTTACTCAGCCTTACGAGTTTGATAATATTTTTCCACAATACTTGTGTAATTAAGGTGATCACATTAAAATGATTTGTAGTACTTAGGAATTTAAACAAGAACATTATTTTTTCTAAACCATACTAAACGTTCACAACAGAACCCTTGCACGATGGGGTCGAGTTTGTGTTGAACTCTGTAAAACATAATAGCTGAACAATGAGTTCAATTATTACATTATAGGATTGCTTGCATTATATCTGAAAATTTACGATATGCTTGGAGTTAATCTCTTAAATGCTGGGTTAATAGCCCCTGTCTACCCTCTTGTACTGAGTTTTTTTTCAACGACACTATAGCTTTTACAAAAATGTTACTAAAAGATTTGTATTTCCCTATTTGATGAGTCAAAGTTATAAACAACTGGGTCAAAATAGTCAATAGTACAGTTATGTATTACCCTATCAACGTTTTTCATTTATAATTTTGGCCGTCCTGTTACAACTGCTTGTTTACAACTTTGTTTGTCCGAAGGAGGTTGTGGATCACTCACTACTCTCACTAGTAATCACTGTTATCAGAAAATAAATCACTCAAATCATCGTTTTCACCAAATAAATAGTCTATTTCTCGTTGCATAACAAGTGTCTGAAATCCAGTACCAGACGCTGTTTTCATGACACTTCCAAACGTAAATAATAAGCAGACAAAAGCTATAAGATGGAATGAATACGTTATATTGAAACGATAAACAAGCCTAGTAGTTCACCAAATCTCTCAGTTGTTTTAAGCACTCCATTGCAAAGAAATAATCAAAACAGACTTCAGTCGTTAGCAGCACACAGCGTAGTGAGTATTCAACGACTCAACTCGTGCGTAGCATTGTATGACTGCAAACCAAAAATTATTATAGTTATTTACAGAAGTTGAGAGGTTAATGTGCAAAATAATGTCCTACAAAGTAAAATGTCCAAGTCAAACTAAAAAATATCCTGTCATGTTCGATAGACAGATATACATTCTTCTTATAATTATAAAGTTTCCTTACTGCTGAAACAAACCTATGGTTTGGTTATTTCTAGTTTTATTTCATATATAAGATTTTAATTTAAATAAAATTATCTGAAGTTTTAAGAATCTGAAGTTCAATTTATGAATTATTGCATTTCTGCATTGGGAATGTCTTTTTATACAAATGAAATAAATGAACTGAATTCCAATTTCAAGCTAGCCACTGTTACAAATTTGTAATATTATTACCTAGTCAGACCTTCTGCTGGCGCATATGGAAGGCATTCCTATCCGTGTATGCACCCGCATACAACTCTGGCCGTGGAGGTGCAGATGCTAAACAAATAAATAATCACTTAATATTGAATAATAACAGATCAATAGTAACAACCAAAATGAGATAAAACAAAAAAGCCAATAACATTAAATATTTTAATGTTTAATCATACATCTGAGGTTTCTAACCTTAGCTTGCAGGGTTTAACATATATTCAATGTAAATTTACAATTAAATGATGCTCAAATGTGCTAATTAGGCACATGTCTGACATTGTTAATCTACTATTTAACTATGATGTGAATTTTTCTATGTCAAACAGACAGTAAAATAAATTTTAGCTGTAAAATTATAACTCCAAATAAAAATTGATAATCAGATCTTATAGTCTTACAACTATTAAATTTAGGAAGAAACAAACAAATATAAGTTTATATTATCTGTAAACTAATCAAAATAAAAATTTACAAAAGATAATTTAATAGATCAATCTATTTTGCTTCATTACTTTTAACAACATTTACGGAGCAGAAGGAGCATATACTTGGATTTAAGATTTCATATATTCAATGAGAATAAAGTTGGATATGATATGTAGATAATATTTGGAGATTTCCAATGCTTTGAGTGTTTAGGAAACAAACACAACGTTTCTTCAGGTATAACAAACTCCTGCCGTCTTCAGGTGTACTTACTAACTTAGCCTACTTCTAAAACAACTTTTTTTTTCACGATATGAAGTACAAAAGAAATGCAAAACATGAAATCGGTCAACAAAACACAAAGCAAGTTATTAAATAGACCAAATACTCAATTACATACAAAAATAAATGCAAAATATGAAAAAATTCAACAAAACATAGAGCAGGTTGTTAAGTATACAAAACATTCAACTTATCCAACCAGCTTCGAATTCCACCTCCATCGAGGCGGGAGGAAGGAGCCTCGCACTACTACACTCACGAGACCAACTCTCCACAACCGTCAAAGACAAACTGACGGTCATATTTTCATATTTTGCATTTATTTTTGTATGTCATTGAGTATTTGGTCTATTTAATAACTTGCTTTGTGTTTTGTTGATTGATTTCATATTTTACTTTTCTTTTGTATTTCATATTGTGTATTATATTTTGTATAATTATGTTATGTGTGATAGTTTTGCATGTAGTATTAAGTCTTCTTTGATTAGTATGGGTTAAGAAAAAAAAGTAGTTTTAGATGTAGGCTAAGTTAGTAAGTACACCTGAAGACGGCAAGAGTTTGTTATACCTGTTGAAACATTGTGTTTGTTTCTTAAACACTCAAAGCATTGGAAATCTCCAAATATTATCTACATATCATGAACAATCCAATGCTAATAAATAACTTTCAAACAACAAATTTGGATAGAAAAGAATCTATACTTGCCTTGTTAACAAATATAATACAACTTATAAGACGTTTCAAGAGGAAATAGTGATTAAAAAAACCGTTCAAATATAATATATTCAATCTGTAATATTTTATACAATACCTAGTCTGTATAAAACGGACCTCAGTAAGAATATTCTTGATATTATGAGTATTTTACCTTTTGGAGCGTAGTATTGACCCCGGCCTTCCCCATATCCGTGAGGAGGCCCTCGACTGGGACCTGGTCGTGAAGCCCCCGCTCCTCCTCCATGACCATGGTGACCCCCACCATGATTTCTCTGAAACAATAAACAAATATGTCACAGCTGTAATTTGAATGAACAAAGAAAGTTATATGAGCACAACTAAAAATGTTCAAAGTTGCAAGTGTAAATTCCTACAGATATGAATTTCACAACTAAAAAAAAAATATATATATATATAGCGTAAATCTAAAAGAGAAAAAAAGAGGTAGCTTTTTGATGGCCACAGCAAACGCCTCAGTGGCAGTTATAAACAGAATACAACTAATGTACATCATTATACATCTTAATTAATAATTACTACATATATCCTTAAGGATTTGGCGGAAATAAAGGGAGGGACTGGCAAGGTGTTGATAGGATGCAAACTATTTCTCCTCTGCGGTAAATCCTGATTTTAACTGAAATATAGGATAAGCAAGTAAACTTGAGGATGACAAGAGTTTTTTGTATCTGTCAAACAGTTGGTTATTTTTAAACATAATAAGTGTTGAAAATATCTTACACTAACAATCATTACATGCATTCATAGAAAATAATAACGCCTAAGTACCATACATGTTTTGGTTAATAAACAATTATGCCAATGTAATTTTAAATTATCATTGTCATTAGACTCTGTAATAAGAAAAAATAACTAAACTTAATGTAAATTGTTGTAAGAATCATTTCGACTCCTATGTTCTTTAGTGCTGGCAGATATAATTTTGAAATTTATTTTTCATTATAATAACCTAATTCTTAGCTGTTCACAAAAATAATATACAGCCTATTTTGAATAACTTGCATTATTATCAGCATTTTTAATTAAAAACTCTAATACATAATACTCACTATAACTTGCCTCCTTATTTCTTTAAACATACAACAAAACTAGAACCATAATTATATTGTAAATGAGATATGAGTGGTAAAAAGAATGGACGTTACTGCCAGATGTTTATCAAGCAAGAAATAATAAAAATGGAGATTCCTGAACAAAAACTGCATGTCTTTTACTTCCTTTATTGTAATCGAAATATAAATTCATAATATTATATTATTATTTTTATGTTGTTGATAACTAAGTGTCTTAACTATGGATAGATATTTTCTAACGTGAACATTTAATTTTTAAATTATCTTCTGGCCAGATACTGATGTTACATTGTTCTTACAATAGCATACTTTTTCTGCTAGAAACATTTCTGATATGCAAGTTATTCTTAAAATCAGTCATTTTAGCTCCAGGCAGATGATCAAATATTACTTTCACTTTTCAGTCGATCTGTCCAACATGACAAACTGGACGACATGCTTCAGATCGATTGATTCATCTTCAGGTCTTTGTCTCTATACAGGTTATTAAATGCACATGATACTTAAACATTAAAGTTCACACACTTCACATTTATATTAAAATGGGAAATAACATGCTGGCATGTTTGAATACTAGTCCTGTAGATGAGCAAGTCCATTTGTATCATTTAATTATGTATTTTAAAAAACTTTATTAGAGACGAAGACCTGAAGATGGATCACTCCATTTCAAACGTGTCGTTCAATTTTTATATGTTCAGCAAATCGACCGAAACACGCAAGTAATAGAAAGCTAATCCACTGTTGTTTTCCTGAAACAGGAACTAAAGAAATGACATTTTTTATCGTTTATCTTTCCAAGTCTTTTGTCAAGAACTGAATTAGGAACAACCAATGCCTATTAAAATACAGTCACTTACAATACTTAGTTAAAATGCTACTACTTTTACAAGCAATGAATAGAATAAATTCTCAAATAAATGAATACTTGATTCCAATAGAGAACTATTTAATGTAGAAATTTATCTAACGTATCCAAAACCAATCACCCATTAAACATTAAAAGGACCTTACTTAATATTCTTTATACCATTTAATAACTCGAAATTCAGACAAAACACTAATAAAACTAAATGACACTAACCATTCGCCGGAGGGTGTTAATAGGCCTACGAAGAGTTTCCGAGAATCTACGGGCTGGGGGTTTCTTGGGGTTGGAAGAGGGTGTGTGAACAGCACAGCACTTGATGAAGACACCCATGAAGATAATGAAAAATATACCCATCAGCATACAAGCCCACCAATACTCCTGAAAATCACAACAAATAATTAAAATAAACGAGTTACAATTTCAAGTTTAGTGTGAGTTTAAGAGTGCTAGGCCAGGACTTAATGTAATAGGAGATAGGGCATAAGCTAACTTACATTAAGCCTCTGTCACACGAAGCTGTTTTTTTCACTGCTAGTAACAAGCAGCTAGAAAAAGCAGAATACCAGCATCATGTAGTTGAACTTCTAGCGGCTGGACACACTACCATGAGCTAGTACCTCCAGCTACTGAAAGTTTATACTTTTTAATATTGCTAGCACTTATATAGCCACTAGAAGGTCACATGATCACTCAGACACTGTTTCATAAATACATGCCTGAACAAATGCATTTATTAACTAGTATAATGCAGTTTATTTCTACATTTTCTATATAATCCAAACATCTTTGATTATTCTTACATTGATGTATCGTTGTAGAACACTGAAAATTGCACCCAATACTTCAGGCAGGAATACCGTTATGAGACACTCGGAAAAGGTACTGCACTGACTGTCACTGATTGCCAACTATTTTAGAGTTATTTCCATTTTTATTTTAAAACTTTTTACAAGTTTTACTTCCTCATGTATGTGTCTTTTTTCTTTAACAATGGTGTTACCATTTCTAAGAGGATGTGAAATTTTAATTCTGACAATTACACCACTAGCATCTTCTACAGCAAGCTCATGAATAAGATTTGATGAAGCTCCCATAACCTAATTCATTAAATAAATTTCCTGACTTGTTTCCTCTTTTTTCCCCATAATAATTTCAAACACGCTTCATGCTCTCCCATTCTGATACAGCGTAGAGGGTGTCCACAAAAATTTTGTCACAATTTTCCCTGACCATTTCGGATAATTTTCCCTGACTTTCACAATTTACAAAAATGCATTTTAGTCTAAATGTGTTGTATTTTAAGCATTAAATTAAAATTATTTTTCTAGAGATATTAGTCTTGCTATTAAAAAGTGTAAATAAACATAAAAGAAAGAAACAAGAAAACCCAGTCTCCTCCATACCCATAGCTGGCTGGCCTAGTTCTGTCTCCCTTTCTTTTTTCCTTCTTTTTATACTAAAATTTTATTGGAAATACAAATACATTTCTACAAAGCTACATTGCTAATATTTTCATTATGAACACTTATAAAAAGGAAACCTATAAGTAAATATACAGTATATAAGAGTCTCACAAAATTAATTTTACAAATGAAGAAAAACTACATTTAAATACTTATTTCAACACTGGAGAATATTATCAGAACATATAGGCCTTGGTTGTTCTATAACAACAGATATTCCATCTAATAGGGATACTTGTGTCTGTAATTTTCTTAGTTAGTGAGGCCCGCAACCACAACTGGTTTAAACTGCATTATATTTACATGGGACTTCACTAGCGCTCCACAATGGACCACAAAAACAGCTGATGTTTTGAGACTCAAAATTTAACACTGGATGGTAAATCTATTTGTGTATAAAATCAATTATATAAGACATTGCACTGTTGACCACAACTTTAATTAATTGTAAAACATAACTAGAAAAATGCAACATTAGTTGAAGTTACGGCCGATTAGAGCATAAAACAATCCCTCAAATCCATTACTGGGGCAGATTTCCCTGACTTTCCAGAATTTTTTTTCATTTCCCTGACCATATTTGTTTTCCCTGACTTTCCAGAATGTGGACACCCTGTACGCAATAAAATTATTTAAAATAAAAAACAAAAACCTAACTACAAGCCTATACCATATCGAACACTATGTACACTTATATGCGAAAAAATATCAAAAACTAAGAGTCTGTGATACATTCTGAGGCTCTAGTCATTGACTATGAATGGAAACTCCCAAGCTAGTTTACATCAAGTCTGGAGATTGTTATAAGTTGTTTGTGGTTTCATGCACCTAATGGTGATTTCCTGATGTATAAGTGTCAGTTTCTTGTTGAATATTTTTGGAAGTATAATGCAGGTTATGAAATAAAGACAACATTTTGACAAATTTAAAAAAAAAAAAAATGGCAAATCAAGACCAGTGAGTGCTAGGTCTGATTGATGCTTGAAGATCAATTTAATTAAATTTACTAATATATTACATGGTGGTAGGAATACAATACACAACGAACATTTATAACAATATAGGTACAAATATTATGGTGATCGATTTCAGTAAACCACGTTTACCTTCCTCAGACCAGAGGGATTTACTAAGAAATGGACTTTGTGTATTTCTGACAGTTAAACTGCAGAGAAAAAATATTAACTACTAAACTAAACATAATTCATTTATAGTAACTTTAGACAAACCCAACTATTCTATCACAGTTGCTACTCTTACTTGGACCCATTGAGCATCTCCTTTAAAAAGCATATTCTTCAATCTGGCTAGAGGGCCTTCTGCGTCCACAGCCCTACACTTGAAGAATACATCACAGTATCCCTGTAATCATGAAACAGTATTACAGTTTAATTTTTTACTCTATATATTCTACAAAGTTGTATATAAATTTTACTGAAATAAATACTACCCACTTAGAGCAAAATGAACCAACAAATTCACATTTTGACATAAGTTAACAGGTTTGAAATAGGATATATGTTTCCAGACAACATAAAAAAAGGTAGGTAATTTTTATAAAGCAGCATGTTTCCATTGTTCAACCGTAGAACTATTTTCTAACAATTATCTTGTCTTAAAAAAAAAACACACACTCACACACACACAAATCAGCTCTTACAGGGAAAGGAAATGGGGTTTTAGTAGCAATAAAAGGAGGTATGAAAGTGCATAGATCAAATAACACAAAAACCGAGGAAAATAATATGGGTGAAAATAACTTTATCAAAAATTTCCTTAATAGTTTTCGCTATTGTATGTTTAGCGCTTAACTCACCAATTCATATATAAGAGATTAGTTTTTAACTAGGGTTGTTTAAATTTAAAAGAAAACATTTCATTATTCTCCAAGAACAAGAAAGTTCTTAACCCTTCTATACATATATACAGCAATGAATGTACAATGAAGAATGAAGAACAATTAACAAAAAATAATAACTGTCATACATACTGTAAAATAAAACAACGTAAGGCCAATACAAATAAATTACTGATTCTAGGAGACAGTCACGCTAGGAGACTTGGTGAGAAGGTAGGAGATAAAGTAGGAAATAAATTTAAGGTAACTATAGTAATAAAACCTAATGCTACTTTCAATGCAGTTATTGAAGATCTGGAAAATATATGTAAGGGCTTTACAAAACAAGATTATGTGGTTGTTATTGCAGGTACTAATAATATAAATACTGAGTGGGAACTTCACATACGAATATCCTCATCACTGGAGTTTTGTAGCGATTTGACATATGTGGAAGAGGTCTAAATGGGCAAATTAGTAAAATAAATTCTGCTATATACGAGTTGTTAGATGAGACTAATAAAAAATAAGACCAAATAGTGCAAATTAAAAAAACAATTTACCATAGACAAGACCATACGCATCATGGTCTTCACTTAAACTATAAGGGAAAAGAAAAACTGGCAACTCAACTGGCAGAATCAATTAAGTATCATATAAGAAAGAAGACTGAAAAAATCACCTTAAAAAACAGTAAGTCAATTAATGAAGAAAACATGTCCATAACCTCAGATTGCATTAAATTACTGATTGACCAAAATCATACTGACGTCAACAATGATCAGAACACATCACTGGCTCAGCAGAAATTGGAACATCCCCTACTTGTCTAAAACTGCAACATAGGAACTCAGGAGAAGACTTAGCTGCTATGACCTCGGAGGACTATCTGCAGGCCCAGTGGGGTAACATCAGTGACAGTTCTACGTCAGGAACCCTTACTTTGTTAGAAGGCAACAAGGATGTGATTGACAGTTTTTTTAGAATAAAAAGAAATATTAAATTTAATAGTCATTCAAATTCTGTAATTAAATCAAATACACAATTTTTAATACATTATAATATACAGGGTATAACTAGTAAATTTAAGGAAACAGAAGTTTTTCTTGATTCATGTAACTATAACATAGCAATAATTTGTTTAACCTTCCGTCGGGCGCATCACGGAGATTACCTCCGTGTGGCTAAATATTTCTAAATTCAAATTATCACTTGCGGTCTGCAGCACCATCCGTTGGTGTACTTCATGAGCTCCCTTCTAAGAATTATTTGTCACAACCGCCACCCCTTTACACAGTCTGGTTTAGCCTTAGTCGAGTATCGCGCAGCTACCTGGAGGTTGCTTCCTTGTGCGCCTTGCCACGTTACTGTCCGTCCGGAGTCTACTTCCGTGTGCGCCCTACTGTGTTTGTAAAATCCGGAACTTTCTCCAAAGTGCATGTTATGGTGTGAAGTAAAATATTAGACGTTGTATATATTTTGTACAAAGGATTTGACCATTTTTTATTAGTTTGTTGCTGTATATAGTTTTTTTGCTTTAAATATTGTATTTTTTGCTGCAAATAGTGTGTATATACCTAAACTTATAACTAAGGTTAGGTTAGGTTATATATTTGTAATGACTAGTAATAATATTTTTTATGATTTTAATATTTTAAAAGTATTATTTTTTACATAAACTTATAACTATTTTGGAGAATTAACTTTTTTGACAATATATACACATAATTATATTAATTAATGTATAAAAGGGATAATTCCTATCAGTTCATGATTTATTTGTAATACTACACTTATTATACAATTTAAGTACAATAAAATTCATTTATAACAATAATATGATTTTTTTTTCATTAATTTTTCTATCCCGAAGGTTACCTCCGTGTGCGCCCTCTCACGTTATGGAACGAATGCGCCCGACAAAAGGTTAAATGAACATAATATTGCTCTTGAAAACAGGAGATTTTTAAATAAATCAGGAAGCTTTTGATTAGTTGATGGATTCTTTAGAAAGAATTCAAGAGGAGGATCATGTATCCTAGTACACAATGATCTACAATACTTAGTTAGGCATGATCTCTCATTTGTTAATGAAGAGATTAATTTTGAAGGATCTTTTATTGAAGTTAAAGTGTTAAATTGTTTAATAATTTCAATATATCGAACACCTGGATCCAATGTGACAAAGGTTTTTATAGATAGATTTGAACGTCTTTTGCAAAAACTTCAAAAAGAAATTAAATAAAAAATTACTATAGCTTCTGACTTTAATATAAATTTATTAAAAATGGATAATTTAAGTCAAACCTTCCAAAACATTGTTAAACAATATGGCTATAAGGTAAATAATAGAGATCCAACTAGAATAACATCCACTACAGTCAGTTGCATTGATAATACATTAACTAGTTTAAATTATGGTCATACTCAACTGTACAATATAGATCCTGCCTTGTCAGATCATAGTGCTTTGATACTGTCTCTCCCATAAATGTCAGTAATAAATAAAAAACAAGTAACCACAAAAAAATGTTAGAGTCTATGATAAAT
The DNA here is from genome assembly GCA_035578905.1 of Stictocephala bisonia. Taxonomy (NCBI): domain Eukaryota; kingdom Metazoa; phylum Arthropoda; class Insecta; order Hemiptera; family Membracidae; genus Stictocephala; species Stictocephala bisonia. The sequence continues at coordinate 7,980,700 of JAQJVL010000001.1, forward strand.
GTAAATATGAAAGCTTTTTGGTTAAATTAAATTCAGAGTTAAAAGATTTGTACATCCCTAATCAATCAGTAGAGCTAAATTACAATAGTTTTTTAAATAAGTTTGTTTTAGTAATGAATGAGTTCTTCCCATGGAAAACAAAAACAAACAAACCAAGAAAACGTTTAAACTGGATAACTCAAGGCATTAAAATCTCCGCACAAACAAAGAAAGAATTACATCATCAATAAAAAATTAATAAAAACATAAATTTTAAAAATTATGTGAAAATTATAAAAGTTTTAAAAAAGTATTAAATAGAGCCAAAAAAATGGCAAATGATAAATACATAAAAACCTCAAAAAATAAGTCAACAGCTACGTGGAACGTGGTTAAAAGGGACTTATGTATAAATGCAATTAAAAAAGATCATATTGTGTTAGACATTGAGGGCAGAGAGATTTATGAATCCCAAGCAGTATCAGAACAGTTCAATATTAATTTTCTAAATATTATTAAGAATTTACAGTACAAGTAAACGTCACACAACACAAATTTATTACAATATAAGCACAAAATGCACAAATATACTACAATACAAGCACAAAATGCACAAATATTATGGTGATCAATTTCGGTGAACCACGCTCACCTTCCTCAGACCCGAGGGATTCACAAAAGAAATCCCTCATTCTTCATTCTTTTGTGAATCCCTCTGGTCTGAGGAAGGTGAGCGTGGTTCACCGAAATCGATCACCATAATATTTGTGCATTTTGTGCTTGTATTGTAGTATATTTGTGCATTTTGTGCTTATATTGTAATAAATTTGTGTTGTGTGACGTTTACTTGTACTGTATATGTACCAACACGTATTATGCTAATTAAAAAACTATTTATTAAGAATTTAAATATACCTCAAGTGAATGCAAATTTTTGTAAAATTGAAAATAATAATTTTCACAAATCAATTTGTAGTTTTGAGCCTGTAACAGTGAAAGAGATACAGGACTACGTCATGAAACTTATCAATAGCATGTCATGTGGCTGGGATGAAATCCAATCTTCTCTTTTAAGAATATATCAGCCCATATAATTAGCCCTGTATTGGCAGCCATAATAAACCAAGCTTTTGTGTATGGAGAGTTTCCAAGTAAATTAAAATTTGCAGAAGTAATACCAGTTTATAAAAATGGATCACTCAAAGAAATTACAAACTACAGGCCTATATCGTTGCTGAGTAATGTTTCAAAAATATTTGAAAAAGCAATTCATTGGAGATTAATAAAATATATTGAAAGTAATACTTTGTTGTGTAACGAACAATTTGGATTTAGGAAAAATAAGAACACTGAACTGGCTCTAGTGACCTTTGTAAATCAAGTCTTAACTGCCCTGGATGAGGCGCATAATACCGCTGGGATATTCTGTGACCTCTCCAAAGCTTTTGATTGTGTGAACCATAAAACTTTGTTGGAAAAGATGAATGGAATGGGAATAAAAGGGGCTGCTTTAAACTTAATAAATTCATATTTTAAGAATAGAAAACAGGGAACAATTGTACCTGGGAAATTCAATTACTCTAAATCCAAATGGAGGAAATCAACTATTGGCATCCCACAGGGCTCTATACTGGGACTAACACTGTTTTAATTTATATAAACAATTTGCCTAGAGATTTGCCAAACATGTATACACTGTTTGCAGACGATACAAATGTCTTACTAAAAGCAAATACAGCTTTGAATTTAGAAAATTTACTGAATACTTCCATTGATAACTTAAATAATTGCTTTATTTTAAATGGGTTGCTCTTTAACAAAATAAAAACTAATATAATAAATTTTAAAAGTAGGAATAGTTTAAATAATGACATTTATTTACCAAAATTCAATATTGTAGATTCTCATAAATTTTTAGGCGTCATAATTGATAAGAACTTGAATTGGAAAACCCACTTTGAGGGTTTGGTTAGTAAATTAAGCTCATTTAAATTTGCTTTGAGAGTTTTAGTAAATTCAGTTTCAAGGGAAACATGTAGGATAGTTTATTATTCATACATACAATCTATTCTCAAATACGGTATTATATTATGGGGTTCCTCATCTGACTCATAAGGTATTTATAGCACACACAAAATTGATTAGAGTACTAACTTGTAGTAATTACAGATCTAGCTGTCGTCCTTTATTCCGTCAAAGTAAAATGTTGTCCCTACCCTGTTTGTACATTTTAGAAGTTTTGAAATTTGTCCACAAAAATCCAGAAATGTTCAGTCAATTTAAAATTAACCATGGATACAATACAAGAAATAAAGAAATTTTGAGTTATCCAGTTCACAATTTAGTCAAATTTGAAAAAAACCCTCTTTACATGGGAATAAAGATATGTAATAAAATAAATCAATCAACTAAGCAACTTACCAATATTCAATTCAGCAATTTATTAAAAGACATTTTGATGGAAAAGGCTTATTATAGTATAAAGAAAATGTCAGAAGATAAAGATTTTAACTAAACCCTGTGGAACATTTTTGTTTTCTTGAATGTACTTGATATTGTCCTTTTGAACGTTTAAATGTTAAATTTTATGTAATTTAATATTATGACGTGTTTCACTGTCTTGTTTTAAGATATTTATATGTTGATTGTGTGTTATTTTACTTTCTCCATTATTAATTTTATGACATAATGTATGTATATTTATATTCACTTTTAAGTAATGATAATATTGAAAAGTTATAATAATAATATTACCCCTGACTATACACCAGTTTGAGTTACTCTGTAACAAGTACAAATGTTATGTGCAATAAATGTAATAAATAAATAATAAACTATTATTAGCGATTTTAATCTGCACATAACTAGAGCGATTTTGCATATAAATGAAATTCATTTTAGTTTGTGTTCTGGAAATGAGGTTGGTAAACAATTAATTTTTTACAAAATTACATGGAATGAATTAAAAAATTAATTTAAATGAGCAGGGTAGAACCTTACATTTCAACATATCTAATATGATAGAACTGTGACAGAAGAATCAGATTCACTTTTAGAAATCGTTAAGTATCACCTTTTACTTGTTACGGAACTTGCAATTAAGCGAAGGGATGATAATTGTGAAAGGAATATACCAAATATTAGTGATAATTACAATTTTGGCAAAGCAAATTTTTTAGACTTTATAATGAAATAAGCAACTGGACTGAGCTTATTTCAGATAACAATTTAAATGAAGCTGTAGAATACTTTTATGATTGCGTTTATGGATAACTTAATTTGCATGTTCCTAGTATGAGTTGTAAGTACAAATACCCTATATGGTTTTAATTAAAAGGAAAAAAATGATTAAACTCGATTAAGATGAAGATATGACAAATACAGATGAATATAATAATTATATAGGAAGTATTGAGCAAACTTAGATACCTGAAAGTTGTCACAAGGAGAGCCTGGCCGGAGGCTGATGCCGCCCGGAGGAAGGCCAACAGCACTAGCAAACTCAGACGTGCTCCGACAAGATTCCGGGTCAGTTCCATTCTGGCAGGCTAATTCACATAGCTTGCGCTTGTCAATGTTTTGGATGAGGTGTGAAGTCAAAAAACATTCCTGCATGCTCCACTCCAGACAGATGGACCCAGTACATTCTCCATTGATGCACAGCTGTCACATAAAATGCTCAGTTAAGTAATGCTGTTCATTTATTTGCATAAAGGTAACTAATATTCTTTTTATGTTAGGTTAAAGGGTACCAGGCTGAGCATTAGTATATTAGGAGAGATAGGGCGAAAGCAAACTTACCTCAGAGAACAAGTCCACTAACACCTTGCAGTAAACACATTAGAACAGGGTAAATTTGCTAATGCCCTATCTTTCCTAATTTAATAATATTCTTTTTAGAAAGATTCACCACTGTTTGATTTATGAACGTGGAATTTTGTGAAATACTACTCTTTCAACCATTCAAGACAAGTAGCCAATATATAGGCAGTTAGATTACTGCTGAAAAAGAGCAGGTAGCAATATTTTGTCATGATGCCAGCCTTACAAATAACCCAAGTTGGCAATATAACATCAGTACAAAAACAACAGAGTTATTCAAGATAGCAACATTTTGCTTATAATAATGGCTTTATTGTACAAAAGGTTTATACGAAAGGCAAACTTACAACTAAATTCTCTCTTAGAGTTAACCCTTACTTTGCATTTAGAAATGATTTGATAATATCGTGAAAGATATTTTATTCGTGTTATCAAATTTATGAAATGAAAAATGGCTGAAAGTGTGCAAATGACGAGATTAGTACTATTAACAACACTTGCACCTAACCAACAAATGACAACAAAACTCAAGTAAAAACTCAATAAAACGAGTAAACTAACTTTATGGAGTAGAATTACTAGTTTTATTGTGTTGGTTGTAACTGTGGAAATGTTTTTTTTTTAGAAAAAAGTGACTTTTTTCAAGAATTCAAGAACAGAAGGTAGGGTCAAAACTGTATACTTACGGAATGAACCTTTACATGATTCTCTTGAGTTTAATTTGAAAATAATTCTCATGGATCGCTTTGCCGTTTTAAAAGGTGGCTTGTTCTTGATGATCCAGGTCCCCATACTGGAGTAACATGTGATAAGTGAGGGTATGGTATATGATTCCATAGTCAAAATACTATTAATATGAATGTAGGGAGACAATCTTCATAAAAGAAAAATACCGGAGATGACCAGCATCTGGACTCGCCACTGCACTGACAAGTCACGCCACTTTGATGTGTAATCCAACAAAAGTAAACAAATCCTTAACAGATAACACTGTCGAAAGAATCTCATCATTTTCAAAAGAATTGTGATGGGTTGAGATTAAAATATGCTCAAACGCTGCAATACTAAGCAGTTATATTTAGGGCACAAGAATTGTGTTAAAAATAATAAAATCATCAGCAACATTGAATGAATCTATGTACATAAGCAATTTGATCATTAGTTGCAAATACACTTAAAAACACTGGACACCAAATCTACAACCTATAAAACCATAATTAATGAAATACGATACTACTTATTTTGAGCATGGGTATTCAAGATATACAAACAAAAACATTTATGTATATGCAGTAATACATACAGGGTATCACAAAAAAGGTGTTGAGCAAAAAATGAAGAATAACATTTTGAAAATTCTGCTTTGCTTAATGTTTATCAATATGTGTATTTTACAGAAAATAATAATAATAACTCAAGAACAGTTTGACCATGTGACTTAAAATTTTACACGCTAGCCATTACTTCATCTTTAGCCATTTTAAAAAAGTGTCCATGTAAAATGTTTAAATTATTTTTGGTTTACAAGATAGCCTTGTTGGAGTTAACATTTTAAATGACCACCATTTTGAAAAGGCTACAAATAACTCAATGGCTATTTTTCTGCTCTTTATTTTTGTTGATATAAAGAATGTTCAAAGTTTCAAATCAGACAGTAACACCGTTCTTGAGTCATTATTATTTTAATTAATTTTCATTTTTTAACTAAGTTTTTTGTATAAAAACACAAAAAGGCAGATAGACAATAAACAGAGTGGAATTCCAAGAAAAGAATCCAAAACTCAATGTCCAGTATACATTTTTTGTGACACCCTGAATATACGCAGTCCAACTAGCAACTATATTTACAATGTTGTGATCTACCTGAGTGCCCTCATTGCAGCGGGTCTTGTTTTGCTTGGGAGGAGCAGTGGGACATTCCGCAGATCGTCCGTCACATGTGGAACTCCATGCACAGTCGGACTCAATTTTACACTGCACCTTGCGGCTAGCTGGTTCAAATCTACATGTGTCACTACTGCAGCACGGACCCTGACTGGGACTGCACACAAATAAAATTTTTAAAATAACAGTTTTATGAACCAGTTTGTATATACAATTGACTATATCATTTATAATCATATAGCTAAAAACTATCACTTTTGTAAAATGTTACATTTGGTTGTTTTCTTACTAATAACACAGAAAACTAAATCAGATACAGAAACCCACACAATGCTTCAGTTTGTTATTAAGAAATCCTCAATTCCGGTAAGATTGCATAAAAGCACTAGTAGGTATACGTCCCCCACCCCTTTGTTTTGTCTAGTGCAAGATATATTAAGAGAACTCTTAATGTGATATTATTAAGTGTAACCCTTATATTAACAACTGTAAATATGATCTCTTAATTCGGAAAGTGGAGAAAATTAATAAACTCTTACTAATGTAAAATGATTAGAAATGTTGTGAACGTACTAAAGATAATAATAATAATAATAATAATAATACATACGTCTAAAACATCATAAATAGTTGTAATATAATTAATATTGTAGCCGGTTAAATGTAGACTAAAATTTCACATACCATCTCCTTTACTTACAAGATACCCAGAAACCAAAATTGTTACTTCAATAATTTAATTTACTGATTCCAATTTCTACACTGCCCTGCTCAATATAACAGTCTCATAAGCAGAAAATCTCCGTCTCAGCTGCAGTTATTTATTAACAGGTGCCTCCGCCGTATTATAAACATCAATTGGCCGGATATAAAATGAAGATTCATGGAAACAGGCCAAGGTCAAATTAAGCTACAGATTTGGAAGAGAAAGTGGAGGTAGACTAAGAGAGCCAAATTGAACCATTGAGAAGGAAGCCCTTGATTAAAACCCGCAAGGTGCTAGGAGAAGAGGTCGACCACGAGAAACATGGAAGATAATAATTGTCAAAAAAGCAAAAGAACAAGAGTTGGGCAGAAGTGAAGGCACTTGCTGGGGGCAGAGAATGATAGTTCTCTTCCCAAAGGAAATAAAGGAAATGTCAAGTGAAAATCCTCATTGAACAAATGAATGACTCATTGCAAAGGTCAAAATCCTAAAAACCTGTCTCTGACCATTCCCTTATTCATAACCAAATGTTGATCAATGACTGAAGTAGTCTGATCTCTTCCACTCCATGTCAATAGTTTTCAACTCACAAGAATAGAATCAGCACACCAATGGATAACCAAATCACGACCCTCCCGATCTCAATATTACACACACCTACAGACCACTCCAACACCATCACATAAATACTGTATATATAAACTATAAAAAAATTTTGTTGTACTCTGTGTACACTTCCACAGTCTACTAATCTGATAAATATTTCAGTGGCATTGCAAATTCATGTAATAAGTGTTAAGTGTTGTTCTAACAGGTAAGTTTGCTAATGCACTATCTCTCCTAATATTATGACAAATCTAACCTTATTTTATAGAACTGTATTGGTTATCAAAAGTTATAAATGTAAAAATGCTAGTAATGACAGTTCTTGATTTCTATTTGTTTTCAGGTTAGCCTGAGCCTTTATTTAAGAGCCTGAACTGTACAGATTTTTGGACAAGAAAGGAGATTAAAACTTTTTTGAATAGTGCCTCTTGCTAGCCTTGTGGTTAGTACTTCTACTTCCAGTGCAAAGGATCACGGGTTCAAATCCCAGGAGGTCCACTTAAATTTGCCATAGGGGTTTGGACCGTTGTCCCTCAACAACATTTGAATACTATGTTAAACCACTGACGTAGAAAATTGAAAAAAAAAAAATAAAATAAAATAACAACTTACATTACTACAGCACCTGAAATATTTCTAATTCGGTGTTATTTTATTTTTAATTATATTGAGGTCTATTGCAAAGTCATAACCTATTTATATTATTTTGTTTTAGTGATAATTTAGTAAACAATCTAGCTGTACCTCATTTTAAAGAGAAGAGACATGAATAATCCTGGCAATACTACAGTTATGATGGGTTGGGATAAGAGAAAGACAAAAATGAACATTAATTAAACTATTTTCACATATCAACAATTAATTAATCAATTAAAACATATCAACACCTTTGTGAATATGAAGCTGTTATGTAGCATGTTTTGTCTAAATAAAGCATGTTTTGAGTTTGAGTTGTGAATTAATAAGTTATTTCAGGTTTTGTTTAGGATAGAAGAGCAGGCTTACATTTTTTTTTTTTTTTTTTTTTTTTTTTTTAATTTCTTAAGTTAGTCCTTCGAAAGTTAACACAAAGTAAAACAATCATGGATATATTTAAGGCTACTTTCCTTATCCTCATTTCAGAGGAGGGTTAATACAAGACTTGAGTAGAAACAAACAAGACCTAAATAATTCAGACACTAGCCCTATTGTGATAAAATTATTTCTTTTTTAATCCAACTGAACTGAATTAAAAATAAAAGCTTAAACTTTACCGCAAGCAAATTATTAACAAATTACTAAACAAATGAAAATAATCAACTAATCTTTACAGTAAACTTCTTCTAGTGAATGCTCAAAGTGACATCCATCTTCTATGAACTAGTCGGCAGTATATTGGGTAAATCAGTTTATCCCTCCCTCTGTCAATAGTTTTTTTTTTACTTGACAGACATTATTTCCTGACTGAGTCGATACCTTTAGTTCCAAATAAAATCTATATTTTCCGGTGACAACCGCGTCAAGGTGCTATGTACATTATTTACAAAGTAACCAGACGTTTTACCCATACTGTGATGAGTTTCAACGATACCACTGAGGATGCCACACGACAGTATGGGCGAAACGTCTGGTTTTTTTAAAAATAATGTACATGGGACATTGACCACTGAGGATGCCACACGACATTATGGGCGAAACGACTGGTTACTTTGCAAATAATGTACATAGCACATTGAACACTGAGGATGCCACAACACAGTATGGGCGAAACGACTGGTTACTTTCTAAATAATGTACATAGCAAATTGAACACTGAGGATGCCACATGACAGTATGGGCGAAACAACTGGTTACTTTGTAAATAATGTACATAGCACCTTGACCACCAAGTATGCCACAACACAGTATGGGCAAAACAACTGGTTACTTTGTATATAACGTACATAGCACCTTGACCACTAAGGATGCCACATGACAGTATGAGTGAAACAACTGGTTACTTTGTAAATAATGTACATAACACATTAACCACCAAGTATGCCACATGACAGTATCAGTGAAACGACTGGTTACTTTGTAAATAATGTACATAGCACCTTGACCACCAAGTATGCCACAACACAGTATGGGCAAAACAACTGGTTACTTTGTAAATAACGTACATAGCACCTTGACCACTAAGGATGCCACATGACAGTATGAGTGAAACGACTGGTTACTTTGTAAATAATGTACATAACACATTAACCACCAAGTATGCCACAACACAGTATGGGCAAAACAACTGGTTACTTTGTAAATAACGTACATAGCACCTTGACCACTAAGGATGCCACAAGACAGTATGGGTGAAACGACTGGTTACTTTGTAAAAAATGTACATAGCACCTTGACCACTAAGGATGCCACATGACAGTATGGGTGAAACGACTGGTTACTTTGTAAATAATGTACATAGCACATTGAACACTGAGGATGCCACACGACAGTATGAGTGGAACGACTGGTTACTTTGTAAATAATGTACATAGCACATTGAACACTGAGGATGCCACACGACAGTATGGGTGAAACGACTGGTTACTTTGTAAATAATGTACATAGCACATTGAACACTGAGGATGCCACATGACAGTATGGGTGAAACGACTGGTTACTTTGTAAATAATGTATATAGCACATTGAACACTGAGGATGCCACACGACAGTATGAGTGGAACGACTGGTTACTTTGTAAATAATGTACATAGCACATTGAACACTGAGGATGCCACACGACAGTGTGGGTGAAACGACTGGTTACTTTGTAAATAATGTACATAGCACATTGAACACTGAGGATGCCACACGACAGTATGGGTGAAACGACTGATTACTTTGTAAATAATGTACATAGCACCTTGACCACCAAGTATGCCACATGACAGTATGGGCGAAACGACTGGTTACTTTGTAAATAATGTACATAACACCTTGACCACCAAGTATGCCACATCACAGTATGGGCAAAACAACTGGTTACTTTGTAAATAACGTACATAGCACCTTGACCACTAAGGATGCCACATGACAGTATGGGCGAAACGACTGGTTACTTTGTAAATAATGTACATAGCACCTTGACCACTAAGGATGCCACATGACAGTATGGGCAAAACGACTGGTTACTTTGTAAATAATGTACATAACACCTTGACCACCAAGTATGCCACATCACAGTATGGGCAAAACAACTGGTTACTTTGTAAATAACGTACATAGCACCTTGACCACTAAGTATGCCACATGACAGTATGGGCGAAACGACTGGTTACTTTGTAAATAATGTACATAACACTTTGACCACCAAGTATGCCACATCACAGTATGGGCAAAACAACTGGTTACTTTGTAAATAACGTACATAGCACCTTGACCACTAAGGATGCCACATGACAGTATGGGCGAAACGACTGGTTACTTTGTAAATAATGTACATAGCACCTTGACCACTAAGTATGCCACATGACAGTATGGGCGAAACGACTGGTTACTTTGTAAATAATGTACATAACACCTTGACCACCAAGTATGCCACATCACAGTATGGGCAAAACAACTGGTTACTTTGTAAATAACGTACATAGCACCTTGACCACTAAGGATGCCACATGACAGTATGGGCGAAACGACTGGTTACTTTGTAAATAATGTACATAACACCTTGACCACCAAGTATGCCACATCACAGTATGGGCAAAACAACTGGTTACTTTGTAAATAACGTACATAGCACCTTGACCACTAAGGATGCCACATGACAGTATGGGCGAAACAACTGGTTACTTTGTAAATAATGTACATAGCACCTTGACCACTAAGGATGCCACATGACAGTATGAGCGAAACGATTGGTTACTTTGTAAGTAATGTACATAGCACCTTGACCACTAAGGATGCCACATGACAGTATGGGTGAAACGACTGGTTACTTTGTAAATAATGTACATAGCACATTGACGCGATTGTCACCGGAAAATATAGATTTTAGTTATGACATCGGCTGCTTAAGCCTAAGCCCTAAGACTTTTAGTTACAGTTTACATCTATTTATACAAACATATTTATCTATTAATGAATATTTTTGACCAACTGATAAAATTGTTTACCTGCATTGTGTATTTGCTCTCCTCTGACACCCCTTAGCTGTCTTATTGTTTGCCTTTTCCACTTCACTAAGCAACCGAGGATAACAGCATTTATCTGTGCACTCGTCATCATCATAGCCACAATCACATTCCTCCCCAGCCTCTACAATTTTGTTGCCACAGAATGCTCCCTCAGAAGCTAAAAAACAAATATAACCATATATTATAAGGGAATATTTTTAAATATCTTACAGTAATATGACAAAAATAATATAAATACACATAATCTAACCAAATAAAACATAAGTTACTTATCGCAGTTCTGGTAATAAATAATGTACATTTAAATTAAAATTGTATTATCACTTATTAGCCTTTTAATTTCCACCAAACTGCAAAGATTAAGTGCTTATTGGCTTTATTTAAACATTGTTTAGTTTTCCCGCAAATTTTAAAGACAATACAAATTAGTGGGTGATAAACAAAATAAAATAATAAAGTGTTATATTCAATTTATTTTCAAAATACACTAGTATCTCCTTAAACTGAATTTTTATGGGACCGAGACAATTCGGTTAGTATGGAATAATGCAAAATCTTACTTATTAGATTAAAAAAAAAATCATGTGTTAGGCATGGAGGGTGCCTGCAGTTCCATGATACTACAAAGGAAATATAGTCCCGTGCGTCATGTTGCGTATCAAAAATATTAGGCACTACAATAGTAACTTAACACAATTAAGTGGCAAATTTTTGTATTGATTCACTCTTTAAGTAGCATGAACATTATTTTGATGTACAATAAATTGCCTACAAAAGAGTGAGTCAGATAATGCGTCACATGAACAGTCTCAAGTACTTGTCGTGTACAGTCACTGCAGAAAGCCATCGTCACCCTGCTGCCTCTACATCGCAATACATTGTTTGTTGGTCAGTTACATCACGAACCGTACTGTAACTACTGTAATGGTTTTTAAAGTACATACATACAGCAGAACATGACATTTTACATTGAATTACTGCATAGAAGAGCCTTATATTACCATGTATATCATCATACGATCTTTCAATGACTTATTTTAAAGAATCGATTCAGTTAACCAGCAAATTTGGTTAGTCATGACTCTAGTGTAGTTGATTCAGTAATGCATGATTAAAACATGAATTAAATTTTTTCTCAATATTATTAAATATATGAATAGTACAAATAATAATATACGAAAATGGCCAACTAGTGCATATCAAGTACTAGTATAGTTAAGTTCCAGGAATAGTGTTTTCTATCAGTGAACTAGGTTACAAACAACAAGATGTCTAAAATATTGAGTTGAAGACAGGACTTAATAGTCCTAACACCGCCTAATAAAGCCAGTTTCCATTTCATTTCATGCCTACTGTTCAGCAAATACACTCAAGAACTTTTAAAATTAAGTATAATCATTGAATATAGGAACAAGAAGACTATCCGCTCATATGAGTCCGTGAAGCCAGTATTCCTCGGTTTCCTTGCTCAGTGAAATGAGTTCATGTTCAGTTTTCACAGGTAGCGTCAGCTGTCTCCCCTCTCCCTGTCTCTCTTCAGCACAGGCTAAAGTGGCTAATAGCTCAGCTAACAGTTGTCCGAGCGCTTATTTGAAACCAATCTCAGTTAGATAGCCGCAGATGTACTTCTAACAAATGAATTGCCTTGGATTGACTGTTTGTTTCTATAGTCAATGAAATAATTAACTGTAAACACACTCCACTGCTATAAGAAATCAAGCATGATAAAATAACACACGTCACTTGCTCACAAAGGCGACAATAATATGCTTTCACGAATTATCAGATTTTGACCACTATATTTAAGTAGAGAACTTGCCTGTGACTATTTAAAAAATGATCCCCACTCGCTTCTGATTAGGTGAGAAACAAAAAAGGAATACGCTATCAAAATAAGGCGAGGAGCATACTCAACTAAACCCATAACTGTGCTTCACAAATATGTTGTCCACATTCTTTCCAACAAAATAAGGCGAGGAGCATACTCAACTAAACCCATAACTGTGCTTCACAAATATGTTGTCCACATTCTTTCCAACAAAATAAGGCGAGGAGCATACTCAACTAAACCCATAACTGTGCTTCACAAATATGTTGTCCACATTCTTTCCAACAAAATAAGGCGAGGCGCATACTCAACTAAACCCATAACTGTGCTTCACAAATATGTTGTCCACATTCTTTCCAACAAAATAAGGCGAGGAGCATACTCAACTAAACCCATAACTGTGCTTCACAAATATGTTGTCCACATTCTTTCCAACAAAATAAGGTGAGGAGCATACTCAACTAAACCCATAACTGTGCTTCACAAATATGTTGTCCACATTCTTTCCAGCATCCTACAACCCTATTTAAGTAGCTCAAACATAATTATTTTAAATTTTATTATTTGAAGTACCAAAAGTATTTTTTGAAAGAAGTAGGGAAGAAAGAGAACTTATAGGTTCAAGATTGTTATTTTAAATTTTAGATTATCTGACAGAACTATGTTTAAATGTAAAACATAACACAAAACACAAATTAAATTGGTTTTATATAAATCTTCAACCATCAGTTTAGGACTTTGATTTGTTTTACACGAAATTACCTTCAAAGCAGTTGCGTTTCTTCTTATCCTCAATAGCATCCAGCACATTACTGATATTGCCAACACTGCAACTACTAAACTTGCTGTTGTTGGGACGGTCTCCACTCGTGGCTGAGGCAAACATGATATAATTCCCATTCAACCCTCCAGGCCTACAGTCCACTGGGTAGTCGTGCTACAAAAGAAATAGACTTTTTTTTAAATCATTAGCGTAACATTTTAAAACCTAGAATAGACTGAGATCTTTTTTAGATTTGTTGTTCTTGTTGATATTTTTGTTTGTACTTATTTTGATGATACTTATTGCTTGTAACCAAGTAATATTACATTGTACACTATGAGATTGTAGTCATTATTCTTTGTTATCTGAATTTCCTGTTGAAAAATTGAATTATGTTTCTTGAAATTCAAATGATAAAATCACTATATTGGAGAGATAGGACATCAGCAAACTTACCTTAGAAGACAAGTTCACTAACACCAGAGTAGTAGTAACATACACAAAAGAAACACAAAATCACAAAAATTTTCTGTGCCACTCGTACTTTCTTCAGGTGAGGCACTTTACTCAACAGTGACACAGAAAATTTGTGTGATTTTGTGTTTCTTTTGTGTATGTTACTACTACTCTGGTGTTAGTGAACTTGTCTTCTAAGGTAAGTTTGCTGATGTCATATCTCTCCAATATACTAATTCCTGACCTAGTGCACTTAAACCTAACCTAAAATGATAAAATCACTATTTTTATTATATGCTGCATTGTAATTGGTGTAAATACTGTTAAGTAGCATTTAAATAATTAAATAAAATAATCTTATGTGAGTACGACCTTAATAACATTTGAGAAGTCAAAAACATTAAATATTAGAAATTTTAACTCTTAAAACCCGGAATATATATCCATGAGTACAATTGCCCATAACGCCTTATCCGTATATTTACGCTAGTTGATAATTATAAACTACTATTAAATTAAATATGCAGCAGCAAGCTTTTCGGTTCAAGGTCAACACTATTTTTAGGTTGTTATTTGGTTATGAATCATGTGAACTGGTTACTACACAATGACTGTAATAAGAATGACGTTTTTACTAATCACTGGCATTTTCGAGGTTACCGCTAGAGCTCGATGCGTATATATGCGGAACGTGAAGACAGACAACGCACCGCTCAGAGCTCAGTTTCTTGTTATGTGTTCCAAAAGTAATTACTAACCTTGTTTGAGTAAACAACTTTTATAATTTGGCCTTTACTTTATATTTTTTCCACTTTCATTTATTTGTTATAAATAATTTTATTTTATTATTACATAGTATAGTTATATTCTGTAGGGTTGTAAATATTTTCACAATGACTAGCCCAGAAGATTTCGATTTTGAGGAATAAAAATGTAAAAAATGTATTTCATAGTTGTACAGTAGAACCTCTTTAATCCGGCACGTTTGGGACTTGACGCATTCCGGATTAAAGAAAATTCCGGACTATGGAGGTTATTTATAAAAATACAGGAGATGTATAAAAATAACATAATTTGCACAACAAAATTTTACTGTATGTATATTATTTATATTATTTAAACATAGGTTATTTAAACAATATAAATCAATATATAAGTTCAGGAAAAATATTAAAATGCATTTTTAAGTACAGTACACGATGAAATAAATTTGAATACAGTATGAAATACAGTACAGCACTATACTATAGTATTTGTGGTTGTTAGCAACAGAACTGGTAGATGGCTGGAAAAAATATCCATTTTTTTTGCTTCTTACAACTATTTTTTTATTAGTTGTCGAGTTGCTCACTTTACAATGTTCATTGTGAAGGCAATTTTGTAATTTGCGTCTATTGCCGTTGATGCCGGATTATAGACAATTCCGGACTATAGAATGCCGGACTATAGAAATGAGGTTTTTACTGTATTTATTTTTTCTACCTTGCAGTAAACTGGTTAAAACAGAAAAAATATAACTTTAGAGAAAACAAAACTTATATAAAAATCGAGCGTTAATTGAAAAATTACAAACAATTACTCAGCGTTTTAAGGGTTAACATTCAATAGAGCTTACTCCAAAAACCTTCTAGTTTCAAACAATAATAGCCACTGCTGCATTAGCTGCACTTTTAAGCCTTCACATAAAAATAAAAATGTTCTGTTCATCCAACTAATGTTTATTTAAATATTTTATTTTAATTAAAATAAAAGTAGTAAGTAAAAAAAGAAGCTTTGAAAGTAAATTTATTGTATTTTAATATGAAATTTATGTTTCAAACATTTTAAAACTCAAAATAACTTTTTTTTAAGGTAAAGAAATTAAAACCAACTGGTAGATGCATGAAAAATAACTACTGTCTGTTTCACAATGGAATATACTCGAGTTTGAACCTCTGGTATATTCCATCTAATATTAATATAACTTCTACAAATGTCATGCCAATTTTTACCTTATTTAACCCTTACCACGCCGTGATAATTACAACAATATTTTTTGTAGTAATGTTTCTAATTTAATCCAGTAGTGCGTTTGGGTTATGGGTGGTGACTCATGGGAGACACATTGTGAGACTCGCGACCTTTTGTTGGCCTCTCAATCAATACGAGACTGGTTTTTGTCTGGCAGTGTACATATCCGCTTCGCCGCCCAACGCCACAAGCAAATATACGCACAGCTACTGTCCAGCCGATGGGTTGTCATTGTCCGCCGCCTTACAGCTTTGAAACTGTGTATTTAGTTGTTCTATCATTACTTTAGTTTAACATATGTTGGTAATTTATTAGTTTTAAGTGTCAATATAAATAATCCGGCTGATTTTGATTTTGTGGAAGGTACTAAATACATGTACATCGTAATCAAGTGCTATATGTACTTACTTATTTTTTATTATATGTGTTATGTGCAGACCCTTAATGTCTTTATCAGTTTATGTACAAGTAAATGTACTCAATTATACATATTTTATTGATAGTAATAATATTTTGTATTGATTCATACTGTATAAGTGATCTATGCTGAGCCTTACTTTCAAGTAAAAGTTTGCTTATTTACATATCCATATATAAGAAAAAAATGTAAAGTAAGCTAATAAAAGTTTCAAAATGTTATCATATCTTTTATTTTCCTGTAAAGAAAAATAGTTTAATTTTGATTTGTTTACAATAAATTAGCGCTTATGGAAAATAGGCATTGTATAAATGGCACTCTCACCAATAAATTAAAAAAAAAATTATTTTAGCTATGAATATTTTTTTTACTTCAGTTTGAAAACAATTTTTTGTATTCGATATATCGGACGTCATGGTTTTTTCTAAAACTTCTAACGTCCGATATATCGGACGTCCGCGGAAAATTTTTTTTCAGTTACTTAAATTTGTCCGATTATCATGAAACTATAGCAACGTATGCATAAACATACAGGTTACACTAGAAATTAGGTTTTATCGTCTTTGGAATAATAACTTTAATTTTACGCATCTTTGAATTTGAACGTCTGTGACTTACAACTTGAGTTGTTGTTCTGAATCAGTAGTTTACTGCTAACCTTTAGCATATGTGTCCGTTTGATGTTAGCTGTGTTGCGTATTACTTTTAGTTGTTTTTAGAGTGTTTTATTTATTTCATAATTAGTATTTGCTTCTTTATAGTTTGTTTAGTGTTTATATCGAAGTGTAAATATGAGTAACGGTAGACGAAAACGAGAACGATCGCCCATTAGCGTTGAAATTGGGCGAAAATTCCAAACAACATGTTCAAAAAAAAATTCTACAACAGACATTTTTATTAAACAAGATTCTACTTTTAAAATGTTGTACAAAAAGAACTATTAAACTTAGAACATTGAAATTGACTACGTGTTAAGAAGATAGTTTTTGTAGTATTGACTCCTGGAAGTTTTACTTTGATAAAAAAATGTTTTTGTAATTATTGTAAACCCTTTCAATACCAGAATTGGCTAATCATACAACGTTCCAATATGGCTTATAAATAACTGATTGAAAAATAAGATACCTAATCTACAGTTTGGGTTACCATGATAATATCCTGTGATTTTTCGTCACTTGATAAATCAACAAGCATCATTGTTTTCAATGTTCCCTAGTTAGTCACTAAACAGCACAGAGAACCTGGTATCACAATGTAGGGTCTGACACGTGTAATACAAAATTGAAGTTTTGTCTCAGCAGAACATCCTATCTATAATTAATGACAAAAAAACTATTGTTTAAACATTGTGTGCTTTGTCTAACCGGTGTAGACAAACAAATTGTCCAAATACAAAACTAACTAAAAATATATCATTGAATAAATGTTTAAGCAATACAAGTAAACGTCACACAACATAAATTTATTGCAGTATACGAGTAAAAAATAAAACTTGTAAGTACAAAATGTACACATATTATGGTGATTGATTTCTGTAAACCATATTTCTTCAGACCAGAGTGATTCACAAAGGTCCGGAGAACGTAACGTGGTTTATATTCACTTGTAATGCACTTCTTCCAAAACTTTATTTGCTGATTAAGAAACTAAGTATTTATGTTCTCCTTTTTAAAAGGAAGTGTATATGCCTCTTAAATAACCATTGCATTCATTGCACCATTGATTTAAATCAAGGTAGATTCAGACTCCCACAGAATTGTTGGCAGACGTTGATATCATATATTTGCAGAAAATTACAACTTCGTTAAGTCAACCCACTTTAACTCTGATTTCCAGACCAATGGCTCAACAAGTCATAGTTGCAAGCGGCACTACTACTACATGATAGTTGTTTGCTGTTCAGACACAGTATCCCCTTTAAACGTCAAATAGCGATGTGCACACTCCAAATTCTTGTTGCATCTGCCACCCAAGTCAGTTAATTATTCCATTGTGTTCTAATTCAATGATTTATTTTACCTGCTGGATTTTTAGTGCAAGCCAAAGAGTTGTTATTAAGTTTTTAGTTGGATTTACCATATTTTAGTTTGTTGGTATCACATTCAGTTTTTTTGTTAGTTGCTTTTATATTCTTATAGTTTCCATACTATAGTTGTGTGATACCAAGTAAATAAGCCACTCGGCTGTTTAGTAACTGGCCGCACGTAAACGATACTTGAGGCTAATGCAACAAAGACTATTTTTTAAAAAGTTCACATTACTATACAGTTCATAAGTGAGCTTTTTTGCTTTACAAAGTTATTGTGATGTCTTAGTAGCTATAACAGTAGTCTTTGTTCCATATTAAACAGGTTTAAGTATATTTTAATTATTTGTTTTCCTACCATTTTCCAGCTAACCATAATTTTCGTTATGTTGGATCGGCTGTGGTCTTGGCTGGTTCGACTTAACGAGGTTGTAATATATTAACAAACTTCGGGGTGTTCAATAGACATGAGCCTCTATAGTTAAAAACAGCTGAGTTTAAAGTAGGCAATAATAACTACAAAGGCAAGTGAATCCTATTCCTTGTTTACACTGACCGGTGAGCCAAAATTGTGACCAATCTCATGGGCCAAGGTGAGTTGAGAAACCTTGGGTGGAACTCGGCTGTTGTAGTTGACAAATGTGATAATGCCTGTGTTGAGACTCCGCTTGGTGGACTGGTACATTCCTCCAACTGTCTCTGTGTAGGTTTTGTACTTCTCACAGATACCTCCTGATGCTCCTGCAAACACCATGTGAGTAGAAATAAAGAAATATAAAGCGTGATCACTGAATAACATACAGTAATTATAATTTGTGGTCTTTTATAGCCTATGTGCTGTCAAGTTTTGATTTTAAAACAAGTTGCCAGGCCATGAAGATATACATATACATTCGCTTTAGAATTTTTGAAGTCATTTAAAATAGTAAAAGTAGATAACAGATCATGCCCAACTGACAATTAATGATTTAAAAATTGTAAACCATATAGTAACATTCTTTGTATTGGAGTTTGGAGTATTGGTGGCTCTCACCCACTCACATAGAGGTCACAGCTACACTGTATGTGGTACACACTTCGGAATTGTAGTCTCGGTGGCTCTCACCCACTCACACAGACCACAGCTACACTATATGTGGTACACACTTTGAGTTTGTAGGCTCGGTGGCTCTCACCCACTCACATAGACCATAGCTACACAGTATGTGGTACACACTTCGGGTTTGAAGTCTCGTTGGCTTCACCTACTCACACAGACCATAGCTGCACTCTATGTGGTACACACTTGGAATTTGTAGTTTCAGTGGCACTCATATAGACCTCAAAACTATATTTGGTGGTATTGACCCACCCGCCCACCCATACACGTGCAGTGGTATTGACCCACCCACTCACCCATACACGTACAGTGGTATTGACCCACCCGCTCACCAATACACGTACAGTGATATTGACCCACCCACCCACCCATACACGTACAGTGGTATTAATCCACCCGCCCACCCATACACGTACAGTGGTATTAACCCATCCACCCACCCATACACATACAGTGGTATTGATGACTTTCTAGTCTAAATCTTGACCTAAATAATCCAATTTCCTTGATGGCTGGACGAGTTTTTTAATAGTATATTTCCTTATAATTTTAGTTGCCTTATCTGTACCCTTGATATAAGGAAGACAACCTTCACCCATGTTATCTTTAAAGATAAATAAGAAAGAACTACAAATTATAATGAATCATTTGAAATTCAATTATTATATACAAAAATACTGTGACCATATTCCTCATTTATAATACAATAATTGTCAATTGACTTCTTTTCCTATAAAAATTTTACCTGAAGCAGAGGCAACCCAAGCTAGACCCAGAGTACCACCAGTGAAATCTCTGTATGTGAAGACGTAAGCGAGGCAGAAGTGTTCGTGGTTTCCAAGAGAGTGTAGGTTGAGGAAGTTGCTTACATCAATATTTTCCATGCAGAAAGGGTTGTTCTCTCCTGTGTAGTGGGGTTTGCACGCCGAGTCATCGTCAATCTAACATCACCAGATTAGTGTTTAATTCAACAATAAAGTAATATTGGCTATGGGAATTCTTACAATGCTAAGCAATTACAAATACAGTCGAGCCTCGTTATCTGACAGAGAGTAATCTAATATATTGTTTCAATCTTCTAATGAATTGTATTATTGCTCCGTAATGAAGAAAACTGAATGTGTCTGGTGGGGTTTTTTCCCAAACAGCATGTTGTTTTGTTGGTTATTGTTCTTGACTTGATGTTAGGCGGAGACTACCAATAAGTAGGCTTAATCACTTTTGTCATTTGTTAGGGTGCAGAATTTTTAGAACAGATATCGATTGTAGGTAGGGGAAATAGCGATTGCGTAACTCGTACACTCCGATTCAGTAGTTTCCTGACCAGTTACCCTTAGTAGTTTGTAGTATTAAAGTTTTATATATGTTAATTTACTGTGGCTTACACAGCTTATTTATCACATTACTCTATCTGATAAGTAAGGTTTAAAAAGAAAATGTTTGTTTCTGACAGTACAGTAGGTAATATAATTTAACTTGTGTTTGTTTAATTTGTTTTAAATTACTGTAATTTTGTTGAAATTAGGTGACATTTAGTGAAATGGCTCCAAAATGTAAAAGAGTTGTAGGGCCTATGGAAGATAAACTTAATACCATTTTTTTAAATATCATTCTCTGTTATCTAGCATTTTTAGTTACACGACGTCATCACAGCCCGTTTACGTCAGATAAGTGAGGCTCTACTGTATTACCAACATTTCACTGCTCAAAAAATTTACAATTTAAATACGTTTTTGGAATACTGAAATATTGTATCTAGGCTAAACAAAGAATTTAAATTTCGTGAAGAATAAATTACATAAACCAGAGGATTAAAATAACGAATAACTTCTCAAGAGAAATTTTGATCCTTATAATTTGAAATTCATTTAACAAGTAAAGTAATTCATAAAACTGGATCTGCATTTCAAGGCGGGTAACTGATTTTGTACATTTAAACGTGAGCTTAATGTTCATTTACATCATATTTTATGTTCAAATGATCAAAAGTCAGGTATTTGCCTCTAAGTGTAGATGTAGGGTTAAGTACTTAAACAACTTATTCTGTTGCCAACAATATTTTAAACTATAATATGGCAAAGCCAGATAGGGCACAAGCTGATAGCAAAGTACCAGATAAACATGAGCATGCTGTACTTAGATTTTTTATAGTAATAAGTAATCATACTAACAAACTACATAGAACCAACTTTAGGATAACTACAATAGAACTACTTTATCAAACCTTAATTCTTTGAACTTCAAATTTGATGTTCCGATGCTCAACTCTGCCATCAAACCTAGTGTCTCTGTAAATATAGTTGACGGCTGTCACGTGGTGAGCGATCAGAGATAGAATCTCCTCTCTTGTCTTCTCTGCATCGTATTGCACCTATAAACGTCAATTCTATTTTACAAGTATCTTGTTTTTTGGCTTAAGTGACACTAGGTTCAAAATGTTTAATATTACCTTCTATACAATATTTTATTCTTTTGAGTAGTTAAGAGCTTAATAAAAGCCAAAGGTAAACACTGTGAATGGCTTGATTAGGTTTACAAAATAACTATGTAACCAAGCTGAATTAAGATCTTATCACTATAATTTTTTTAATGAAATGTTACAATATACTTTAACTACTGATTATTAAACATTTTAAAGATTTACTAAGATAAATTAACAATCACATAACAATTAAAATATTTTTAACCCTTTTCCATCCTATTTTCTAGGCGTCCACTTTCCGTTAAACTCTGATTTATTTGCAGTTACAACATGCACTGTATAAAAACTAACCCCCAAACTTTAGTTCTGTTACAGCTATTAACTTTTTTTATGTTCTTACCCCGTCGTAAGTTTAAGTTTTCTAGAGCGTCATAATTTGACAAAATGTCATTAAACAATTATTTATAGTCAGTATAATTTAGTAATTTGTTGCTACAAATCCTTATAATTGAAAAATAAAGACTTGTAAATAAAAGATCTACAACTTTTATTCCAAGTTTATTACAAGTTTTATTCCCATCCATCTCGTCAATATTCTTTTAGACTTCAATTAAATAGTTTCAATTTAGAGACTCATATCTCCATCAAATTTTTGGGTATTTTTATTCAGAACGATCTCAAATGGCACTGTCATGTAGATTATCTTTGTAAACAGCTTAATTCTTCAATAAATGTGATGAGATGTCCCTCTCCTACTGGATGGCAAGAAACCCTTCTCGCTACTTATTATGATGCCTTTGAATCAATTCTTTCATATGGTATAATATTTTGGGGGTTTACAAGTAAGAAAAATCTAGTTTTTTTCTTCAAAAGAGGGCATTGTAGATTGTATGGGGAATGGAACAACTTGCTGAAAGTTGTAGAGGGTGTTTCGGGTCGAAAAGCATCCTAATCTTGCCATTACTTTTAATTTATCCTTTTCTTCAATATGTATATTTCAAAATAAATAATGTTTCATAAATTCTAACCACTAAATAATTACAAGAACCAGAAGGCAACTAGTTCCAGAAGAATTAATCAGAAGCGTGTAAACACTCGGTTTTTCAATGAGGCTGTTTAATTTACAATAAATTGCCCAATGACATTAAAAATTCACCAAATGTTCAAACTTTTAAACGTAGTTTAAGACGTTATTTGTCCTGTAGAGCCCTCATCAGTGTGTCTGTGGGTGTTCCTGAATGTACAGCGCATTTAGTTGCTATGCTAGTGATTGTCCGTACCATATTGTAATAGGTGATTATTTGACTATTGAAGTCAAAATATTTACAAACTTTTTCATTTATTGATATAGTGTACACACATAATACTACATTCATGAGAGGCCTAAAATAATAGTAATAATAATAAGGGAAGTACTTTAAACTATCATGATAAATAATAATGCAAGTATTATCCGACTCATGCTTGATGGCCTGCGACAAAGCATGTCCAACAGATTTTTCCCCCACCACGCACTGTCATATGTCTTTACTACAGCCACTTCTAGAAATATGGATCTGTCATAACAACAATGATCCCACTGTCCACAGTGTTTACATTGGGTCTTCTATTTTGTTGTTTAATCAATTGAGTTGTATTAAAGTATTCTTTATAGAGGTTTAAATTATAGAGTAATTGCCAGTTTCAACAACATAATTCCATTTGTTCTAACCATGATTAAACTATTTTACTATCATTGGTTTAATATGTTTTGGCACATAACAGAAAGATGGGCAGTACAGGACGATCTTTACTTAC
Source organism: Stictocephala bisonia (assembly GCA_035578905.1). NCBI lineage: Eukaryota > Metazoa > Arthropoda > Insecta > Hemiptera > Membracidae > Stictocephala > Stictocephala bisonia. The sequence goes on from JAQJVL010000001.1 coordinate 8,004,664, forward strand.
CAATTAAAACAAGATGATTTGGGGTTTATATGACTTGACATAGCTAGTAGTAATTTTTTAGTTTGTGTGTATATACATGGTAAAAATATGTGCATACATTGCACTTTGATACACAAAGAGTTACTACAATAGCTACTTTAACAGTCATAAAATTAGTGAAATAACTAATAAATTGGTAATAAAGTAGCTAAAAACATTATATTTAATTTTTTTTACTTGCCTGCTCTGCAATGTGCCTCCAGATAAGTGGATCAGTCTCAATGAACAAAGAGCAAGTATTCTTGTTCTCTTCTTTCGGCCGAGTAGCTCGTTTGCTTCGACTGCTTCTTCCGTCTGAGTTGGCTTCTCGACTATATTTATCATAAGGGGTTTCATTTTCACTGTTATGTAATTTCCACTTTTTCTCACGATTAATTGTATTATCATTTACTACTTTATCACTTGTTCTATATTTCTTTGGTAACTTATTTGTTTTATAATTATTCCTATTAGTTTGTTCTTTGTTTTGTTCTGGTTCGTCCACCTCGACTGCTGAGTTCTGGATTTGCTCCATCCACTGACTTACAGAATCTGTAATACCACAGCCTCCCACGTGCCCTAAATCAAACAAACAATAATTACTTCAGAAAACAAAATATTACTTGAATAGAAAAAGGTACTCTTAATTAATGGATTAATTCTAATAATAGTATTATACCTTATCAGTATTATACCTTAGTAGTATACCTGATCAGTATTATACCTTATCAGTATTATAAAATATTTAAGTTAAATAAATTCTAAATAGAACTAAAATATTGTGTTTAGGTACTCCACGCATACATAGAATATTTCACTAGCTTGTTTTCTGCTTTTCCAAATTTTTTTTTGATTTTTTAACTTACTAACCTTAAGGTTAGTAACACCCTCTTAACAGACTTTCTTAAATTGAATTTTTGTCACTATGCCAAGTTCTGTAAATTTTAGAAACCATTTTTATTTATCTTATTTCAAAATATTATTACACTATCATATAAACAAGGTGTGATATAAATGACCATGCTGGAAGGTCTTATGGGTTTGGTTATATTAGGTACCTCATGGGATTGTTGCAGAATTGGTTAAACAACACAGATCAGTCCCCATTTCACTACTGTACAATCCATAATTAGCCAGTAGATACATACTCTATACACGTTGCATGCTTATCTACTTATTCTGCAATTTTACTTTGAATTCCCAAAACTAAATTGGATATGTTAACCCTTTGCACTCAGTAGGTTCATATGGTGTACCATTGCCATATTGCTGTAGAAGTCGTATTTAATTGCAAAACGTTGTCATCCAGCGCTCAGACTGGACAAACGCTGTACCACCTGTCTACTCGTATTTTATTTACACCCGTCATGTCCTAAAACTCGGATTTAATTGTTGTGCTTCAGGTCACTAACCTTTGAGCTGGTATTTAAATAGTTAAATGTCATAATCTTCGATTCAATTGATTCATTTTAGTTAAAACATATTGTTCCATGTTTACATTTTGAAAATAATGGTATTGTTATAATTTGATTTGTATGAAATTATTTGTTTTTTTGAATAATAATTCAAAAACAAAAATCAATTCTTTTATAAAAATAATAAAATATATTTTACATCATTTATATAAAATGGCAAGTAATGGTCCAAAAAAACAATCATAACCAATTAAAATTTAAAATAAATTTAAAAATAACATTGAGAAAAACGTAAACTAGCCTACAAAATATTCTCATTTTATGGAACATCAGGAAACTTAAAATGTTTATAAAAAACTATGCATCAAATAAATTCTTGATAAAATACATAAAATGACAATTAATTAATAAATGTGATCACTCAAAATGATTTCAAAGACATTTACAAGGACTCTTTCCTGGCGCCTCTTCATCACTGTCATCTATACCTTGGTCTAATATTTGTTCCTAATGTAATATTACTTTAATTCAGATTGAAACAAATAAGTAATTTAATTAACTTAAAATAAAAACGTTGTACACTCGACTACCGACCACTTTAGTTTTGATACAGACTGAAGCAACTTTGAACTTCTGGTACTCTACTAAATGGTTCCTATCACAGTTATTGTTGATGATATGTAGATAATATGTGAAGATTTCCAATGCTTCGAGTGTTTAGTAAACAAACACTCGAAGCATTGGAAATCTCCAAATATTATCTACATATCATGAACAATCCAATGCTAATAAATAACTTACAAACAACAGTTAGTGTTGTTCATCCCCGATCTAAAGCAGCACTTTCTGAGATAAAATATCGGAGTTTGTATTTTTCGGAGACTAATGTGTATTTTTCCTGCTGTACCATGTGAGTGGAAATGGTTATTAGGAGTGGTATAACCGTTGTACCAAACGAGTGCTGCGGACGCGTACGCAAATTAATTACGACTTCTAGAGCAAGATGGTGATGGTACAACCTGTAGTTCCTAACGAGGACCAAGAAATGGTTGTTGTTATTTTATACAAGCGCAAAGGGTTAAAAGTGTCATAACAATGAAGGTTGAGAGATAATTGCTTTTATAATTATATGGTATTTTTCAATAAAAATGACAACTAGCTCAGATACAATTTTGTTAAAAGATCTCAATACTAATTAGCAATAGGAGAATCGAGTTAAGATAAGAATCGAGAGAATCCATTCTGATTATTAAAAGAATTGAGTAAATAATGGGATGCATAAAATAATTTACACATAAGATGCTGCTGTCTGTTTCTGCATGTCTAGAATTGTTTATAGTTTTGAGCTTTTAATTTTTATCTTATTTTCTATTGAATAGTATTTGTTAAGAATGTGTACACACATGTAGTAATAACAATGGTATTTTAATAATATCTAAACTGTAAAAGTGTTCAAATCTCATTTCATTCCTTGCTTTCAATATACTGTAAGCAATTGAATCTGTCGTTAATTTCAATAAATACAATTTGTTTCATCATTATTACATTATTAAATGTAAATAAAGAACTATAATACGATAAAGTAACTAATACTAATATTTATAAACAGTTAAATACAAAAACACTATCACAAATATTTAGTTCATTTTATATTACAAAGCCAATTCAATACAAAAAATAAACCAAATAACTGTACTTTACCGAGAATATTATTATGTAGATAAGAATATATTATTAGATCAAACAATTTTGCAAATTATTATGTAGCAAAATGTTGTAAATGGGATTGAAACGGAGAAAAACAAAGTTTCTAAATTCAAGAAGAATCGAGAATGTTGTACATGAAGTCCATGCAGAATAGGCCTAGTGATATTTAATCTTACTGAGAACTCAGTTGTATCCCAGAATAGATTATTTAAAAAAATGAAGTATACATAAACCCGTGGTAAATGGCCTGCAGACATCGCATGCGCGGCCGACTCTTTTTCCCACCATGCACAGTCATATGATTGTGGTACAGTCACTGTTAGCAGAAGAGACCTTCCTTTATAACAATGATCTTACTTGCCAGTGTTTATTTGCTATTGTGTTATTAAATAATTTAGCTATGTTGTAGTATTCTAAATGATTTAAATGATAGAGTAGTTGCCAGTTTCACCAATTGTAACCTGTTACATTGGCCTCACGTTCTAGCGCCATTTTGTAACCTTTCTCTTCCTCTACTTTTATTGGGTTACATTAAATTAATATTTTCAATTAATTTAATAAAATTAATTGGAATTAGAATGATTGACTTTGAATAATTTGTTATCACTTTGGATAACAATCTATAATTTGTTACCTTTATGAGGTTCTTAGCTTAATTTGATCATTCTTTATACTCTTATTTTTTAACTAGTAAAAAATATATTTTAATTTAGAACATGATTATTTCTTAATTTTCTCAGGGTCTATTAGGTAAATTGGTGAGACTGTATGATACAATCAAACAAGGCAGTTATGCTTTTACAATATTACTTTAATCACATGTTTTCAAAAAATCCTTATTTAATTCATTCAAAATCTGACAATAGATATTCAAAATTCTAACCTACTTCATTTAGTGAAAGTATATTGAAAATTACAGTCTTATATTAAATATAAAACTAAACTTATCTGTATAACTTTATAGATGAGTCCAAGCTATTAGCTGTAGCGCGGTTTTTTAATTTACTTTGGATAACTACTTAATTAAAACGCACAATCTAGAAAATTTTGAAAAGCAAACTTGTTTTATATCACTACATCATGATCTATACTATGAATTTATTAATTAAGTTATTGTCTACTACGAGGTTTACAAAGTTCGAACTAGTAGATCATGTTTTAGATCTTGTTGTCAGAGATGGACTGGGCTGAGAAGCGTCTCTCAACCGTAGGGCTTGATTCCTCTCCCCTACCCTTTCTTCCGGTATGTTTTTCATTTGCTTTGGAGAGTTTTTGGCAATTTCCGCTTGCACCACGAGGTTGCTGTCTGTCCGATGCTGCCATCTACGGAAATATTTCTAACTACGTTCCCCGTTCTGATTGGTCCCTTTCAAAACTTGTCCTCTGAATCGTTTAATTTACTTGGATCCGGGGTGGGGACGATGGAAATTTCCAACCGACCTGTTGACTCTTGTCACACGCCACCCTGTCCTATTTATGATTATAATTCTCAGAAGGACTCCACCCATGTCTGGTTTATAACAAAGACAGAGTTTTATTTTGTTTACTCCAGATGTTTCTGTTTGCTTTCCTATCTGACTTGCAACAATTCTCTAACATTATTTGAACCTTCGTGGTTTATTCCCATTAAATATATCCCTTTCTTTTACGTAATAATTTATTATCTATTTAAATTAATTAATTCATCTATCAATTTGGTGGACCTGTTACAGTACCCCCCGATTTTTTGCGATGTGTGAGTAACGCGAGTCAAAAAATCTAGATTTTAAACATGATTCGCCAAATTGTCGGTTGTTCCTCAGATAAGTTTTAGTTTTACATTATTTACTATATCTAAAATGAATTGAACCTATCAACTAACATACAATTCAATATCAGATTACATATCACATATTATCTGAACAATACATCATCATTTTCTTGCAAATATTCAAGAATCAATATTTATCAAAACAAGTTGTTTAAATCATCAATACAATTCAATGAATTACAATTCAATAAATCACAAAGTCATCAATTACAAATCAATCATTCATGAATAAAAAATTCAATAGATCATTACATTCTGCACAGTTATTAATAAAAAGTCAATAATTCAAAAATTAAAGTCATCAAATTACAATTCAATATATCACAATTGTTGATTAACAATTCAACAATTTATGAATTAACAATTTAACAGCTCATTTCATCATACATAATTGTTAACAAAATTTAGTATACATTTAATCATTACAAGTTGTCAATCAAAAACTCCATCAGTCATGAATTAAAAATTGTCAAACAAAAACTATACATTACACATTGGAATTTATACATCAACAATCTCTACATCCTCAAGTTGTTTATGAGCATTAATCAAAATTAATTAATCACTAAGTTATAATTTCCCTTTAAATACTAAATGATCAGTATTCATTAACAAATTATTTAAATCGTTAGTAAAAAATTCAAAAATTATAAATTAACAATGAATCATTCATTCATTCACATATAATCATGAATCAAAAACAATGATACACAAATCAAAATCAGTACTTCATAAATTCAATATCATCAATTGACTCTTATACATCATCTAAAATTATACAAGTTCCCAGTCAAAATCAACGATCCATTCCACAATACACTATCATTAGTCAAAAATACACAGATCATGTATCAATATCAATAAAATACAAATCAACCATCACTAAGTCACAATTCAAAAGTTAATTAATCCTCAACTCATTTACAATTATCATCTTCCAACATCATCATCAAAATCATATGACTACTAATCACAAACACCTATCATATTATTCATCAATTCTTAAAGGAATTATCATTCATTGATTCAACAATTCATCAATCATCTTATCAATCATCAGTCACTTTGTCAATACCCTGTCAATTTTTCAAATAAATACTCAACCCTTTAAACCTTCTTTAAATTTCTATACCCTGTTTCATCCCATTAAACCTTCTTTAAATTCTGTATCTATTATCAATCCTTTACCTATCTTAAATTCCTATATCTTTTTTCAATCCTTTATCCTTCTTTAACTTTTCAAAATCCTTTTTCATCCCATTATCCATTTTTAAAACTCCACATCCTTTTTCAACCCGTTATCCATTTTTAAAGTTCTAAATCCTTTTTCAACCAGTTATCCATTCTTAAATTCCTATATCTTTTTTCATTCTTTTAAACCATCTTTAAATTCTATAACCTATTATCAATCCTTTACCCATCTTTAAATTATCAAATCATTCATCAGTCCTTACACAATCTTCAACATTCTCAAATAAATCATCATACATTAAACAAGTCTTTACATTATCCAGTCAGTTATCAATCATTAAACAATCTTTAACTACATTTTCAATCATCAACAAGCCATCAATTTATTTAATACATTCTCATATTACTACTTCAAATCTTAACAATTGTCATTAATCTTTAGATTAATGGGTCGTTAAAACATCTTACATATTATTTATCATTAAACAAATGATCAATTCTCAAAGTTGTACATCATTAATTACCAAATTATTTAAACAATAATTAGTAATTTCAATCAATAGTTTATCAACTCCTATGTTTATACAAGAATAGCTTGAATTATTCTTTACTAAACAACAAATACATTATATTAGTTTTTGTCATTGATGTAAGTTATTATTATTAGTCATTTTATAATTAATCATAAAAATATTTCAATCATTTCAAAAGAGTTAAATTATTATTTGAATCAATATTTATATGTTACATATTGTTCAAGAATATAATAAAATTGCCAATAATTACAATTGTTATTTTTTTATTATCAATATTTCATTATTTATATTAGTCATATTTTTTATTTTATTATTCATAAGTTACAATTTGTTTGCTAACTCTAATTATTTTTTAAATATATAAACATGATATTTTGTTTAAATGTATTTCAAAGATCATTTTGCATGTTATATTGTCATGTCTTTTGGCTTTACAGTAAACCATTATTGGTAGTATATAAAACAGTCACTTCATCATGAGATGTCACTCATTTGTTAAAAACTGGAAACGGTCCACGTGAAAAGTTTTACACTGGTTTATACTCGTGTGCACTACAACTGTTCAAAGTTAATCACCAGAGTCAAATTCTGAGAATGTCTGATTCACAAGGCTGAAGGTCTTGAATGATTAAAAAGATTGCAATAAATGTACAATCAAACATCAACGATAACTGTTCTACAGATTGTTGTTCTTGAAAAACTAGTGTTCTGGGTTGTAAAAGGTTGGCAATGCTGCATCAATAGGCTGAGTCATCCATCAACTGATGTGCTCCTGGGCTGACAGCTCCACCGCGTCATGGGTCTGCATGGCGCACCGTTGATCCGAACCCCCCATCTGCGACACAACTGTCGCTCATGTCCATGCGTGTCTATCTTTCACACAATGTTCCTTGTTGTCACTGGTTTTTTGGTAAGATCATCTTACCTGATGGTCGTTTCACTATTGTTTATAATGCCCAACACAGTCTCAACTAGTTTCACTGAAAGTTTGCTTCAGTACAAAGTCCTTTTATTCACATAATTACTTTGATTACCTTTTCTATTAGTAATATATATAACATAATTCAGTCACAGGCTGTTAATTACAGCAATAGCCTGTTTTTAATTGCATCTGTAATTAATTGAAGTAAAAAATTGTTTATAAGACATTTAAACATACTCATGTTTAATCATCTTTTATCTTTACACACACATTTTACTTGTGTACAAAATTTTTTATTATTCATATATTTACTAAGGCTGCTTTGGCATATTTCAAGTTGACATAAGTGAGGTTAATTATCATTATTAAATTTGTAAATTTTCCAATAACTCATTATTGGTTGTTCATTGTTGATATAAAATAATTAATCATATTTTCAATTATATTTTTACTCCTATCAAGTGATTATTTTTTATCATTATTTTTGCATCATTGACAAATAAACTCTTTTACAATACATTACTATCAAACATTGTCATTACATTATAATCATATTAAATTGTGATCTCTATTACTCATTGTTTGCATCAATATCAGTACAACAGTTTATTAACAAAATTATAATAACACATCTACAATGTCTCAATCCACTTTTACAATATTATGTTTCAAAATTACTAATCTATTGGTGTCTGTAACATGACTTGGGTAGTGGGGTTTGCCATGCTACAGATCACTGTAAGCTTTTTGTCTTTAGACGCTATTGTCAAGGTTAACCAACACCTGAAACTGTAACACTGTGCCATTGTGTGATTAATAGAGTACTTGGCGTTAAAGAATTTAGAATTTGGAAAGTGACTAGTTGTAATTAGGGTCGAATCGTACTGCTATTAACCACTGGCTATTCTCCCTTCATAAAATTCTTATGATGATTAAACATCATAAACATCTATAATAGCACATACAATGTACATACTTGAGTTATTTCAACATCAACATACACAAGTTGCATTAAAAAAGTATTATAAAGAATCTCCTTTACATCTTAGTCAAACATATCTTTGAATCATGTCATGTAAGTTTATCAAAGTACATACAATACATATTATTGAGTCATTATCAGAATTATCATACACAATTTATAACAATCATGTGTCATATTAATCTCTTCTACATCATTTCATTTTAAATCACTCATTATATTCAGTATCAGAATTACATTCATCTGATTATTTTCAAAATAAACACAACAAGTTATTATAATAAAATATTTATCAAATTCTCCTTCAATCATATCAGTTAAACACATCCTTGAATCATATCATATTGTTGTCTGAGTAATATTCATTATAAACATGAACAATTTGTAAATACAAAGTGTTTTAAAAATCTTGACACATTTTAATCTAGCATACATGGCACATTCTACCAGTCTTGTATTCAAAATATAGACATAAACAAGTTATATTAACAGGGTAGTTTAAAGAATCTCCCCAAATCAGCTTGGTCTCATTTCAGTATCCTATTATCATTTGTGTTACATTCATTTAGTCATTTCAATATAAGTATAAACAAGTTACAATAACACAGTATTGTAAAGAATATTCTTTTATTATTTTAATCTCACATAAACATCATTTTATTTTGACATACATGTCCTATTATTTCAATGTTACATTTAAATTTCCTACTTAATTACAAATTCACCTTACTGTCAATATTACAATTCTTCAACTAGGCCTATTATTTGTTTATTATTAAATGACATTTTTAAATGTTTTTCTTTCAAATAATTACCCTTCAGTTTATTTTTCTTTTAAACAACTCTCACATTATTATTAATGTTATATTCTTTAAACTATCATGTATTTATTATTGTGACATCTTTTAAGTAATTTCTCATTTAATAATCATCTCTACACTTTCTTTATTTGTTTTCATATAACCCCCCTATCATTATTAAAGTTACATTGCTTCAATCACTATTTATTTATTATTATTTCATCTTTAGGTAGTTTTTTATTGAACAGCTAAGTTTACAGTTTAGTTTTTTATGTCAATGGGATTATCCGCGAGTACTGGTTTAAATTTTTTCTTTTTATATTTGAAGTTTGAGAAGCATGAGATATTATAGTATCTCATCACATATTTAACAAAGTCCTCCTTGTTTACATCACAGTTTTCACCCCCCATCATATTATTTTCAACTTCCTTTTGTTTGTTTAGGCCCCAATATTTATTTATGACTTCCATTTCAAACTTAAAGAACTCATTCAATTCTTCTAGCCTAGTTCTGATTGTTTTTAGTTTGGCATTCTCCTGACAGTTAAATTCATTTATTTTGTCTTCACGGTTAGTGTTACATACTGCCAAAGCCTTCTCTATTTTTTCTATTTTATCATCTAGCACATTGTTTTGTAGATGACCTATCTGTTCTCTTACTTCATTGTTTACTCTAGGCCTACTCATTTGGCTGTTTAGCTTATAGCCTACTTTAGTTGTTTTCACATTTATTTTTATGTGTTTAGCTAGCAAAGTTTTATTTACTTTGTTTAGTTTATTCTCTATGTTAGTTAACTTGAAAGTTTGTTCCCTATCTTGTTGATTTACTCCACTGCCTATTTCATCTAACTCATTTGCTACACCAAAGTACACTTTTACTCTTTCAGTTTTATTGACAACATTGTCTTTAGCATGGCTTGTCCTATCATTGACATTTTTTATAGGCTCATTAGTTTTCATTTTAAGTTCATTATTTAACTTTGTTACACCCTCACTTACTTCTTTAATCTTAACACCTCTTCCTCCTAACCTTACATTGATCTCATCAAGTTTAAAGTTTATTTTATTGGTTATGTTTATCAGCAAATTTAACCTCACATTAGTTTCCTCCTTTAGCTTTAAGTTACTGTCATTTGTCTCTTTCATTTTAACATTAGTCTCACCTAATTTAACATTAATCTCCTCTAGATTAGTGTTAATGTCATTATTTGCTTCTATCAGCACATCTGATTTATTTGATAGTAGCCTATCTTCAGTATTATTTATTTTTATAGGTTCTTGCCTATCTACATTATTTACTTCACTTACAACATTATTCTCCTCTACTACACTGTCTTTATTAGCACCTACTTTTACTTCTTTTATCTTATTGTTTATTTCATTAAACTTAACCTCAGTTTGGTCTAATCTGTTGCTAATTTTATCAAATTTAGCTTCTAATTTAGCCTCTAATTTCTTATTATTTTCTTCAAGTTTAGCTTCTAGTTTAGCATTGGTTTCATTAATCATTTTTACTATGTCAGTATGTTTCTTATTATTTTCCTCATTTATATCTTTAAACTTGGTTTCAAAATTATCTTGTTTAGTGTTCATGTTTCCTAGCATCTCAACTATGTGTGCTAATGTATTTTCCATACTCGATTCTGGCCTAGCTTCATCACATTTATTTTTATTTATCTTTATTTCTTTTAAGATACTTAAAGATGTTTCTGAGTCATCGGAGTCCACCTCCGTGTCTTTTACTATGTCTGCCTCAGTCATGTTTATCTTTTAGAATTTAATAAATTACAAAATATTATTTTAAACAATTTTTTATTTTACTCAATTGAATTTTGAATTTAAATTAAAAAAGAAATATTTTCTTATTTTTCTAGTACATTTGCTTTTTTAAATATATTTACTTCATTTCTTGCATCATACAGCCTCATGTCGTTGGTGCCATTTTGTAACCTGTTACATTGGCCTCACGTTCTAGCGCCATTTTGTAACCTTTCTCTTCCTCTACTTTTATTGGGTTACATTAAATTAATATTTTCAATTAATTTAATAAAATTAATTGGAATTAGAATGATTGACTTTGAATAATTTGTTATCACTTTGGATAACAATCTATAATTTGTTACCTTTATGAGGTTCTTAGCTTAATTTGATCATTCTTTATACTCTTATTTTTTAACTAGTAAAAAATATATTTTAATTTAGAACATGATTATTTCTTAATTTTCTCAGGGTCTATTAGGTAAATTGGTGAGACTGTATGATACAATCAAACAAGGCAGTTATGCTTTTACAATATTACTTTAATCACATGTTTTCAAAAAATCCTTATTTAATTCATTCAAAATCTGACAATAGATATTCAAAATTCTAACCTACTTCATTTAGTGAAAGTATATTGAAAATTACAGTCTTATATTAAATATAAAACTAAACTTATCTGTATAACTTTATAGATGAGTCCAAGCTATTAGCTGTAGCGCGGTTTTTTAATTTACTTTGGATAACTACTTAATTAAAACGCACAATCTAGAAAATTTTGAAAAGCAAACTTGTTTTATATCACTACATCATGATCTATACTATGAATTTATTAATTAAGTTATTGTCTACCACGAGGTTTACAAAGTTCGAACTAGTAGATCATGTTTTAGATCTTGTTGTCAGAGATGGACTGGGCTGAGAAGCGTCTCTCAACCGTAGGGCTTGATTCCTCTCCCCTACCCTTTCTTCCGGTATGTTTTTCATTTGCTTTGGAGAGTTTTTGGCAATTTCCGCTTGCACCACGAGGTTGCTGTCTGTCCGATGCTGCCATCTACGGAAATATTTCTAACTACGTTCCCCGTTCTGATTGGTCCCTTTCAAAACTTGTCCTCTGAATCGTTTAATTTACTTGGATCCGGGGTGGGGACGATGGAAATTTCCAACCGACCTGTTGACTCTTGTCACACGCCACCCTGTCCTATTTATGATTATAATTCTCAGAAGGACTCCACCCATGTCTGGTTTATAACAAAGACAGAGTTGTATTTTGTTTACTCCAGATGTTTCTGTTTGCTTTCCTATCTGACTTGCAACAATTCTCTAACATTATTTGAACCTTCGTGGTTTATTCCCATTAAATATATCCCTTTCTTTTACGTAATAATTTATTATCTATTTAAATTAATTAATTCATCTATCAATTTGGTGGACCTGTTACACAATCTTAGTTAAATCTGTACTAACCGTAGTTAAAATATTTTACCATCATTGATATTAATGTGTTCCATTATTAAATTTATCGTTTAATTTAACCCTATGAAATATTACCAAAGAAACATTCATTTCGAATTAATACCAAATCACATGTAGATAAGCAATTCTGATTGGTAGTCTGTTGTATATTTAAAATAACAAGTTGACTAGGCTATCTTGTTTGTTTACATTGCTTAGAGTATATAAGTGAAGCTAGGATATCCCATATTATTACAGTAATGAAATAGTAAAGATGATATATTATTAATCCAATAACATCTCAATTTTTAAATTTTTATTTTAAATTTCCGAGTAGTCCTTTAATTACTCTTTTACTTACTTTATTTTACTTTTTTAAATAAAAACCTCAAACGCCAGTTCACATGGGCTTGCAAGCCTGTGTGTGAACTTCATTCAATGAGTGACCGTTGGCTCAGTGGACCTTGCCCTCCGCAGTCCGAAACCTTAGCTACTGAGAGCCACCACACTGGCAAACTGTATGTTTTTCAATTGTAATATTAACAAACAATACAAAGAAGCCTAGCCCATCACAGAAGTTCTTATGGATAGAGACTATTGAATATTTTACAAATAATTAGCTTTGAAATTAATTACAAGCTCAATGGTCGAATTTGCATGGTTTAGTATGTTGCAATCTTTTTAGAACCTTGCAGCCCACTGCCGCTGGAGGGAAACTGTGGTGGGAGAAGTAATCCTTCTCACTCCTCTGTCCGCCATTTACTTTGGGTTTATGTTAACTCGATTCCCATCTCTAAATTACCAGAAAAAGCATTCACGAGTTCATACTTAGTGTTAAGTTGTAAATTGTTACTCGATTTCACCTTCCGCTTGTGAGCTTCTTCAAACAAAGTTGAATAACATACTCAGAACAAGCGAAACCTTATGAAATTGCTCATCAGAAAGTTGCTAGTATGCTTTGTAAAAAATGAAATATTACCAACCATCACATTATTACAATTTACTTTATTTATAAAAAAGATAAAATCATCCCAAACATTCTTATTTATTACAATAGCTGGATTAAGCTATATTGTACATCTTAGATATGGCTAAATAATGAATGTCTAACCTGTACGAATGTGCTCATAAGGGTCTTCAATGTCAGCTTCCTTGTAGATCACCGAGTGGAAGCTGACATTGCTGCCTGTGGGGAAGTACCGAGATGCTTTCTCCACATACAGATTGCCCTGCTTGGACACAATTTTCCCCTCAAACACACCATCGTGGATCGAGCCAAATACTTCACTACCTGGTTCTCCTGTAATACAAACAAATCTTTCATTATTGACACGTTTACACATTAACTGTGTGCCTACTATCTAAATGTAGTGGTTTATTTCAAATTAATAAATACTTTGCTATGGCAGATATATTTTCTCAGGAGCTTTGTAGAAACTATACCTTCTGTACTTAAAAGGGTTTGTATTCACCATAGCATATTTGATACAGATATGATCCACATCATCAACGAAGTGGAAACAACTATTAGTAAAATTTACATGTTACAATACAAATATTACGTACCATCCTGTAAACAAATATTGTTATTGGTTGCCAATCACCTTAGTTAAAATATGCTTCGTAGTATGTTTGACTGTATTCATCCGTTTTTGGGCAGCCAGGTCGCACATTCTATTGACAGAGGAAAGGAAAGTAGCGAGCGTAGACAATACAGTTTCCTGGCAGATTTGGATTTGTTCTTTTAAGACGGTGTTACAGTGTACAATATTAACTGACGCATATTATGAATTATTTATTGTGATTTATCTCTTTAAGAATTTAAAATATTACTCTTTTTTGTTGTATGCTTTTATTTTTTATTTTTTTTTAGAACAAAATTACAAAACTGAAGATTGTAAGATTTCTTTTATAACATTCCGAAAGTAATTTGGATAGTTGGAGTTGGGATAATTGGAGTTTCACTGTATAGGTAATATCATACAATGAATGAATATGTACAGATAATATACAATGAATATTAACTGAATCGTGAGAACTTTACCATACAAGAGTGTGTATGGTCTGTATATACTATTGTTGAATACATTCAGGTTTTTCGTGACCAATGGACGGGAGAAGTTTGTTATCTTCTAAAAGGTTGTGAGAGATTTTAAACACAAAGCAATTGGAAATCAATAACAAATTATCACCACTAAAATTGTAGCACCAAGTACTTTGATTAGTATTTATTATGGATATGCCAATTTGTACAAACCCAGCAAGTGGCCCTGGTAGATGTGGGAGGTGTCTACGTTGTCCAACGCCTCGCCACGGTGGTCCACCACAGTGAGCTTCTCACTGAAGGTAGTGAGATCACGCTTTAGGCGGATGTTGAGGGCTCGCCCATGTGCATTGAACGCCACATGCACTATGTGGTTCTGTGTTACCGAACGCTTGGCACGACTGTGTGCACTATGCAGATCGTTCTGGTCATAATCCAATGGCTCATAGTGGCTGATGTACTCATTTAGCCGGTTAGCTGAAACAAACAAAACAACAATTAATTAATTACAGATCTAGCAAAATCAAGATGGGTACAAAATTTTATTGCTAGATTAAACAATTTTACCAGGAGTAGAAGAGTGGCCAAGTTCATACAATATAGGAACTATGAAGTTTAGAACCAGAAACCTTATCAGATAGATTAAATTTGCTTCGTCTATTAAATAGAGTTTGTGTTGAGAGGTATGTGTGACCTAGCAGATGATTATGTTTCACTAACACAATAGGAAGGAATAAAAGGATGTTTGTTTAAGAAGTCCTAATTAATAGAAGATAAGAATTTTTGTACTTCTTATATTTTGAAAAGAAAACCCACACAACGATCCAACTTGGTACAGCCTAAGTAATTTTAAAGTAATTAAGTTTATACACTTTGGAGGTAAAGTGGGTGAGTACAATTTACACTAAAAAATATTTCAAGAAAAAAAATAACAGACAACAGAATTGAAAATAAAATAGTTATTATTGAAACATACTCGTAAATTAAATGATGCAATAGTTCAATTATTATTTTTCACCCTATGAAATAGAAGTGCCATATGACCTTAGTTCTTCAATTACAGTTTGAATGAAAAAAAGATTAAAACTGTCATAATAAAACAACATATTTTTCTTGTGTGATTAACTGAAGGTAAAGGGGATTGTTCTTAAATTTTAGATCAGTTCTATTAATAAACCCTGAAGTTTAGTTCCGGCTAAATTAGTTAATTTTTACTTTTCTCATGCTATGATGAAACATTCTCAATTCTAAAACTCATCAACATTAAAAAAAAAGTTACTAATAGACTAAACATTTATATATAAAGTGACAGTTTCAGTCCATGATAATGCCCAAAACATTGGGTTTCTTCTACTTAAATGATTCGGCCTGTAATAATGATTGTATTGTAACAGTTAAAACGTCATTTGATAGGCAACTGCTCTAGTGAACCATAAGTTGATTTTGAAACATTTCAGGTCATTCTTGAAGACTTTAAATTTAAAAAAATCATAATATCAACTTATGGTCCACTAGATTGAACCTTTATTAATTATACAGTGTTCACTACAACTCATAATAATAAACGCAAACCGAATAGTTGAAATAGAACAGCATGCTTTGGCCCGAATATCTACTATAGGGCTGTAGCCTTCTCAGCAGTGACATGGCGGTTTGGGAAACGGCCACTTTAAGTAAGATACTTGGAAACCTCCTTCGCACAGATATATCCCAAAAAGTAGTTTTGTTACAAATGCAAGGAAAAACAATGATGACTATGTTTCTTGATCAGTTTCAAGGTTGTCTTTTCATTTTGTGTTCACTCAGTGTAAAATATTTGTGGACCCTCACAGGTATGACAATGACGAAGGTGACAAGACTGTCAACACAAATCACAACGACAAAGGGTGACTAGAACTTCAACACAAATCAAGTAATAGAATAGGTTATTAAATATTCACAGTTATAAAATAATTCATATATTTTAAAATTTAATTCCATTAAACTTGGCCGATGATTTTACTGTACTATCAAATTGCAGATAAAATTTCTCGCTCAATACTGGCTGGCCGTAGCATGGAATGGCCATAGTATGGAACAGTTTTGATGGATGAGTTCCTTATTATTGATCTGTGAATACATGTAGATGGGATGAACCTCCCTTGTAGGGAATGAATACTAGAAATATAAATGGGAATTGACACTAGATCAGTCATGTGATTGCGGAAGTCTATCCAAACAATGGA
Source organism: Stictocephala bisonia (assembly GCA_035578905.1). NCBI lineage: Eukaryota > Metazoa > Arthropoda > Insecta > Hemiptera > Membracidae > Stictocephala > Stictocephala bisonia. The sequence continues at coordinate 8,021,527 of JAQJVL010000001.1, forward strand.
TTACATAGTTACAAAGTGCTCCCTGTGCACTTTTATGGAGGGATTAGCTAGCATTAATAGAATCAGTGAGGTGGGTCTTACATGACTTGGATTTAGCTTTGTGACAGGAAATACATTTTTATTTCTGACCCAATACAAATCAGATGACTCATGGATTTGTTCCAAATATATACTATTCCTTGTTTTACATTAATAAACAGTAGCTGACAACAAAACATAAACTGTATATTTTTAAATTGCTATAAACTTTTCAAAATTTAAATCTAATCCTAAACATCTCTTATATACATTTATTTTTATAGCGTTAAAATCTTAAAATGTGTAAAAATGGAGTTTGTAAGACGTACTTTTATCATCTAGATACAGTCTTTGATTCAAGAGGCCTTTGATTCAGTTGGAACTGAAGGATATGATGATGAAATCTCTCTGAGGTCGGAGGAACAAGGACAAATCCAATGAGTCACAGTGCACCCGAGGGGCTTGGAGACACTTCAAATTTTATGTCTACCATTCCTTAACCATGATAATAAAATTTTACTATTGATCATTACTGTCAATTTCACAATTGTTATCATCATCATTAGTCATGATTATTCTTAACTCTTATCATATACTTTCCTCAGTTTGTGACTTTGAAATATTTATTAAAATAAATGTGTAAATCAAGTTCTTTTTCAAGGTCCAAAAATTCAAGTCAAATTCCATCTATTTAAGGAATTAAAGGTTGGTGATTACCCTGATCAATAAGAAAGTAATCTATCATGCCTTCACTGATAAATGCTCTGTATTATTAATTTGTCTTTATTTTCATCTATTTTTATTTTGTTTTTATTACATGTTTCTACATTTTGAATCTGCCATGATTTTAGTATTTGATATGTACTACGTTTCTACCAAGTAAAAAATTTAATAGTTTTTTTAATTATTTATTTGATATGTGTTTCCTGTGCTGATCATAAATATATGAAATTAGTTTTGTTGTTATATTTATTTTATCACTAAACAAAATTGTTAGCTTACCTAATTAGACCTCCCCAACCTCCTTGCCTAACTTATATTTAACAAAGATTCAAGATTTATTTATAAGAAAATTCTGAACCTAGAACAAAAATACTACACAAATTACTATTTAATGGTTAGTCATTACTCTAATCAGCGTTCATTCAACCACAGTACACCACAGGAGTGTTTTCATGAATAATATTTTATGCGTGAATGGATTTCAAATTCGTTAAGCGCAAAAAACAAAAAATTAAAAATTAAAATGATAAAATGTTTCAACAAATTTTGAAAAATATTTAATTTAACAATTTTAATTTTATTTAAAATTTAACAGTTTTTTAATATTTAATAAATACGTGATTTATACTGATTATGAGCTCTCCCATAAAAATATAAAACATTATTTGCCAGGTTAAGACAAAAACTCAGCTTTTTTAGGTGGAAAAAAGTGATATATATATATATAAAACAAAAACTGTTTATGGAAAGTAATAGGAAACAAACCTAATGCACTAAAAGCTAAATATGTTCATAAGATCTGTCGGTGTTTTGAGAACCGCATACACTTCCATGTGTTATCTGTTTAATTATCTCAGTAATATCTCTGCTGAACGAGTTCATTAACAATATCTAATCACAAAATAACAATAACAGAAAATAGGTTTCAAATCAATATAAGTGAACGACAACAAAAATGTATTACAATATTAATACAGACTGTACAAATGATATGGTGATGTGGTCAGTATCAATTTGAATCGTAGCTAATTCTTTAAAAACAAAAAAAGACAAAAATAATAATAATAATAATAGCGTTTCCAATGCAAACAGATCATAAAACCACAGTTTTACAATAATAGATATGAAATAATAATGTTCTGTTCGGAACAGAATTTTTCTAGCATCAAATACGCGCACAACATTATAAATTTAAACAATGTACAGGTGTCACAGCTTTATACACCAGAGCAACATACTACTAACAAGATTCTCAAATAAGTCATGGTCAATTTAGGGCGTTGAGGTGAGCGAACAAATGACTTGATATCGTTCTTTTAAGAGATGAACCAGATTAATCCTAACGAAGTCTCGTCAATGTTAGGACAACCTTTTACAAATATCTCAATCGAACAAATTTAAAAAAAACTATATTCCCCATATGTGGAGGACATTTCTGACTAAGCATGCCCAAACATAGCAAGTCACAGAATTTAAATAGTTATAGGATGGTCTGTGTGAGAGGGGTGTTTCCATTCAGGAGGCTATATCACTCACTGCAGACAGATAGAGATGGAGACGCCTTGTAACCTCGACACCAACCGGTAGAAGGCAGGATTAAGTAAAGTAAAAAATATGATTTTATTTAATATAAAAAATATTAGCTAGAAACAGTAATGTGTTGGATTTACAAAAAGTATGTTGATAAATACAGTTTATATTCGCATATGTTAGCAGACTCACTTAAACAAAAGATAAAACTATAAAAGGGTAGAAGTTCAGGAGAAAATCTAGAAGAATGTGAACTCCTTCTGTTCTATAAAATTCTAGTCTGGCATTTCTAAATTGCTTAAATAATATCCCAAACTCACAATTAAATTAATCTTTGGTGCGGAAAATACAAATTAATTCCAGACTTGACAAGGAAAACTACTAGTAACAAAGACTAATAAAATGTAAACATGACATGTTCGCCAACTTTTGCAAAATTCATTAATGCAGCCTCTGATTTATCATGAGTTGTATTTTCACACGAACAACAGCTGAAAACTTAAAGAGTTGTTTCCACAAGAAGAGGTAGTCAGATGTACCTTGTGAAAACTTTTCCTCTTCATTTCTCAGAGTACACAATAGAGTATACAACTCTTTTAAAGTTTTTAGCTTCTTGTTAGTTTTGAAGTAACTTAATGGTGTTAGCAAATATATCATTCTTCTTGGCTCAGGTCTGAAGATATGTATGTGATGAGTTGCTGAGAAATAAAAAAAGCTTTCACTTGTTGAACTGAAGAGTTTATAAAAACCAAATATACACAACTTTTGTGATTTATTTGCATAAATTGTTATCATTACAACCGAATCCTATCGAATTTGGTCCTGTCGATTCTGAAGACCTGAAACTCCTATTGGCACCACCCACAGAGAAGAAAGAAACAGATGTCTCATCTAATAGTGCGCTGAAAGTGAGTCGAGTAGTTAGATCTCCAGTTTGCCATGCGGCAGGGCCAGCAACTTGTCAGTCTCTCTCTTTATTCCCTCAAATCCTCAAGAATAAACATAATAATTATTACTACAGAAGTATTAATATGTACATAAGTTTTAATATATTCATAACTGCGGCCATAAGAAAGCCACTCCTGTTTGTTTCTTCTGCACACAACCTACGTTAAACATGACTGATTCTATGATGCCAGGCTACTCTTGAGTTAATACGTTATTTGGGCACAAATAATCTAATTTATAAAATTGATAATGAGCAAAGCTTTATGATAAACCTATGTTTTAAAGTGTTTTAATGTAAAGAAAAAGCAATAATTGGAAAAAGACAATCCGTCATCTGAGAGACAACAAATATGCTTGCATAACATGGTATAGTTTGATTGTGTAGCAATATCAATGGAAATACTAGGTGGAATACTAAGTGAAAATATCCAGTTCTTCATAGTTCATCTGTAGACTGAACGTTATTGAATTGCACTAGCGGACTTTTATTCGGATGAGTACAATTTGTTTGCAAAGTACTTCACATTAAAATTTAGGATTCACAATAGGCCAGCAGCCTCTTGAAACACATCCAATTAAACAAATTAGATCCAGATCGCCAGTGGCCTTAACGGAGGGTTCCGACGTTATCATAAGATGTCAAGCAGCATCGAGCGTGGATCCAATTAAACAAATATTATTAGATCTAGATCACCAGTAGCCTTAACGGAGGGTTCCGACGTTATCATAAGATGTCAAGCAACATCGAGCGTGGATCCAATTAAAAAAATTAGATCCAGATCGCCAGTGGCCTTAACGGAGGGTTCCGACGTTATCATAAGATGTCAAGCAACATCGAGCGTGGATCCAATTAAACAAATATTATTAGATCCAGATCACCAGTGGCCTTAACGGAGGGTTCCGACGTTATCATAAGATGTCAAGCAACATCGAGCGTGGATCCAATTAAACAAATGATATTAGATCCAGATCGCCAGTGGCCTTAACGGAGGGTTCCAACGTTATCATAAGATGTCAAGTAACATCGAGCATGGATCCAATTAAACAAATTAAAGTATATTAGATCCAGATCGCCAGTGGCCTTAACGGAGGGTTCCGACGTTATCGCAAGATAACGGCGTCAAGCAACATCGAGCGTGGATCCAATTAAACAATAGATATTAGATCCAGATCGCCAGTGGCCTTAACGAAGAGTTCCGACGTTATCATAGGATTTCAAGCAATATCGGGCGTGGATCCAATTAAACAAATGATATTAGATCCAGATCGCCAATGGCCTTAACGGAGGGTTCCGACATTATCATAAGATGTCAAGTAACATCGAGCGTGGATCCAATTAAACAAATTATATTAGATCCAGATCACCAGTAGCCTTAACGAAGGGTTCCGACGTTATCATAAGTTGTCAAGCAATATCGAGCGTGGATCCAATTAAACAATAGATATTAGATCCAGATCGCCAGTGGCCTTAACGAAGAGTTCCGACGTTATCATAGGATTTCAAGCAATATCGGGCGTGGATCCAATTAAACAAATGATATTAGATCCAGATCGCCAATGGCCTTAACGGAGGGTTCCGACATTATCATAAGATGTCAAGTAACATCGAGCGTGGATCCAATTAAACAAATTATATTAGATCCAGATCACCAGTAGCCTTAACGGAGGGTTCCGACGTTATCATAAGATGTCAAGCAACATCGAGCGTGGATCCAATTAAACAAATGATATTAGATCCACATCACCAGTGGCCTTAACGGAGGGTTCCGACGTTATCATAAGATGTCAAGTAACATCGAGCATGGATCCAATTAAACAAATTGAAGTATATTAGATCCAGATCGCCAGTGGCCTTAACGGAGGGTTCCGACGTTATCGCAAGATAACGGCGTCAAGCAACATCGAGCGTGGATCCCATTAAACAAATTATATTAGATCAAGATCGCCAGTCGCCTTAACGGAGAGTTCCGACGTTATCATAAGTTGTCAAGCAATATCGAGCGTGGATCCAATTAGACAAATGATATTAGATCCAGATCGCCAGTGGCCTTAACGGAGGGTTCCGACGTTATCATAAGATATCAAGTAACATCGAGCATGGATCCAATTAAACAAATTGAAGTATATTAGATCCAGATCGCCAGTGGCCTTAACGGAGGGTTCCGACGTTATCGCAAGATAACGGCGTCAAGCAACATCGAGCGTGGATCCCATTAAACAAATTATATTAGATCCAGATCGCCAGTGGCCTTAACGGAGAGTTCCGACGTTATCATGAGATGTTAAGCAATATCGAGCGTGGATCCAATCAAAAAAATTATATTAGATCAAGATCGCCAGTCGCCTTAACGGAGAGTTCCGACATTATCATAAGTTGTCAAGCAATATCGAGCGTGGATCCAATTAAACAAATGATATTAGATCCAGATCGCCAATGGCCTTAACGGAGGGTTCCGACATTATCATAAGATGTCAAGTAACATCGAGCGTGGATCCAATTAAACAAATTATATTAGATCCAGATCGCCAGTAGCCTTAACGGAGGGTTCCGACGTTATCATAAGATGTCAAGCAATATCGAGCGTGGATCCAATTAAACAAATTAGATCCAGATCGCCAGTGGCCTTAACGGAGGGTTCCGACGTTATCATAAGGCAACATCGAGCGTGGATCCCATTAAACAAATAATATTAAATCAAGATCGCCAGTCGCCTTAACGGAGAGTTCCGACGTTATCATAAGTTGTCAAGCAATATCGAGCGTGGATCCAATTAAACAATAGATATTAGATCCAGATCGCCAGTGGCCTTAACGAAGAGTTCCGACGTTATCATAGGATTTCAAGCAATATCGGGCGTGGATCCAATTAAACAAATGATATTAGATCCAGATCGCCAATGGCCTTAACGGAGGGTTCCGACATTATCATAAGATGTCAAGTAACATCGAGCGTGGATCCAATTAAACAAATTATATTAGATCCAGATCACCAGTAGCCTTAACGGAGGGTTCCGACGTTATCATAAGATGTCAAGCAACATCGAGCGTGGATCCAATTAAACAAATGATATTAGATCCAGATCGCCAGTGGCCTTAACGGAGGGTTCCGACGTTATCATAAGATGTCAAGTAACATCGAGCATGGATCCAATTAAATTAGATCCAGATCGCCAGTGGCCTTAACGGAGGGTTCCGACGTTATCATAAGATGTCAAGCAACATCGAGCGTGGATCCAATTAAACAAATATTATTAGATCCAGATCACCAGTGGCCTTAACGGAGGGTTCCGACGTTATCATAAGATGTCAAGCAATATCGAGCGTGGATCCAATTAAACAAATGATATTAGACCAGATCGCCAATGGACTTAACAGAGGGTTCCGACGTTATCATAAGATGTCAAGCAATATCGAGCGTGGATCCAATTAAACAAATTATATTAGATCCAGATCGCCAATGGCCTTAACGGAGGGTTCCGACGTTATCGCGAGATAACGGCGTCAAGCAACATCGAGCGTGGCTGTTCCTTGGATGGGTGACCGTCCGAGCGATCACCGGTCACTGGTGGTGGTTTTGGGGTTCCTTAATCCTTAAGCCGTGGATCCTCAAGGTAAGTGTAAGAGAGGGCTTCTTAGACCTGACATCGCCTGGTAAAATAAGACGATCTTTAACTTTTTTACATCCATGTGTGTGATACATGATTTAAAAACTACTCTACGACAGCATTAAGCAGTTTTCCGAGATTGAAAAGCACTTATATAAACATTAAAAGTTCAAACTGACTACAAACCATCCTCCCACAGTAATAATATTCATTCTAGAATACATATGCAAATGTATCAGCTAAAGGTTTGCCATATTTGAAACCAACTGAAATTGAGAGTATAAAAATTACGAGGAATTAAAGCTGTAGAAAATAATGCAATAATGTGGATAGCAATATCATAGAAGAATTCACATAAAAAAGCTCGAGTAACTTGTTATTTTCTTCATAATTTCCATTTTGACGACCTAGTCATTGTAAAACCATCAGAGCGCCTTAAAATTTCCATCCAAACCCGGTTTAAACTAAACTACCCAAATTAGTGTAACACTCAACTTTTGAGCAGCCAACCACTGTCAACCACGCCAAGAGTAAAAAGTCTCACAATAAAAATTCCACTAACAAAGAAACAAATTTTGAACTAAAATTCTTCAATCGAGATATATCATGATCAACTGTTTGCAGAACACATCACTAAAAACTAAACAAATAAATGACAATCTTCTCAAAAACCTCTCATAACGAGACAAATCACAATACATAAGTCCAGTATTGTGTTTCTGATTAACTATGCGAGGAGCTTTAGAGACTTCGCATAGTTACAACAAACAATAGAACAAATCCAAAGATCAAAATAAAATAAAACACCCGGGGCAAATAATAATAACAATTAAAAAAAACGCCCAAAAATCGAAAATCCAGTTTTTTGACAGTCAAAAATTTAACAAAAAAGTCTACAGATTAAAATCTACGTCAAAAAGGTAAACGATATAGCTACGGTAAAACTGGTATCTAAACAGATTTGTTTGTCATAACTCTCTGAGGAAAATATTTTTATGTCCAAAACAGCTTGCACTGCAAAAGAAGGGACTTTTTACTAAAGTGGGTCACCCTCGTGGCGTGTTTACTGTTGTTGGAAGATACAATCGGATGACCTTGACCTCATATCAGAGCAGCGGCACTCTTTGTTAAACAACTTCGACGACTACATTTGTTCGCAGTCACCGTTGTGCGAATAAGTTTAACTCAAGTGCCTATATCGGGACTCAAGAAAACTTAAACTTCCAAAAGTCACTTGCGTACCCATTCATACGATCAAGCCAAAGTGACCAATTTGTTAAACATGTTATAAGTTAGTGTACGACATTTGTAGGGCACATTTTCCATGTATTACAGTACAACACTTTAATTATTTCACGTAAATATTTCAAAATTCACTTATTTTTATATAAAATCCAAAAACGATGAGCTCATTTATCGTGAAATCTCCGGAACCACTGGACAGAATAGATTTCGATGCAATTTTGAGGGAAGTTAGCTTTTGTATTAAAAAGGCTCACTACTAAGAATTTTTCGAAAATCTATCCCTAAGGGGTAGAAACAGCCACTCAACATTTCCTGTTTCCCATAAGAATATATTTGTTACTGTATTAATTGTATTAATGATTTATCCCAAACAGATGATACAAAAGACAAAAACAAGACAAACATCTTGGCTAATTAGGTTTTCATTTTTACTAACTCTGACATGATTGAACTAGTTTGTTTACCCCTAAAGTAGACTTACAGAGGTCCTGTTTCCCATAAGAATATATTTGTTACTGTATTAATTGTATTAATGATTTATCCCAAACAGATGATACAAAAGACAAAAACAAGACAAACATCTTGGCTAATTAGGTTTTCATTTTTACTAACTCTGACATGATTGAACTAGTTTGTTTACCCCTAAAGTAGACTTACAGGGGTTTCTAGACAGTAAAACTTTGTTACATAGGAGAACAGCAGTTGGCTGATCTTGTATATTAACGTGATGATTTAGAGAGAAACACGGAGGAAGAGTAAGCAAAGGTAAAGAACCACCTCGTAGTGAAACAACGGTTGACGGCTAGCATGATACAAGTTTCGCGTAGTTAAAACAATATGAGGTACAGATTGTTCTAATTTTAGTTTACTCGATGAAAATATAGTTTATTTGTAAATAATTCTTAATTCAAACAAAATACATGACATAAATTTTACTTACTCAAATAAATTGAGACTGGACCTTAAAATCAATCCAATAAAATTTTCAGGAATTATCCTTGATCATAAGATATCTTGGAATAATCATGTGGATTATACCATAAAAAACTGAACAAAGGTATCTACTGTTTAAGAAGACTAAAGTACAATGTGAGTGAAGATGTACTAATACAAATTTATTATGCGCATATTCATAGCATATTTAGTTATGGAATAATATTATGGAGCCAGTCTTCAAATTCAGTTAAATTATTAAAAATTCAAAATGAGCAATTCGACTAATTAGTGGAGCACCTTTTAAATATCCATGCAGACCTATATTCATAAAACTAAATATAATGAATCACTATTCACTTACAAAAGCTCACCAAAAACAACTTACATAAATTTCCTCAGAACAAATGTATACATAAGCATGACACAAGAAATTCGAACTAACTTAAAATTAAACAATATAAATACTCAACAACACAAAAAAATTATAAATTTATGGCTATTAAATTTTATAATAAATTACCTTATAAATTAAGAAATCTAGAAATGAAACAACTTAAAAAAAAACTATATGCAACTATTTATTAAGAGTGTTGATACAAATTGAAGTTTTTTTTGTTAAATTCAACTGTAATTTATACGTAGATTTAACTCAATTTTTAGTATATTTATTAGAACAAAATAATTTGTAAACGAGAGAAAAATTTGCATGTCATTGATAAATATATAAGAATTACAATTTACAAAAAGTGAACAGTATTTTTGTCAATGAGTAAAAAATTTGCAATGGTTACTAAGAAACCTAAATTTGTTAAACTCAAATTCTAACTTAAACAGGATTTTTAACAGTCGTAAAAATCTGTGTATAATAAATAAAGCACTGTTGTTAAATTGAATCAATGACTGAAACATATGCCTTTGCCATAGAACAGACTCTAAAAGAGGAGCCAGAAATTTTTAAGTATTGACAGAATATGTGCGCCACGAGCGATATTTTATGTTTATGCAATTTCCAAAGAGGCTCATTGAAGCTAAAACAAACACTCGTACGAACAATCGTGTTCATAACTAATTAAGTCACGACTTGAGAGTCCATAAGGTGAGGCAAAGTTATTCTAAATAATCTTGCATATACATATATGTACATGTATGGTGGGTGGGTGCGCCAATACCAATGTACGCGTATGAGTGGGCGGGTGAAGTTTACGAGCTATTCGTACTTTTGTTTGAAATTTTTCAATTTCTACAACTTTGTAGGGAAGTTCCAGATTGCGTATTGCAAAGGGGAAAGTCTTATTGTATAAATAAAACAACGGGTGAGGATAAAAAGAATGGATGAGTCGAGGAGGAAGAGGTGATGACCGCGCGGCATCCTTCCTCCACATAAACGCATCCTCGCCACTTTCTGAGTTGCAATGAGAAATCATTGAGGGTTCGTCACATTTCAGATTACGAGTAAACTTAAAAAGTTCTTTACACTTTACAACAGTTGTTTACTGAACTGTTTAATCAGGGTGTCCACTAAAGTTCATTTAACAAAATTCCCTGACGTTTCTCTAATTTCAAACAAAGTTTCCCTAAACCCGAATGCACATAATTACATAAAAATGTATTTAATTAATCGATAATATTATATATTACCATGTAGCTTAATGTCAGTAATTTACAATACATTTTTATTAATAAAATTAATAATTAAATTCAAAACTATTACAATAATACTTTATAAAATATAAGGTTGAATTTAAAAAAAAATTAAACTAGCCTTGAATAAAAAACTCCTTTTAATCTACTGTTTTGTTATGGAAAAATTATGACAACTTTCAGTGGCTTTTCAAAAGGTAAAATATAACAATTTCATCAAAAACAAAACCAAGATAAATAGTAGTTTAATGTATTATTTAACAAGTACTAATCAATTATATCAGTGTTTTAAATGTTTAGCTATGTAAAACTAGTTGACTAAGAGGCTGTACAAACATAACAAAAGTAATTTAATAACTTTTTCATAATTTAAATTATAAAATTGCATGTAAAATCAACTTTGGTACTGTACAAGTAAAATGTTCTTTATAAATCGCCCAAGGATCTAGTGACCATTACGACCTGATATTCCTTTTTGGTATTTTCTAACTCATTTAAAATTCCTGATTTTTTCAGGTTTTCACTATTTTCCTTGTTGCTGGACAACCTGTTTGAAACGTAAATAGTGCGTGACACACGTAAACTCTCTCTCCCTCTCTAATATAAATTACTTACTAAGGAGTAATAGCGTTTAAGGCCACTCATCACTAAATATACAATTAATTGCTCTATTCCTTTTTATAGTGTTAACTAACTTAAAATAACGTAATTCACAATTTCAATAGTATAACAATATTTTGTTTGGAGAACTACGCGAGACTAAATTTGGAGTATTTTTGTTTCTTAAGGCAACTCTTGCAATTCTACATTCACTGTTACAATTTACAAAGAAATTAACAAAGCTGAAATGGTATACTCAACGTCACCAGTTGAGGGTAACACTAAAGTACATAGGCTACTGAATAATTAATGATTACTGCCAAACTACGAACGCATAAATTAACTTAAAATAAATAGTTTCAGGACTTACAAAATAATGTTTGTTATTTGAGAACATTTCTAAGTGTCAATAAAGTAGCTATTGAATATTCATTACGGTAATTATCAAATGTCATACATTTTATATTAAGTTTGATTAAAAGTGTAAAATTGAAATTGGTCGATAAATTATTTATTCGACACAAAATTTTTAAAACACACTAAAAATATTGCATTACTGTCTGTAATGAGATGTATATTGACGCTTAATTTCAAGTATAACACCTATTTTAGTACATCAAGTCATAACGGTGGGGTCCACCAGACCCCAATAATTTAAAAAATTTATAGTTTTTTTTATTTAAAAGGATGTTTATGTGTTTTCCTCTATGTTCTCTACATACTTTCATGTGTCTCAGTTCAATACATAGTATAGTTATATAAGATTGAAAAAAATCATAACGTTTTTAACAATAAATGTATGTTTCCGAAATATGTGATTTAATAAAAATGTAAATAACAATATACTGTATGTGTGTGTGTGTGTGTGTGTGTGTGTGTGTATATATATATATATATATATATATATATATATATATATATATATATATATATATATATATATATTTGGAATCAAGAATAAATGTACTATAAAATAATTAGGGTGAAAAATAGGAAATAAACACATATGTTCTTACTATACCTAAAAAAATTGGAAATAATATGTTACAAAAATAGAAGGAATAGTTAACAAAAAAATTAATTTTCCTTTATGGTCTTGCTTCCATAATCTCAAAAGACTGTTTTCATAAATCACAGCACGACACAATAATAAATAATGAAGCGTTAAAGCTTTGCTTCACACCCATTTATCTATATGGTTTCTCATTGAAATAGTAAGGAAAATGGCACACGAAAGTGTAACACTGTGGTCCACGGGACCCCACTACAACTTGTTATATTTATTGTAAAAAATAAGTTCATTTAAAAATCAATGAACCATTGCATTTTTAGTTAATAAAATATTAAACTAAATTTACATGGGTGATAAGTAGGAATACAAGAATTTTTAATCCAAAATATATGCATTAAAAAAATTAAGTGGGGTCCAATGGACTCCTTGAGGGTTAGGTAAACAATCACATCAGTGGCACCCAAATTGCAGAAAAGAACAAAGAATTTGGAAAATGTTCGGACTTGACCCACGTCACGCCGCTCAGACCCACCGATCATACGGACGCTCAGCTTTTTGAAATTATTATAACGTATTTTAGGTCATTGCACGAGATTGCAACACTATCTGGAAAGGCTCTTCTTTACGGTCGCTTTTCTCGCTTACCTTATTTATGCATTCGTTTGGTTTTCCACGTTGTAAGTGTAGCAGGGAATGATGTAAGAATAGCCTTCAAGTGGCTGACGCGTTGGGTCTCTACTACAAGATAAAAGAATGCGTGACGCCATAGGATTGCGTTCCGGGAACCCGTCATACACCTCACCACACTTCATCGTAACCCATAGACATGTTTATATTGATTTGGAACTTAACCTATATAGACTTGTAGAAATTCGAACTTTTCCCGACTCGTCTATGATAGGGTGACCACGCGTCCCGTAAAAACGGGATTGTCCCGTTTATTTCACAGATAATCCCAGTGACATAAACATCATCAGTTCGCTATTATTTCCTTAATTATTATTTAATATGTAATTGGCCATGTCTTATTCTCTAATATTGGGAGTGGAAACCCTTTCTGCAATTCTCCAAGTAGTATATAATTTTAATTGATTAAAATTAATTTTAACTAATGTGATTTTTTAAAAATCTGTCTTAGAACAAACATAAATGTTAAAGATAGCTGGAACAAATGCTAAATATTTCTAAGAATCTACTAACTCTCTAAACATTTAATATTTTCCATACAACATATTTTATTCTATATTATCTGATACCTAACTTTGTTGTTTAATAATCTCCAAATAGGGGTTTTAATCAATAAACCGTTTATGATTTACTGAATCTTGTTTCAATTTTAAAACCAAACCTCAGATTTAAATGAAGTTGAACGAAAGTGGAAATATTGAAATTGAGTTCATTATGTCATGCTGGAATGTAACTGTGTTTGGGGTTGTTCCATATTTTATATACAACATTTTTTACAATATTTATTTACAAAATTAAGAGAAGGGAGGAAGGTACTATTGAGGGTGAGTTCTTGAGTGAACAGGTTAGGAAAAATAATCAAAACCATTTCCTTTGGGTGTATGAAACCCAAAGCTCCATTAGTGTGCTAAAATATGTTATATTTAGTTAAAATTTAAAGTCCAAGCCGCTAGGTTTAGGTATAATTTTGACACCTATAACTTTGTGACAAAATTATAGGTGTCCCGTTTTTTCCCGTTGAAGATCTGTCTACGATAGACCTGTTTGCAACGATGTTTGATGTCCTAGCGTTGTAAAACTTTGCCTGCCACGGCGTTACAAGTGTTACATGGTCTGTCGTGATACACTGTTAGTCACTATAACACTCTGTCTGCCACGATGTGTTATGTCTTAGCGTTGTAAAACTTTGCCTGCCACGGCGTTACAAGTGTTACATGGTCTGTCGTGATACACTGTTAGTCACTATAACACTCTGTCTGCCACGATGTGTTATGTCTTAGCGTTGTAAAACTTTGCCTGCCACGGCGTTACAAGTGTTACATGGTCTGTCGTGATACACTGTTAGTCACTATAACACTCTGTCTGCCACGATGTGTTATGTCTTAGCGTTGTAAAACTTTGCCTGCCACGGCGTTACAAGTGTTACATGGTCTGTCGTGATACACTGTTAGTCACTATAACACTCTGTCTGCCACGATGTGTTATGTCTTAGCGTTGTAAAACTTTGCCTGCCACGGCGTTACAAGTGTTACATGGTCTGTCGTGATACAATGTTAGTCACTATAACACTCTGTCTGCCACGATGTGTTATGTCTTAGCGTTGTAAAACTTTGCCTGCCACGGCGTTACAAGTGTTACATGGTCTGTCGTGATACACTGTTAGTCACTATAACACTCTGTCTGCCACGATGTGTTATGTCTTAGCGTTGTAAACCTTTGCCTGCCACGGCGTTACAAGTGTTACATGGTCTGTCGTGATACACTGTTAGTCACTATAACACTCTGTCTGCCACGATGTGTTATGTCTTAGCGTTGTAAAACTTTGCCTGCCACGGCGTTACAAGTGTTACATGGTCTGTCGTGATACACTGTTAGTCACTATAACACTCTGTCTGCCACGATGTGTTATGTCTTAGCGTTGTAAACCTTTGCCTGCCACGGTGTTACAAGTGTTACATAGTCTTTCGTGATACACTGTTAGTCACTATAACACTCTGTCTGCCACGATGTGTTATGTCTTAGCGTTGTAAACCTTTGCCTGCCACGGTGTTACAAGTGTTACATAGTCTTTCGTGATACACTGTTAGTCACTATAACACTCTGTCTGCCACGATGTGTTATGTCTTAGCGTTGTAAAACTTTGCCTGCCACGGCGTTACAAGTGTTACATAGTCTGTCGTGATACACTGTTAGTCACTATAACACTCTGTCTGCCACGATGTGTTATGTCTTAGCGTTGTAAAACTTTGCCTGCCACGGCGTTACAAGTGTTACATGGTCTGTCGTGATACACTGTTAGTCACTATAACACTCTGTCTGCCACGATGTGTTATGTCTTAGCGTTGTAAACCTTTGCCTGCCACGGTGTTACATAGTCTTTCGTGATACACTGTTAGTCACTATAACACTCTGTCTGCCACGATGTGTTATGTCTTAGCGTTGTAAACCTTTGCCTGCCACGGTGTTACAAGTGTTACATAGTCTTTCGTGATACACTGTTAGTCACTATAACACTCTGTCTGCAACGATGTAAGATGTCTTAGCGTTGTAAAACTTTGTATGCCGTGGTGTTACATGGTATATTGTGATACACTGTTAGTCACTGCAACACCCTGTCTGCCACGTTGATACATCATTTGTCGCATGTATTTTTTTACCTTTAAAATTATAAATATTTTTACATTTTTTTTTAAATTAAAACATTAATCCATACAGATATGTGTAAAAAACGTGGCTATAAAAAATGTAATCTTTACTTTGAACGGTTTTGTCTTCTAGTTGATTTAAAATCAGCTAAATTCACCACTTCATAAGGCCACAAATTCTAACGTAGTGGTTAAAAAATATTTTGTTGTTTTTTTCCTGTCTCAAGGGAAGGTACATTAACTAATTCTGACTAAAAAATTTGTAAATAATTAACTCACCGAAATCCGACTGCACCACCTTAACTTTACCACCCGAAGCCGAGCAGCGAACCGAGCATCGTTTCGTAACATTTTGGCTGAACCACAACTCTGGGAGAGTACAGTACATCGACTGCACATCAAATGCTGTAGTTCATTTTCAAGTACTGTGTTGTGTATAGTTGTTCAACAGTTTCACATTTCTACATGGATAGTTCACAGACAATAGCAGCGGCTGCATACATTTATCTTCATTTAACAACAATTAAGAAAATGAGAGAGAGAGAGACGTTGGTGGCAAGAAACATTTCTAGAAAGAAGAAATGGTGGTATTACGCTAACATGGACTAACAGACGACACAGACAGTAAACCAAATGCTAGGGGTGAGTTTTGCCAGGATTTTACCTGAGGCGCTACTTTGTTGGAGTTACGAAAGGATGTTACGAACATGCCACACTCTACCATCCCCGGACCTAGCGCCGGGCCGCAACTTTCTTTTGATGTGTCAGGAAAACCAGCAACAGACGATCGGGGCTCTGCTCGGTCAAATGATCACCACGACGCTCACGTCGGCGCTCGGATCCACATGTCAAAATCTTACGTGACGGCGCTCGGTTCAGTGTGTAGCGAGCCTGGGGTTCAGAATTTTTCTTACAAACATATTTTGAGGATTGCAATATTTTGTTTCAGTAAAATCAGTACACGCATTATTAATCCATCACATGGAAAAGGTCTTACAATATATACTGTACAATCATAAAGCTTGCAAATATTTCGAGAATTCATCTGCACCACGGAAATCAGGTGGTGCTTAAACAACCAGGAAGAATACTGATACACGTCTGTCCATTCTCCTCGTCAGCACGGGTCTGAGATCGGTCACGGGGCGCCAGCTTCAGGAGCCAACTACATTTTCAATGGCACACATAACTGATTACCAAAGGACAATCCAGCACCAGCGACAGTGACGCTGCGTTGCAATATACTGTTACGACCTGGTTCGATACGGTTGCTTGCTCGTACTTTCCCTTCCATTCTGGCCTTGGTCACCGTGGCGATTTCCGTTTTAGGTGGAAGGCTATCACAGTGACCACGTGACACACAAAATAATAACGACTCTTGACAAAAATCTGAAACTATAACATCAGGCAAACGACTGTAGTTGAGAGAATTACGGGAACTGAACATGTCAAACACCCCCAGGTACTTTGATGTATGGAGCATTTCGATGTGGTAAATTTTCTTAAAAGCACAGGTTGATCATATTTTGAACGTTTTCAACATACAGAATTTGTAAATTCTTCCTCTTAAAAAGTCAAAGAAAACACTTTGATACAAATTCAATATGAGTGATGTCGACAAGTCAAACTTATGTGCACATATTGATAAGTATAAAGGAAATGCAATCAGCAGTCGTTAGAAGTATACTTAGAAACTGTCTTTGTTGTATTGCGAGAAATTTATGGATAAGATGAGAGATGGTGACCTATCAATCCTTTTCGTTCAGAAATAATTAGTAAATGCTGCATACCCAATTATATATATTACGGACCTTGCCAGTTTGCCAAAGCATTACCTCTCTCGGTGCGGCAGGCACTTTCGGTTGCGCGGCGAATCCAGGAGCCCCTAGATGGTGCGAAAACGGCAGATTGCCTTTAGACGGAAATAGAGGATTTTACCTTGGTGTCTAGATGGATCCAAATCATACTTGCGGGACATTCTAGATTACAGCTAGAATGTCCCGCTTTTATTTTATTGTTTCCTAATAAAAAGGAAACACCCTCTAAAAACGGACTAGTGAGTGTCCGTTTACAGAAGCAGTGTCAGTCTACAGAGATAGTGTCACTCAGTGTTAGTGGCAGTGTGAGTATTCAGTCTGAAGTAGAAGTTATAGTTAAATGTCCGAACATAAACTCGTGTGTGTCAAGTCACATTAATTATTGTAAATGGGAGTGGTTTAATTTCAAGTGATAAAGTAGAGTCTAGTAATTGATACTTGTATATATCATATTGTGTGGTCAATTAATTAGTTTGAGTAAATAATGGAAACAGTTAGTGGCCACAGAGCGGAATCGCCCTATTATTTAGGATCGTGCTGGACGGTAACATAATACAATCCTAAACTTACTTTGTTAACCAGATTCAATAAGGAATGATTGTTCACTTTTTAGAGCTACAGGAAAGGTATAGTCATATCAGCTTTTCAAAAAAAGTGATGTCTGGAGGAAGTTCACCCAGAAGCGTGGGTACTTCTGTCTGCACTACCCACTACTTGTGTATATAGCCCATGCAGGAACCACAAGAGGCTCACAACAAAAGGACTCCTTTGACTTTTCCAAGTTTGAGCAATAAGTTTAGAGTTTATGCCAGTTTATGTAAAGATGCGCTTATGTTTGTTGCACCGTCTCTGTTAGCCTTTCTGATGAAGAGTATACAATCCTATCTGAGTGTGTAACAGGGACCTACAAACATTACCCATGCCTCACCCACTACTAAATCTAACAATCAGCCAAACAGCATCAACCAAACCTCTTGCAATAATAGCATGTTTAACTGTTACAACATGACTTTTGTTAAACTAAACAATCAGCCAAACAGCATCAACCAAACCTCTTGCAATAATAGCATGTTGAACTGTTACAACATGACTTTTGTTAAACTAAACAATCAGCCAAACAGCATCAACCAAACCTCTTGCAATAATAGCATGTTTAACTGTTACAACATGACTTTTGTTAAACTAAACAATCAGCCAAACAGCATCAACCAAACCTCTTGCAATAATAGCATGTTTAACTGTTACAACATGACTTTTGTTAAACTAAACAATCAGCCAAACAGCATCAACCAAACCTCTTGCAATAATAGCATGTTTAACTGTTACAACATGACTTTTGTTAAACTAAACAATCAGCCAAACAGCATCAACCAAACCTCTTGCAATAATAGCATGTTTAACTGTTACAACATGACTTTTGTTAAACTAAACAATCAGCCAAACAGCATCAACCAAACCTCTTGCAATAATAGCATGTTTAACTGTTACAACATGACTTTTGTTAAACTAAACAATCAGCCAAACAGCATCAACCAAACCTCTTGCAATAATAGCATGTTTAATTGTTACAACATGACTTTTGTTAAACTAAACAATCAGCCAAACAGCATCAACCAAACCTCTTGCAATAATAGCATGTTTAACTGTTACAACATGACTTTTGTTAAACTAAACAATCAGCCAAACAGCATCAACCAAACCTCTTGCAATAATAGCATGTTGAACTGTTACAACATGACTTTTGTTAAACTAAACAATCAGCCAAACAGCATCAACCAAACCTCTTGCAATAATAGCATGTTTAACTGTTACAACATGACTTTTGTTAAACTAAACAATCAGCCAAACAGCATCAACCAAACCTCTTGCAATAATAGCATGTTTAACTGTTACAACATGACTTTTGTTAAACTAAACAATCAGCCAAACAGCATCAACCAAACCTCTTGCAATAATAGCATGTTTAACTGTTACAACATGACTTTTGTTAAACTAAACAATCAGCCAAACAGCATCAACCAAACCTCTTGCAATAATAGCATGTTTAATTGTTACAACATGACTTTTGTTAAACTAAACAATCAGCCAAACAGCATCAACCAAACCTCTTGCAATAATAGCATGTTTAACTGTTACAACATGACTTTTGTTAAACTAAACAATCAGCCAAACAGCATCAACCAAACCTCTTGCAATAATAGCATGTTTAACTGTTACAACATGACTTTTGTTAAACTAAACAATCAGCCAAACAGCATCAACCAAACCTCTTGCAATAATAGCATGTTTAACTGTTACAACATGACTTTTGTTAAACTAACCAGAGTATGATTATGAATGGAAATATATGTGAAAGTCTAATAAATTAGAATAATCGTATTTATTGAAAAAAATGTACCTTGACTACACCATTGGGTCATCATTAAAAATACCCATGTGGAGGTCATCAAGCAGAGGTCAACCGAATTAAAGAACCGATTGGCTAATTATGGTAACTGACGAAATGTAGCACTAATTAGAATATTGTCTATAGCCGTACTCAAATAAGAGGTATACAACTTCCTTTTATTTGATTTTATTGAATTAATTTTAAAAGGGTTAATCATAATTTTATAACCCATACGATGATTAGTAAGTCAAAGACACATCAACCGAGGTCGGAAGTCAATACAACCCTTTGTTAAAGTCACAACAGTCGATCTAGGGAAAGACCCAACAATCACACCCATTCCTAACTAACCATTCTGTGAAAACTTCTGCAAAAAGTAGGCTTAAATAAGGCCAACCATCAGCATAAAACTTATCTGTTAAAACAGAAAATGTCTTGTTCAATAACAGATCTTTATCCTGGAAGTAGTTCAATTTAAGGAACAAGTTTCTAATCTTCGACCCAACGAACAGCTAGTAGTCTGAAACTTCCTCTGAAGGAATAAGTTTTACTAATTCCCCTTAAAACTGGAACTGAGCAATTTCATGGAATTTGAAATTAACTACGTATCTAGAGCACGTAATAAACGACTGGTTGCATTGAAAGGCATTTCTCTGAAAGTATTTCCAGTTTGTACAGTGCATGAGAGCAATCAATTAATGGATAAGTGAGAGTGAGTATGTATTATTACTTGACATTTCAGATAGTAGAAAGTAGATTTAAACTAAGTCAAACTACTTATATATTAACATATTATATACAGGGTGGAAAAATATGGAAACGCTCTCACAACTTTTGCATGACTTCACTTGTTAAAGTGAAATCTTGTACATGATCATGGTAACAAAGTACATACTTTTTTGACGCTATTAGCGACAGTTCATCTTTTCAGGGGGACGACCTTCGAGGAGTAGAACAAAAATCTTCGACGTAAGCCTAAGTCGAGTTTGGTATCAAATGAAAGGTATATTCAAGAGAAATTAATTGCCGCAAACCGGACTTCGAAAGGTTTATCCTTTCTAGAGTAGCGGTCATTTGAATTTCAAAGTAACTAATTTGAATAATATTATTTCTCCGCTATTTAACGGTTTTATGTACATTATTCTGATCAAAAATTATACTTTATAGAACACAATTACAACAAAAAATTAAATTATCTATGGAAAAAATAACTTTTTTGTGAAAGCGTTTCCATATTTTTTTCCACCGTGTATAAGTTTCATTTCATAACATTATATAGAAATCGTCAAGTTTCCTGATATTAAAATACACATTCGTTAAGTACATAAAAAATTACTTTTAAAAAGGAAGTCATGCTCGCAATTACTTTAATTTGAATTACCCAACTTCAACACCTACTGTCAGCGCAAAAATTATGTGCACGCGAATTTGAAGGTTGTTTTCTAAGGAAATAAGATCTATGGAAAATCTAATATCACCATCGTTTTACTCGTTTAATTGTACGTAATGACATGTGCATATTTAAAGTTTATTGCGAGTTTTTAAAAATGCTATACTTGTTGGAAAAAAAAAAGAACCAAGAATTGTAACTAGTTTTCACTGTACAACAAATGTACGCCGTATTGTTACTGAAAAGCCCGTCAACGTATCGCATTTATGTTTTAATACGTGGTTGACAAGTTGTTATAGAAGTTTCATAAGCTTCAGAATTTAAATTTTTTAAGAAAAAAGGTTTGTATCAATTTACTGAAACATTGTTTTCTTGGCTTCCAGAGGTCAAAAAATTAATTACTTGTTCTTGTTGTCCTCATGACTTGTATAGTTATGATACATTACTTTCATATGTGTAAGTAAATTCAGTGATTTTAAATGGATTTAAATAAATTTAAAATAACTTTAAATGTCTAAATTTAAATTGATTTAAATCAATATAAAACCACTGCATTTGCTTAGAGATATGAAAGTAGCGTGTCGTAACTATTTAATACCGGCGTTATCCGATTAAACTCCGATACATGTCATAAGGATTACAGCAAAACCAAGTAATTAATTTTACGACCTCTAGAAACCAAGAAAACAATGTTTCAGGAAATTGATATGAGCTTTTTCTTCACAAAGTTAAAATTCTAAAATTTATAAAAACTTATAGGAAACATTCATATCAACCAGGCATTAAACTATAAATGCGATACCTTGACGGTTTTTTAGTAATAACAGTGTAAACTTGACGTACAGTGAAAACTAATTAAAATTGCGGTATTTTTTTTTTTTTCCAATTTGGATAAGTATTATATTTTTCGTAAGCCCCTTAGTTCCTTAGAAAACAACACTCAAACTCGGGTGCAAGTAATTTCTACGCCGACAGAAAAACTCGCCTGTGCTGTAGTACACTTACGATATCGAGGTCGCTTTCAGACGAGCTTTAAATGCCTTCAGCGAAGGAGAACTTTTGACTTATTTTGGCAATTTGTTGACAAAACGAGCGCCAGCCTGTGAGGGAAGGAAAACGTTCTTCTACTACCTTTTTATGTCTTCAGTGTTATAGTTGTTCTTGCTACTAGCTGCATAAGAAAGACAAATAGAACATCTGGTTTACTTCTTGATAAATGAAAGAAAGTACAGCCCCCTTTTTAGTGGCCATTTGTGTATTTTTATGCAAAAATGTTTCTTTTCTGCAAGTTGGGATTAGAATTTGAATGTTGATGTTTTTCCAGTGAGTCCATTTTAACGGTTGCTCGAAGTGGCTTTTCGAATAAAAAACTTTAATATACAACATTCTTCTTAAATATGCCAATATTAATAATACATAGCAGGATGACGGGCAAGGAAAATTTAAAATGAAAACAAACTCCTTTAAAATCTATTAATTTAAAAAACAATTTCCCAAATTCAACAATTTATTGCGAAACAAACCTCCGATTGTTGTGCTTCTGGCGTTAGCCTTTGCAAGTGACATTGGCTTCTATATCCTTCCTCTTTGTTTTCGCGGCCTTTGATTTTGTAATACAAATAAGCGATAATTTAATTAGCTTGAAATCGGGCGTATCCTCACCCAATCCCGGGTGAGCAGACTACAATGGTCAAGTGGGACCCCTGATTAGTAATCTTTATTTCCTTTAAACATTGTTGAATACACATTTATTTCGAAGTCCTAATGAGTGTTTTGAAGGACTTTTTCAGAGGGAATCTTGAATTAAAATCTATTCTTGTTAATAAACCGAATTTAAAATTGACAGCATTTTTGTCACATTATAGATCAATATATGTGCTGAGGTTCTTAAATCCTTTTTTCAACTATGGTAGTTTTCCTGATAATTGTTCACTAAAATAATACCATTCATACTTTCGAACAATGTTAAATTATTCAGTACAAAATACTAAAAACTGCTGGTTCTTTGGAAACTATTAAATTTTTATCTGACAACGCATTTCTGAACAGTTTGAGCATACACCGGGCATAAAGTATAACATATATTTTGTTACTTATCGTTAGAAATGTAAACTAGAGAACGTCAAACGTCATTCAGGACACGTGATTTTAGAGCACACAATTTTATTAGTAGCACTCAATAATACATGTTAGTGACAGAATAACACAGACACATTTTATCTAATTGGCAATATCTAATCTAAATCTTCCAACAAGGTTAAAAACAGGGAAAAGATAATCAAGAAATGAGTGACATAAATTGCCTGAAAAGAAAGGTGAATGCTCCAGGTACACTCTTAGAATTGTTATACATAACATATAGTATTGTTATTTTACAATTTACTCTTTTAAACTCTATCAATCTAAGGAAAAAAAAACAATAAACTTAACGTTTTTATCATAATTAAACAAGCCTTTGAAAAAAAAACAATAGTTTGTGCGTTAAAGATTATATTCAATTGTAATATAATTTTTTTTAAAAGAAAAATGATTAAATGGTCCTAAAGAATTTGCCTATTTCTCTCCCTTGTTGCTACATTACCATGTAGGCTGCGCAATATGAAAGCGTTATCTGTAATTATTAATAAATATTTTTTTACTCATAGGTTATCAACTTATAAAACTATAAAATATAATGGAGGGAAGTCTGTAGGAATGCAATGCAAGACTGCAGCGCGGTGTCTGTGACCACGGTCGCTCTAGCTCCTTCATATGAATGGAGGCGGCCACACAAAGCAGTAGACTGTCGTTCTAGCTCCTTCATTGGAATGGAGGCGGCCACACGGAGCAGTACTCTGTCGTTCTAGCTCCTTCATTGGAATGAAGGCGACCAAACGGAGCAGTAGACTGTCGTTCTAGCTCTTCATTGGAATGGAGGCGGCCGCACAAAGCAGTAGACTGTCGTTCTAGCTCCTTCATTGGAATGGAGGCGGCCACACGGAGCAGTACTCTGTCGTTCTAGCTCCTTCATTGGAATGAAGGCGGCCAAACGGAGCAGTAGACTGTCGTTCTAGCTCTTCATTGGAATGGAGGCGGCCACACAAAGCAGTAGACTGTCGCTCTAGCTCCTTCATTGGAATGGAGGCGGCCACACAAAGCAGTAGACTGTCGCTCTAGCTCCTTCATATGAATGGAGGCGGCCACACGGAGCAGTACTCTGTCGTTCTAGCTCCTTCATTGGAATGAAGGCGGCCAAACGGAGCAGTAGACTGTCGTTCTAGCTCCTTCATTGGAATGGAGGCGGCCACACGGAGCAGTAGACTGTCGCTCTAGCTCCTTCATATGAATTGAGGCGGCCACACAAAGCAGTAGACTGTCGTTCTAGCTCCTTCATTGTAATGAAGGCGGCCACACGGAGTAGTAGACTGTCGCTCTAGCTCCTTCATATGAATGGAGGCGGCCACACAAAGCAGTAGACTGTCGTTCTAGCTCCTTCATTGTAATGGAGGCGGCCACACGGAGTAGTAGACTGTCGCTCTAGCTCCTTCATATGAATGGAGGCGGCCACACGGAGCAGTAGACTGTCGTTCTAGCTCCTTCATATGTATCAACGCAACCTAAAATTACGCTACATTTTACTACTTACTTCCAGCGACAGATTATAGTCTGTGCGGCCGCAGCATTTAGAATGTTCTGCACCATGTTTCACCCGCTTCGTGAGTGATAAACATCGATGGGGTGACATGCGATCCAGTTTCTCGACCACCAGTTTCGACAGCTGGCGGTTTCTACTCCCGTTGAGATGGAATCCGGAGGTAGTGTTGCAGGTGCTGCTTGTACCCAGTAACTCTTCTCCCAGGTGACGGAAGCACAGTTCTGTCATGAGGCCGTGTCATAGAGCGAGGGTGTTGTGGACTGGGCTGCTGGGACTGACGTTGAACCTAGTTGGAAGAGGTATTAGTATGACTCTATACGACATGTTGCTCTAATTTCTCAAGGTCGGCGAATATGGCGTCCTCTATCCAATATCGACGTCTTTGGTACCTGTTGCTCGTGGTCGCTTGGGGGTGTGGTGGTCTAGCAGACGAGCATTAGCTTTGTTGGAGATAGACTCATTCCACAGCAGCAACTTGAGTCACCACTTGAAATGACGTCAACTTTGTATGATGGTAAAAAAAACAAACAAACAAAATAATTGTGCTTGTTTTATAAGCAAATTTATTTATTTGAGTACACATCTTAAACTAGTCTAACAAGGTCATATTGGTTTTGACCGATGGGTTCCGACGTTAACGCATGATAATGGCGTCAAGCAACATCGAGCGTGGCTGTTCCTTGGATGAGTGACTGTGAGTGATTCTGTCCAAACGAACACATAAGATCTGTGTTTGTTGTTCAGTCCTTATATGCAGCCCACCTAGGCAGGAAAGTGGTCACTGGTGGTGGTTCAGAAGTCACCCTTAAGCCGTTGGTCCCGTGGTTAAGTGTTACAGAGGACTCCTTAGCCCTAACTTCACCTGGTAAAATAAGATATTCCCCCCCTCTCTCTCCCTTGAGCAAGTTTACTAGCTTGACACCAAATAGTGTTTCAATCGTGTATCAACCTTACATTGGCCACCTGCTGCAAAGAAAATTTGTTTTTTCGTTTTTGTATGTATGATAAGTTAATTGAAGTTATTTTAATTAAAAAAGAAAAAAAACACTGTAAAACAAATGTATGACGCTATTATGCGGTTGTTGAACTGTCAAAATAAAGAGTTTCTTTCTTTCTTTCTATCCATCTCCGGTGGCATGAAGCTTTTATTTAGATTTCATGATTCTTTCATTAGATCTACAATTCAAGCTTCACCCTGAATTGAACGTTTCAATACAAATTTAACGTAAATTTATAATAAAGTCAGCTTCAATCACGAAATTAAAACGAATTATCTTGAAAAAATTAGAAACATGTAATGAAATTGCAGATAAAGCCAATCTAATATTCGTTAATATGTATTCATCATCCTCGATTCCTCCCTAATACTAAAAAGCCTAAAATTAATTAAAGTTACTGAACCGCCTCAAGGAAAGGTATCTCCGTACATTGCATGCAAATAGGCTTTTATCAATTACAACGAAATAGATAAAATTTTTACAGCACATTCGAATGTAATTGATAATCTGAGCAATCATAAAACATCCTACAAAAACATACGTCGATAACTAACGAGACTGCCTACTTTGATTAGTCGACAGTCGTGTATTGTTCCAGTAACCACATATATATATATATATATATATATATATATATATATATACACTGTATAGTAATAGAATTGTGTTAACAACGGCCTCAAACCACGCTAATTCTGCAATGAACGTCGAAACGTGAATTGAACATATACGTCAGTTAAACTCGTGGTTTGTGCACGTGCAAACTGTTCGTGACATTGGTTGCAGATCAAGGGTTGATAATATGACTTTTAACTAATTTAAAATCTTCAACTGTAAATAAAAGAAAACTTCCGAATGTTCCAGTAACAATAACTTCCGGTACAGTATTGTGTACACAAAACTGGAGTACAGTTTTTACGCGACATTGCACTGGTATACAAGAGTGGTTTTTATACAGGGTGGTTATAAAGTCCCGCACTGGCTGGATAATTCTTGATAAAGCAATAATAATTATTACATCATTACTGCACCTATAAATATACTTTTTGAAGTATCTACAACTAGTCTGTCATATCAAGGGGCGGTCCTCAAGGATACAGAATAAAATCTTAAATGAAAGTATAATATGTCGAGTAGTAAAGCCGAGCGTGGTCAGGTTTAGCTTGTCAATTAATATATATTCTATCCTGTTTCGCCTTTAGACGCATTTTACACATTCTAACGTCTAAGAGAAAACTTATTACAACGGTCGTACCACGGCACAGTTTGTTTTCTTCATCATGACCACACAGTTCATTTTGGACACAGTAGGCTACGTGATTACTAACCGTAGCCGTTTCAGGAAGGCACGTTCGTAAAGTTATACTCCCTGTAATTACGACGGCAGTCACAGTTGTTCGTGGTTCTGCAGGATCTACTCACCGCTACAGTAATTTAATTTAATTACTGTGCAGGAAGTAAGGAGTCTGCGGGAAGGGGGGGGGGGAGGTTACACGGGATCTAAATCCTGCCAAACACTATTCGACATGTCCGCGGGCAGGTCCGTTCCGACCAAGTCCACCGTTTCGGACGTAAGGTCCGGCAGCGAGGAGATCGTGTATTATCGGCTTTATTCGGAGTACTTCGGGCCACGTTTGTGGTCGGTTCAGTCCACTCAATGACTGAAGATAGAGGAAGTAGCCTACAAACAGCATCCGACGGTCGGGAGAACCCATGCCCCATCCATACTCCTTCTGACAATCGGACGGTCGGTCAGTTCCGCTGAGAATTCTCTTCCGAACGCGAACTTGTCCGACATTATCCGGTCTGTCGGAGTTGGATAGAAAATGTGGGCCACATTGGTATGTCAATTAATTTACGCACGCCACATCACGTCAGATTTGTCAAGTGTGATATATGCAAGTGTCTTTTTACTGTCGTTTCAGAAATATAACAAAAGTGGACATATGGATAAAAACATGAAAAACGCACAGTCGAAATTGAACTAAAAATTCGTTTAAATGATTGATTCTCACCAATTGTTAAATCACTTGTAGGTAGGGGCCTTTAATTCAAACGATAAACAAGTGTTTTTTTTTTACTTTTTAGTGGATTTTATAGTTATGGTACTTGTTATATTTCTTAGTTTGTATTTTGTAATGTTTTATGTTGTGTGATTTTGACAGTTATACTCAAGAAATTGACTAATTACAAAAACTGAAAAAGAATAACTTTGAACTAACACACAGTAAATATCGATTCACATCCATGAAATGAGTCTTCTTTTATCCTCCTTACTTTCTGTTAAAATATTTCTAAATTTTGCAACTGTCCTTTGTGGAAAGCGAAAGATTTTATTGGAACAGGTCCTAAATTTCATAAATTATTCTCTATATGGCTACCCTGGCTGAAAGACATTGTATAACGATTGATCGACGAGATGTGTAACAATATGTGTCGTATATGTACTGTATATAGGCGTACTATGACATTATTACTCTGCTGACTGAAACTACCACTACGAAGAACCACTAAATAGTCTTTATTGAAAAAAACACACACACACACAAATTACATGAACAGGAAAAAGTCACAATGTACAAAAGCAAATAAAGAAGACAATGGCTGGTTCTTACATGTTAAAAGTAAAAGGATAAACCAACAACAACAAAGACAATACTGCCTCTCTAACATACGCCAAACAAATGTGTGTAAACAACAGGTAAACAGCACTGACTTCACCTTTGTAACAGTGATGTAATTCCGGTCGGTGTAATACTCTTTTCCAACTAGGAACATTTTTAGCCCTCTTTTATTTTTTTGTTTTTGTTTTCTTTGAGGCAAGGCATTGAACAGCTTTAAAAAATGTTTGTAACTTTAATTTTGAATAAATGTTGTAATGACGTGGAATAATAACATTGCTGTTTGTACGGACGAAGTTACATGATGGGTGTTTTGAAGATTGGAGGTGAAAAGGCTGTAATTTTGTACGAAAAAGGTTTAAGAATCCAAGATGTCATCTAAACTACCTGGAGAACGTACATACACAACACAACTTTACCAAATATACAACAACAAAATTGTTTAATCAAAATTGTCCTTATTATTTCTACGCTAACCTATGTAGATTAAAATTTGTATAGTCTGTTAATTGTTTTTAGTCTTCATTGGAGTAAATACAGTACCTTTGGATTCTTTTGTGGCATTTAAAACAATCGCTAAATAAAAAGTACTAATTATATATACGTGAATCATTAATTTGTATACATTGTAGATACATTCACTGACAACCAATTTAAAAAGTTTCAGAATTATTTGCGTGTGCGTAAAAGAGTTCTATCAATTTAGTGAAGTAATTTTCTCGAATGATAACATGACAAATCTTGTTATCAAGCTGTTGTGAAGTCGCTGCTTGCCCTTGCGACTTGGCCCTGTTAACTTGGGCGCAACATTGCCACTTGCTAAACCTGGCTTCTTTCATTCCACTGCTGGTGAAAATTCTTGAATAATAACGAAGTAGGCGGCGACAGCAAATCTAGGGTAAGGATGGTAACGATATTTATCGATATTTCCGATAGGAAATATCGATAAATATGTTTCGATATATCGATATAACAGCCCCAAAGCAGAATGCTTTCAATCTTTCTGCAATGGTGTATAAAAACACAAAAACTTTCTACCAGTACTATATTATGCTACCAATAGCATAAAATATCAACTGGAAAAATACATTAGTTATGCTGTATATTTTCCAAATATATAATGTAGCCTGAAGACGTTTACCTAAATAATAAGACAGAGACACGGTTATAAATTTAAATATTTAAAAGGCATTTTTGAATATATTATTTTTATTTTTTAATATATATTTTATTTTTGTAACTTACATTGAAACTCAATACACAAATAAGAAGGAAGTGATTAGACAGTTTAAATTGTTTTATTTTTAATATTTGAAGAGCAAACAAATTGGATGCAAATAACCTAATATCCTTAGTTTCCTAAAGTTACGGTCAAAATCAAAGGATTCTAATAATTACGATTATTTGTTAACTTAAAGAAATTGTCTCTAGTACTGTAATAATAAATAGTAAAATAATAATAGTTTAAAAAGATGTTTCTAAAAATAGAGGAATACAGGTGCCTTCCCTTACTAACAAGCCAAGGTCGATGTGAGCAAAAAAGTGAGAACAATACTTGAGACTAACTCATTGCCAGCGAGCGATTCTATTTAATTAAATTATAGAATTTATTTGGAATTTGTATTTATTCACTGAAGTATTATCTTGTTATTTGCCGAAAATTATTTATTTTATTTGATAAATATCCTTCCTTCACAGGTTATACTTTATTTATTACTACCAATGCCAAAGAAGAGAACGTAAGATTTATTATTAAAATATTTAATTTCACCATTTGTTCTAAGAATGAGCTGCATACAAACTATGTTTATTTATGTTTTATTCAAGTTTATACGACCAAGATGCAAATGTCAATTTTAGTATGCACTGATGCTTTTAGTTCTTTATTACCTAACCTGACCGAATTCCAATAACCTTTTTGACTGACTAGCCAAAGCTGTCGGAATGTAATTGACTGACAAAAATAACCAATATTGCCGTTGGTTGCAGACTATACATCACATAACGTCCTGGATTATGTCATAAATAATGTGTTTGAACACTTTTAAGTAGTATTTTCTCTGATCAGTTACTACAAACAATACGCTCTCCAAAGGCAGCCATTATCAAACAATGATACGTAACAGAATTGAAGTTATCATTACTCAAACACGTTGGTACGATATAATTGGTAAGCAGGGGTGGAGAGATGGGTAGTTCACGAATGATCGAGTCACTAATCAGCTTAGTGAACAAGTTCGTATATTAGTATTAATATATGAACTAGTTCAGTTCAAATTGAACATCAGAGCTGGGAAAGAACACTGACAAAATCATTAAATGTGTATTTATTTTTATCGATATTAATAGTAAAAACTGGAATTTGAAATAAGTTGGTTGAACAAATTTACAAGTATAAATAATAAAAGTTTGTCTATGAAACAAAGCTAGCAACAAAACTATAAATCACTTCAACCATCACTTGTACAAGTCGTTGTTCGTTGCGTCATAGTGAACTGGTTCATTCATGTAGTTCATTACAATACAGTGAACGATCTCTAGAGTGGTGTAGTTTGGATAGGGTTTATGCGAACTGAGCGTGCGTTGAAGGTGACCGGCGCCTGACTCTCGTCTCACTGCAGTTAGCTGTTGTTCATTTCGGAAAGTCACAAAAGCTATCTGTCATTCTGAATCAGTCAGTTCACAGTTTGTTATTAAGCTGCACAACAAATACGGTTGTAATCAGTTGTTTATACACAAACCAGGTATCGTTCTGCAGAAATTAATGTTGTAATTTTGGGGTGCGGAAATTAGTTTCTCAATTAGATGATTTCTTTCTGCAGCCGTCCCTTTCGTTCTGCGACAATGTCGCCCTGTCGCACATTATTCTGTTTTGT
Organism: Stictocephala bisonia; assembly: GCA_035578905.1. Lineage (NCBI taxonomy): Eukaryota > Metazoa > Arthropoda > Insecta > Hemiptera > Membracidae > Stictocephala > Stictocephala bisonia. Next base: position 8,052,842 of record JAQJVL010000001.1, read on the forward strand.
AGTATAACGGTATCGATATTTTCTTTCGATAATATCGGCCATATCGATATTTTGGTCCGATATATCACTAAATATAAGTTATTCTCTCTCCTCAAACTCATCACGATTCGAAAAAACACATTTAAATTGCCTCTTATGCGTACAAAACATGCTTTGAAGTAATAAAGTAACTTTATTTAGTTCTTTCTACGTGAGGTTAACGCACTAATATGTAGTTTAGCAGAATAATTTGTTTAATTTTTAGTGTTAATAAGAAGTCTAAAAAACATTTTTTAGTGTGGAAAACAAAAATAACGATGTTATTACATTATTCTTCTATAATTAACATAGTAAGTAAAGGTATAATTATTCCTACTCTGAGTTGTTCATTCAACCCCAAAGACCACAACTTGTTTCGTGTGGATAAATGTATTTAATTTTTACATTCAGTAGGCTATTCTAAATAGTAACAGCAAAAATAAGTGTATTTTTAGTCATTACAAAGGAGTTAGTGCATAATTTTAAACTGATAAATCATTTCCAATTCGATATATCGGTTACCCGATATATTGATATTTTTCTTTCGATATTATCGTTAAATCGATATTTGGTTTGCGATATATCGATAATTCGAAATAGATATGTTGAAAATATTTGCCATCTCTAATCTCGGAGATCGTGGCGGTCCGCGGCCGCATAATGAATGCCGACGGTAAAATTTGCGCTAAATCACATTGCCAAGCTGTCCGTAAACTCCTACGTAGCGCCACTATCTCCGTATGCTCTGAAAGCGCCACTGTCGGACGGCGGCGGCCCTGAGTGTAACGGGCCTTGGTGTTTATCAGGACAGAGCGGACAACGACGAGAGTGTGGATGGGACCCGGGCCACTCTCCACAGGAAGGTGTGCTGAGCACAATAGCAAGCAGTGTTTCCGGAATCACTAACCGGAACCACTCCCCACTCCTCAACAATGAAACAAGGGGTCCTGTGTACGCCCATTACCAACTAATGTTCCAAAAAAAATTTAAACTTAATATTGAGCGATGTTCCAATAAAAATACATATGACTGTAATCCTGGCTGAGTATGATCATATGGCCTTCATTTACACTATAACATGGTTTGTTGTCAGCTAGGCTAAAAAAAGTGTTCGTGGATTCGAGCTGTCGAAAACAATTTACTGAGCGTAAAAGTGTTGCAGCTGAGATAAGAAAAGCTGAAATTTGTGAAAAAGTATTTACTCAGCCCATCTAAATTAAAATTGAGAACATCCTCGGAATCTTCTTTTGATTGTGATACAAATTGTTTTATTTGTGCCGAATTGTTATTTTCATAAAGAAAAGTAAAAAATCAACACAACATATCTGTTGTTACATCACATATCGTATAATCAACCATTATGAGGACATTTTCAATCATGATAATGCACCGGATAAAACAATTAATCCACGAATTATTATAGATGCAATTGATCCACTGATAATGTAAGGGATCAAATAATTAATTATATTGATGACCATCCTGATTGATAGTTTTCTATGAATAGATGAAAGTTGTAAGTGATAATCCGCCTTTTCTTAAAACTTTTAAGCATCGATTAGAGGAAAATTATGATGAAGATCTTGTTTCAAGTAATCAAGGACTGTCGACCCTTTTTACTTTAAAAAAAAAAAACATCATAACATTTTAAAAAAATATTTTTTAGAGTCCAATTTGCAGCCTGAAGATGAAATTATTAACAAAATTAAGGAGGTGGCAGATATCATTCACGCAGACATCTCTGAGAAAATTTTTATTAATGATAATTATCCTGCTAGTGACAAAATGTTTTCTGACACAGAATTGTTAGATGTCATTCCTGAATCATTAAAACTATTACTTAGTGAAATTGTCAGAAAAAATAAACGGACAAAATCTTAAAGATCAACTCGACAAAAAAACCACGTCAATTAAACATGCAAGTATGTCTGCTGTTAGACCATGTTCTTTTTTATCACCTCTTCAAGTTGGATTCAGTGTAACATTACAGAGGAAATTTGGTTCCAGAAAAGTCATTGATTTATGTAATTCTTTAGCTTTTGCGCATTTTACCATGAAGCGCAGTTATACGAAGCTTCAGCGTTTTATCCATAACTCTATTAATAATAATTTTATCAAATTTTTTACAATTATCTTTTTTCTAGATAGTTAAATTTCCCATAAAAAATACTCAATAAAATTTTCTAATATTTCTATTAGTTTACGAGATATATTCATATTTTAAATATACAATTTTAGGATATTATACCCAATCTCTCGGAGTTTACTGTTTTATAACTCTTCATAAAATTTTATTTACTTCAATTTTATAAAATTTTCAGAAATGTCTAATATATCATAATAAATTTATATCTGTTATTTGTTTAAATCTAAAATAAATAAATGAATTATAAATGTTGTAATGTATAAATTAATTTTATGCCACTGTTATACGAAAAAAAACTTATAATTAATTGTTCAGAATATTTTTAGTCATATTATAATTTAATTATAAGTTATTCATAATAGTAATATGAATAAAAAATATAAATATCTATTTTTTCAAGTGTTCAATTAATATTGTGTAAAAAAAGTTTGTTCTGGCACTTATATATCATAAGTATTGTTTGAACAATATAAATAATTAATTGCCCCTTCCAGAAGGTTTCTGATTTTGAATGATATTAAAAACCAATAACAAAAAATAATTATAAAAATCAGAGCTGTTCTTGGGGACTTTAAACTAAAATGCTTCATTGACTCCACTAAAATATACGCTTTTTATCTTAATTGAGCCTAAGTATCCTACAAGCAAAAACGTATGTAATCATTTATTTAGAGAATTTACTGGTGTATTTTAATAAATCATTTCATGCCTTATAACATATATACAGGGTGGAAAAAATATGAAAACGCTTAGACATTTTTTAAGCAAGTTGATGCAGACACATAAAATGTTGCACAAAGCTGTACACCAGTGTTATTAAGATTTCATTACACTTTTAATTGGTTTTCATCATTTAGGGCATGTCCCATCCAGGGGTTGGTTGAAATTCTTCAATCGAAGCATAGGTTGAGTTTGATATAAAATTGAAGGTATACTAAAGAAACATTAAACACCACAAACCGGTTCTCAAAAGGTTCACTATGTCCAGAGTTATGGCCATTAGAATTTTAGACAAAATGTTACAACTGCAGGTGTTTATCACAGGTTAGCCTACTTCCAACAGGTATTCGCAGCTCACTTTGAACATCTGTTATGAAAAGGCAAGACATAAACATCGCTTCTACAATGTTGATTTGATTGTGTTATTTTGTTATGGGTCAAATCACTTTATTTTATGTACTGTCTGTGTTCTCAGTTACGGAACTCAAACTGCCGTAACTCTGAACAGTTGAGATCCGGTTTGCGGCATTTAATACCTCTTTAATGGTCCTATAATTATATGTCAAACTCAACCTATGCTTGTATTGAAGAATTAACTGACCCATGGATAGGCCACACACTAAATGATAAAAATCAACGAAACGTGTAACTAAATCTTGGAAATACTGCTATACAGCTTTGTGCAATATGTTATAAATCCGAGCCATCTCTCTAAAAAAATACCAAAGGATTTCCCTTTATTTTTTCCACCCTGTTTATTGCTACTACCATTTAACGAAAATATGAACTCTGAATGAAGACTTAGGGCCACCATTTTGAAATTTTTATCGGTTTTGAATGATAAAATTCACTTTAAAAAGCAATTTAGCTAATAGAATGTTAGCGTGCAAAGTTTCAGCTCTAAAATTACCTTAAGATATAATGATATGAAACAAATTATAAAAATTTAAATTGTTGAAAGAAAGTCGACTTAAATGATTTTTTCCACAGTTAATATTAAAAATATAGAAAAATTTTTGTACTGTATTAAAAGTTAAAGATCGTCTTATTTTACCAGGCGAAGTTAGGGCTAAGAAGCCCTCTCTAACACTTAACCTGGGAACCAACGGCTTAAGTGTGACTTCCGAACCACCACCAGTGACCAGAGTTTATTACAAAGAGTTTAAGAAATTTAATTACAAATGTTGTGGTATGCCATCAGAGTTGTACTGCAAACAACAGTTCATCCTGATGGAGACTTATGTAAATATGTACACACAATTAAAAAATCACAGCCACTATTTTGAATTGTTTGGGGATGAAAATGTTCCTGCTGGTTGCTCTACAAAAGCCACAGTCTTAATATGCCAATAACTCATCTGGAAGGTGCTTATGGTTTTAATACTTAGGTCAGTCAGTCACACATATGACTATACAGATAGTTTTAATACTTAGGTCAGTCAGTCACACATATGACTATACAGATAGTTTTAATACCTAGGTCAGTCAGTCACACATATGACTATACAGAGAGTTTTAATACTTAGGTCAGTCAGTCACACATATGACTATACAGATAGTTTTAATACTTAGGTCAGTCAGTCACACATATGACTATACAGATAGTTTTAATACTTAGGTCAGTCAGTCACACATATGACTATACAGATAGTTTTAATACTTAGGTCAGTCAGTCACACATATGACTATACAGATAGTTTTAATACCTAGGTCAGTCAGTCACACATATGACTATACAGATAGTTTTAATACCTAGGTCAGTCAGTCACACATATGACTATACAGATAGTTTTAATACCTAGGTCAGTCAGTCACACATATGACTATACAGATAGTTTTAATACTTAGGTCAGTCAGTCACACATATGACTATACAGATAGTTTTAATACTTAGGTCAGTCAGTCACACATATGACTATACAGATAGTTTTAATACTTAGGTCAGTCAGTCACACATATGACTATACAGATAGTTTTAATACTTAGGTCAGTCAGTCACACATATGACTATACAGATAGTTTTAATACTTAGGTCAGTCAGTCAGTCACACATATGACTATACAGATAGTTTTAATACTTAGGTCAGTCAGTCAGTCACACATATGACTATACAGATAGTTTTAATACTTAGGTCAGTCAGTCAGTCACACATATGACTATACAGATAGTTTTAATACTTAGGTCAGTCAGTCACACATATGACTATACAGATAGTTTTAATACTTAGGTCAGTCAGTCACACATATGACTATACAGATAGTTTTAATACTTAGGTCAGTCAGTCACACATATGACTATACAGATAGTTTTAATACTTAGGTCAGTCAGTCACACATATGACTATACAGATAGTTTTAATACTTAGGTCAGTCAGTCACACATATGACTATACAGATAGTTTTAATACTTAGGTCGGTCAGTCACACATATGACTATACAGATAGTTTTAATACTTAGGTCGGTCAGTCACACATATGACTATACAGATAGTTTTAATACTTAGGTCGGTCAGTCACACATATGACTATACAGATAGTTTTAATACTTAGGTCGGTCAGTCACACATATGACTATACAGATAGTTTTAATACTTAGGTCGGTCAGTCACACATATGACTATACAGATAGTTTTAATACCTAGGTCGGTCAGTCACACATATGACTATACAGATAGTTTTAATACCTAGGTCGGTCAGTCACACATATGACTGTACAGATAGTTTTAATACTTAGGTCGGTCAGTCACACATATGACTGTACAGATAGTTTTAATACCTAGGTCGGTCAGTCACACATATGACTATACAGATAGTTTTAATACCTAGGTCGGTCAGTCACACATATGACTATACAGATAGTTTTAATACTTAGGTCGGTCAGTCACACATATGACTATACAGATAGTTTTAATACTTAGGTCGGTCAGTCACACATATGACTATACAGATAGTTTTAATACTTAGGTCGGTCAGTCACACATATGACTATACAGATAGTTTTAATACTTAGGTCAGTCAGTCACACATATGACTATACAGATAGTTTTAATACTTAGGTCAGTCAGTCACACATATGACTATACAGATAGTTTTAATACCTAGGTCAGTCAGTCACACATATGACTATACAGATAGTTTTAATACCTAGGTCAGTCAGTCACACATATGACTATACAGATAGTTTTAATACCTAGGTCAGTCAGTCACACATATGACTATACAGATAGTTTTAATACCTAGGTCAGTCAGTCACACATATGACTATACAGATAGTTTTAATACCTAGGTCAGTCAGTCACACATATGACTATACAGATAGTTTTAATACCTAGGTCAGTCAGTCACACATATGACTATACAGATAGTTTTAATACCTAGGTCAGTCAGTCACACATATGACTATACAGATAGTTTTAATACCTAGGTCAGTCAGTCACACATATGACTATACAGATAGTTTTAATACCTAGGTCAGTCAGTCACACATATGACTATACAGATAGTTTTAATACTTAGGTCGGTCAGTCACACATATGACTATACAGATAGTTTTAATACCTAGGTCAGTCAGTCACACATATGACTATACAGATAGTTTTAATACCTAGGTCAGTCAGTCACACATATGACTATACAGATAGTTTTAATACTTAGGTCAGTCAGTCACACATATGACTATACAGATAGTTTTAATACTTAGGTCAGTCAGTCACACATATGACTATACAGATAGTTTTAATACTTAGGTCAGTCAGTCACACATATGACTATACAGATAGTTTTAATACTTAGGTCAGTCAGTCACACATATGACTATACAGATAGTTTTAATACTTAGGTCAGTCAGTCACACATATGACTATACAGATAGTTTTAATACTTAGGTCAGTCAGTCACACATATGACTATACAGATAGTTTTAATACTTAGGTCAGTCAGTCACACATATGACTATACAGATAGTTTTAATACTTAGGTCGGTCAGTCACACATATGACTATACAGATAGTTTTAATACTTAGGTCGGTCAGTCACACATATGACTATACAGATAGTTTTAATACTTAGGTCGGTCAGTCACACATATGACTATACAGATAGTTTTAATACTTAGGTCGGTCAGTCACACATATGACTATACAGATAGTTTTAATACTTAGGTCGGTCAGTCACACATATGACTATACAGATAGTTTTAATACTTAGGTCGGTCAGTCACACATATGACTATACAGATAGTTTTAATACTTAGGTCGGTCAGTCACACATATGACTATACAGATAGTTTTAATACCTAGGTCGGTCAGTCACACATATGACTATACAGATAGTTTTAATACCTAGGTCGGTCAGTCACACATATGACTATACAGATAGTTTTAATACCTAGGTCGGTCAGTCACACATATGACTATACAGATAGTTTTAATACCTAGGTCGGTCAGTCACACATATGACTATACAGATAGTTTTAATACCTAGGTCGGTCAGTCACACATATGACTATACAGATAGTTTTAATACCTAGGTCAGTCAGTCACACATATGACTATACAGATAGTTTTAATACCTAGGTCAGTCAGTCACACATATGACTATACAGATAGTTTTAATACCTAGGTCAGTCAGTCACACATATGACTATACGGATAGTTTTAATACTTAGGTCAGTCAGTCACACATATGACTATACGGATAGTTTTAATACTTAGGTCAGTCAGTCACACATATGACTATACGGATAGTTTTAATACTTAGGTCAGTCAGTCACACATATGACTATACGGATAGTTTTAATACTTAGGTCAGTCAGTCACACATATGACTATACGGATAGTTTTAATACTTAGGTCAGTCAGTCACACATATGACTATACGGATAGTTTTAATACTTAGGTCAGTCAGTCACACATATGACTATACGGATAGTTTTAATACCTAGGTCAGTCAGTCACACATATGACTATACAGATAGTTTTAATACTTAGGTCAGTCAGTCACACATATGACTATACAGATAGTTTTAATACCTAGGTCAGTCAGTCACACATATGACTATACAGATAGTTTTAATACCTAGGTCAGTCAGTCACACATATGACTATACAGATAGTTTTAATACCTAGGTCAGTCAGTCACACATATGACTATACAGATAGTTTTAATACCTAGGTCAGTCAGTCACACATATGACTATACAGATAGTTTTAATACCTAGGTCAGTCAGTCACACATATGACTATACAGATAGTTTTAATACTTAGGTCAGTCAGTCACACATATGACTATACAGATAGTTTTAATACCTAGGTCAGTCAGTCACACATATGACTATACAGATAGTTTTAATACTTAGGTCAGTCAGTCACACATATGACTATACAGATAGTTTTAATACTTAGGTCAGTCAGTCAGTCACACATATGACTATACAGATAGTTTTAATACTTAGGTCAGTCAGTCAGTCACACATATGACTATACAGATAGTTTTAATACTTAGGTCAGTCAGTCAGTCACACATATGACTATACAGATAGTTTTAATACTTAGGTCAGTCAGTCAGTCACACATATGACTATACAGATAGTTTTAATACTTAGGTCAGTCAGTCAGTCACACATATGACTATACAGATAGTTTTAATACTTAGGTCAGTCAGTCAGTCACACATATGACTATACAGATAGTTTTAATACTTAGGTCAGTCAGTCAGTCACACATATGACTATACAGATAGTTTTAATACTTAGGTCAGTCAGTCAGTCACACATATGACTATACAGATAGTTTTAATACTTAGGTCAGTCAGTCAGTCACACATATGACTATACAGATAGTTTTAATACTTAGGTCAGTCAGTCAGTCACACATATGACTATACAGATAGTTTTAATACTTAGGTCAGTCAGTCACACATATGACTATACAGATAGTTTTAATACCTAGGTCAGTCAGTCACACATATGACTATACAGATAGTTTTAATACTTAGGTCGGTCAGTCACACATATGACTATACAGATAGTTTTAATACTTAGGTCGGTCAGTCACACATATGACTATACAGATAGTTTTAATACTTAGGTCGGTCAGTCACACATATGACTATACAGATAGTTTTAATACTTAGGTCGGTCAGTCACACATATGACTATACAGATAGTTTTAATACTTAGGTCAGTCAGTCACACATATGACTATACAGATAGTTTTAATACTTAGGTCAGTCAGTCACACATATGACTATACAGATAGTTTTAATACTTAGGTCAGTCAGTCAGTCACACATATGACTATACAGATAGTTTTAATACTTAGGTCAGTCAGTCAGTCACACATATGACTATACAGATAGTTTTAATACTTAGGTCAGTCAGTCAGTCACACATATGACTATACAGATAGTTTTAATACTTAGGTCAGTCAGTCACACATATGACTATACAGATAGTTTTAATACTTAGGTCAGTCAGTCAGTCACACATATGACTATACAGATAGTTTTAATACTTAGGTCAGTCAGTCACACATATGACTATACAGATAATTTTAAAGTTGCTTAGCTCATTGAAAGCTTCACCTTCAAATCTCCATTGAGGTATTTTTTATCTAAAGGATTGGTTTCTTGAATTTTCATAACTTTTTTCGTTTTTAAATAACTGTATAGTAATTTTTTTTAGTCGCTTTGCTCGTTGGCAGCTTTACCTTAAAACCCCTGTTGATAACTTCTAGATCTTAAAGTATCGATTAAAAGTTTGGTTTATTAAAATTTCATAGTTTTTAACTAACTGTATGGTTATCATTTACAAATAAAACGGTCAATTTTAAACCAAGCATTTTAATATTAGCATCCATTATTTTTTTTATTTTTGGAGGTTCAAAATTAAGAAAACCCTCACTTATGTTGAGCTATTTACTGTCAGTATTTGAATACTATACGGCTATATATATATACAGAATATATACAGCTATATAAAAAGTTGAAATAATAAACTAATGCGTTCTAGACTAAATATTTATACAATATCACGATAGTGTATAAATATTTGAATACTATACGGCTATATATATATATATATATATATATATATATATATATATATATATATATATATATATATATATATGTATACGGAATATATACAGCTATATAAAAAGTTGAAATAATAAACTAATGCGTTCTAGACTAAATATTCCTACAATATCACGATAGTGTATAAATATTTGAATACTATACGGCTATATATGTATATATACATACGGAAAATATACAGCTATATAAAAAGTTGAAATAATAAACTAATGCGTTCTAGACTAAATATTTCTACAATATCACGATAGTGTATAAATATTTGAATACTATACGGCTATATATATAATATATATATATATACGGAATATATACAGCTATATAAAAAGTTGAAATAATAAACTAATGCGTTCTAGACTAAATATTTCTACAATATCACGATAGTGTATAAATATTTGAAACACACCCAAAGGTAACGGTTTTTATATAAAAGATTAATTTCATCTCATTGTCTGTTTTAAGCCGCTTTAAATTATTTTTCATTTTAAAATTAATTATTAAAACTTGATTACAAAAAAAGTTATAGCCCCTTTATATATTTTAAGATCTAATTTAACAATAGTTCCTGCTACTAACAAAGGGGTTGTTTATTGGCATGGCTGGCATTTTCATGCTACAATTGTCTTTTGTCTGAGGAAAAGATTTAGAATATAGATCATTTAACATAAAAAGGCACAATTATTTTTAAAATGTAACTAAGGAATTTTCTGTCCTGAAGCACTAATATATACAGATTTATCTTTATACAATATCTACTCGGCACTATACTTATCAGAAAGTACATTGAATTCAGGAGTTAATAGGAATCTGATTAAGTTAAGTTTTATATTTATTAATAATGATTATGTGTCCTCATAAAAAACTCAAGTCCAGTCTTACAATAATATATCCGAAAATGAGTTTAATTTACTGGTTTTGATAAATCAGCTTACAAGGAACACATACAATTTGGTAAAAATTAAAAAAACAAATTTTTATAAAGAAATTAAGCACTTTGCACGTTATTATATAATGACAATCTACAGAGATAATAATCTGACAAACTGTAACAAGAACCATACATTAATATTTTTGGTAATACAGTAGAGCCTCACTTATCTGAAGTAAACGGGCTGTGACAGCGTCGGTTGATTAAAAATGTCAAATAGTAAGGAGTGATAATAAGAAAATGACATTAAGTTTATCTTCACTAGACAATAAACTCTTTAATGTTTAGATGCATTTCACCAGGCCCAAGTTAAATAATCCTACAGTAATGTACAACATTTAAACAAACACAACAATCTTCGGTTTTGTACACTCACAAGTAACATTTATGTTTTTAAACCTAACTTAGCAATATGATAAAAGTAAGCCTTGCACAGTAAAGTCACCCAGAAATCCTTTGATACAATGAACTAACACGTGTGACCAGTCAAGAAACTACTGAATTTAAGAGTTCACGAATTACGCGGACGCTATTACCCCTCTCTACATGTGATGTCTAGGGATAGAAACAATATATCAGAAATATCAATAAATATGTTTCGATATATTAGAATCAATATTTTCTTTCAATAATATCGGTGATGATATAGTGATATGATATTTTGGTCTGATATATATCACTAAATATTGACGTTATTCTCGCTCCTCAAAATCATCGTGATTAGGAAAAAAACACATTTAAATTGCGTCTTATACGTACAAAACGTGTATTGAAATAATAAAGTAACTTTATTTAATTTTTTTTACGTGAGGTTAACGCACAAATAGTTTATTATAGATCAGTGGGTGGAAGTTTAGTGTTTATAAGAAGCTTAATGGCCTTTTTAAATGTGAAAAACAAAAATAACAGTGTTAGTACATTATTCTTTTATAGTTAACATTATAATTAAGCATATAATTATTCTTATATTGAATTTTTTCTATTCAACCACACAGAGCACAACTTGTTTCGTGTAGATAAATATATTTAATTTTTACAATCACTAGGCTATTCTAAATAGTGACAGCAAAACATGAGTGTATTTTCGGCCATGATAAGAGTTAGTGCATAATTTTACACATATAAATCATTTACAATTCGATATATCGGTTAACCAATACAATCAATATTTTTCTTTTGATGTTATCGTTAGATCTATACTTGATTTGCAATATATCGATAATTCAATGTATTGAAAATATTTGCCATTCTTCGTAATGTCTGTCCTAAAAATTCTTTATCCACAACAGATGTAAAAAATGATGTAGACTGCTCACATGGTACAGTCTCTGCTTAACATAACGTCAAGTACAATAAGCAAACAGTACAATATGAATATGAAAAACAGCACGCTGTTTGAGAAAAACCTTCACCAGTTACATATAGTTTTGTAATTATGGAACAATAATAAATTATATTATTTTCAGAAAAGTTGTATAACAGTATTATTATCGGGACGAGCATGTTGGTTAAAACGCAAGGTCGGATAGCTCCATGTCGAATAACGAGGCTATACTATATTGAAAAAAAAAAATATTACTTCCACTACGTTGCTGACTAAGCTTACCTGCAAACAATGAACATTATTAGAGATAAGACAATATATACTATATATTTAAAATTGTGTAGTCAAACTTTGGGAACATGTTCTAGACATGAAAACAAACAATAAATTTCCTGTAACAGTATGGTCTATCGCACTTTGTTATCCGTCTGTCTGTGTGTTTGTGTATTTTATAAATAAATTAATAACTCAGGAACCGTAAATGCTACAGGTTTCAAGCTTCCATTTTGCTTACTTAGCAAGGTTGATAGAGCCTCATAGTACACACTGACTTTTAATCATTTTTGTTAAACCGTTTGAAAATGGCGTACATTTTAAAAATTCAGAAACAAAAAACCTAAAAATAAAATAAAAAAAATTTTTATTTTATATTAAAATAAATCTTTTTAGCTTATTTAATGCCCAAAAAATTGATACCACATTTGATAAATTTGATTGTCTTATAACCCAGATATGGTCCAAAAACCTGTGACGTAAAATGTAATGAAGAACAAAACCAACCAATAACTCACATATGCACTTTACAGATAATGAGAAAAGGGAAACAAATTGCAATGTGTAACAGTAATAAAATATTTAATTACGATTATATCTACAACAAATGCTTGAAATGACGGCCATTAACTTCATTACAAAGCCTCAGACGTTTCAGGAATAACTCCCTTGTTCTTTTCAATATTTCATCTCTTTCCTGAATGTTAACTGCAGCTGCAACAATCCGTGCAGTTAATTCCATGGCATTTTCCACAGGTGTAGAATAAACTAGATCTTTCATATAGCCCCATAAGAAATCTATGGGTATAATGTCAGGAGACCTTGGAGGCCAAGTTACATACATGTCCACCACGTGCAATTGAGTTTTCTCCAAACAATGTCCTCAACTAATCTTGCACCTCATGTGAAAAATGTGCTAGTGCGCCATCATTTTGGTACCACATCCTCTCCCTTGTTTGTAATGGGTCGTCATCCAACAACTCGGACAAAACATCTTTGAAAAATACTGCATAGACCATTAAGACTTTGAGGAAAAATATATTGGCCAACAATGTTGTCACCGACAATTCTAGCCCAAACATTATGACTGAAGTGATTCTGCTTATTTTGAGGGTGAATTTCATGAGGATTTTCCTGGTCCCACACATACTGTTCTTTGAATTAAACATTCCATCTTGATTAAAGGTGGCTTCGTCTGTAAACATAACTGTATTAATATAATCAGGCTGGTGGTTAATTTTGTTCAGAAACCAATGTGCAAAGTGGAGACGTTGTGGGTAGTAATTAGGAATGAGCGCTTGAACCTTTCGAAGTCAAAACGGGTAAAGTTGACTTTCATGAACCACATTCCACACAGCTGTCTGACTAGTACCCATCTCGCTTGCAATAGCACGTGTGCTTGTAGAAGTGTTATCTTCAAATCTTTCCAACACTTCTTCCTCAAAATTAGGCATACGAACAGTTCTTTATCGCCCTGCATCATTGGTATCAATACTAAGCTTACCAATTTCCCTTAATCGATGAAGTACAGCTTCAAATGTGTCGGTTTGGGCATTGCCTATTAGGATACAATTCCTGATAAATCCTTACAGCTTCTCTACCATTACCTCTGGTGGCTCCATATGAAAAGTGAATATCCGTTAATTCCTCCAACGTATACATCTTCTTGATTAAAACTAAATGACCGATAAATGGTTATACGATTACGGCTACTGCTCATGTAAGTTGCTGAACTGTGATTTGACAGGACTGAAATGCTTATCAGTAGTTGTAGGAATTCCTTTTGATCTTGAGTACACTAAACAGGTTTTTAGACTATATCTGGGTTATAAGCCAACCAAATTTATCAAATGTGGTATTAATTTTTTTGCATTAAATAAGCTAAAAAAAAAATTGTTTTTTACAGTTTTTGTTTTATTTATTGTTTTTTTTTTTGTTCCTGAATTTTCAATATTTAAAATGTACGCCATTTTCAAACGGTTTAACAAAAACCATTAAAAACCAGTGTGTACTATGAGGCTCTGTCAACCTTAGTAAGTAAGCAAAATGTGAAACCTGTACCATTTACGGTTCCTGAGTTATTAATTTATTTATAAAATACACAAACACACAGACAGACGGATAACAAAGTGAGATAGACCATACTTTTACGGGACATTTTTTGTTTGTTTTCATGCCTAGAAAATGATCCCAAAGTTTGGTTACACAATTTTAAATCACCTTGTATAAAAAAGAGAGAAAGTATTCAGCGCTTAGTTTGAAAAATGTAGTAAAGAATCAGTTTCATAATGAATTAAGAAATCAGAACAACTATTACAATAACAATTACAGTATGCATAGTGACAAAATGTGTTTGAATTATTAGACCTAGAACAACTGTACGCATAATGACAAGATGCGTTAGAACTACTGTATTAGGTCTACTCTGAGCTCTGGGTCCTATACAAAACTGGGGGAAAGGGTACAACTCTATGCATTATGACGAGAGTCACTACTACTCAATTTTGAGTTTCTACGATATTCCTATATATGTTTGAGGATGATGAACTGATTTCAGTTTGGTTTCATAATTATTATTTCCAATAAGTTAATAATTTTTCTCGTTTTGTAATTAGATTCAAAACAGCAGAAACTATAAAACGGCTTAATCAAGATAAGCTAATATTCAATTGCATTTTCAAAGTACAAAATTGATTAACAATAACGTGCTTTTAAATATGATTTATAGTTCTAGCCAAAAGTTTTGGGATAAATATTATTATTTAACTTTTTTCTTTAAGGAGTTAAACCTCAGTCGCCAGTTCACCTTAGCCTACATGCCTGTGAGTAAACTTTATTCAACAAGTGAAATACCACAACCGTTAGCTCAGTTGGGGATTCGAAGCTTGGACCTTGCCCTATGCTGCCCGAACTAAATATAGCTGTCTATGTACTGGTATGCTTAAGTTAGTACATAGCCTTTGCTAATTATGCTCTGTGATACTGTCTTAAACAATTATTAGCAATCGGTTACCACAATTGTTATATTATTTTCCACATACCCTTACCACCACTTTTATTTTCTCCATATACTGACAACCGTTTAATTATTTATTGCATGAAAACTATCTGCTACACATTGCTTTGGCTATAATAACTCCTAACATATTCCTGTTAGAAATACTACAGCATAACAAACCACTGGCTTGATTTCTTCGGTTACCGTAGTAAAAATCAAATACTGAATATTAATGAAAAAGGAAAAGTTGGAGTTAAAGTGAGTGATCTTAGGAAAAGTGTTCAAATACATTTAACATTAATGAAAGGCCTTTAGTATTTAAATAAACAATTTTTAGACTATAAACATTTCAGGTGCAGTCTATAAGAACATTTTAAAACTTAACATTTTGTAATATATTTAAAACACATCGGTGAGACTCTTATAGTGAGGGCGAAAATCTGCCTAGTTATAGCTATAAGCCCAGGTCTGACGGTAAATAGTATTGCAATTATACCTTAGAGATAAAGTATACTGACTAAACACTTTGACAATTGATCATTTATAGTTTGACAAGTGTAAGTACATTATGAACCTTTTGTAAATGGCATTCAAACAAATTCTCTAGATCTGCAATTTCATTAAATACTTCATGAAGCTGTAGAAGATTTTTTGCTATTTAAGTTTAAACCTAGCCAAAATGTTATAATACTGACGTAGCTATCAAACAATAGCAATATTTTCATTAAGTAAACAGAATGGTATGCTGAATACAGAGTGGTAAGTATGCTTATGCAATGAGCACAAAACCGCTGATAAAGGTGTGCAGTCAGGCACTATTGATCAAACTATTAAGTTCATATTAGTGGCTCGGTGCTGTAACCCAGCTACTTAGGAACAAAGTGCTATGGAGATTATAGGCGAGTTTCTGTGCTTGTCCTCTTAATGAATTTATCACTTAGTAGTAAAAAAAACTAGTATTTTTCTAGGTAATAAGATCTGCAGTTACAACTGTCGGCTGTTGCAATCTTTGACTACACGCCTATAGACTCCGTTATTCTCGAAATTGACTTCCATTGTGTCCAGTAAGTCTTGACAGACGGTGAGAGAGGGGCTACATCTTGCCACTCTGGCCTCCCATTCTGAGAACGTTTCCACTTAAGAACATACTTCAGGTCAAAGTCTTTCTCCTGTTTCTAAAGTGGCTAACAGCGTTTCAGTGGCTTACAGACACTGGCAATGGCTGACCTCAATGAAGTGGTACAGGCAGTGAAGTGTCATATGCACGATTTTAGTTGTATTGTTGGTTAAGTGTAAGAGAGGACTTAATAGTAATGAATTCGCCATTTGTACAATTGTCAATGAAGTTATTTTTCATTTAATTTCACAATCAGTGATTGGAAAAGTATACAGTTTCCAATACACTACATTAGTAGTGTTATCATGGTAACTACTGCTTTAGGGTACTTCTGGTAAAACCTATGGTGTCTGTCCTGTAGCTACAGTCCAGGTGTATTCTGGACTAGCTTAGATATAGTCTGTAGTACAGTCCAGGTGTATTCTATACTTCAGTCTAGGTGTATTCTGTACTACATCATAGCTGTATTCTGCACTAAAATAATATATAAAAACTTGACACTTTAGGGTCAGTTGAGGTACAGTAAAACCTCAATTTAACGGACCACGATTCAACGTACTTTGGATTTAACGGACAGCTCACAGCTACATTACAGTATCTAAAATTCTATATATCACGGAATAAAGGTTATTAAGGCATTTTTATAGAAAAATTGTAATTTATAAAATGTGTAGGTTAATAACCTTTATACAATATTTATTTTATTAATCTTTGAGTAAACTATTAGCTTGCAACATCTCAGTTAGTTGTTATTAAGGAGTGGCAATCTCATAACAGCTTGAGGTGAGTTCACCCTGATTTAACGGACAATCGACATTAATGGACTTGAGCCTGTCCCATATAGTCTCTTAAATCAAGGGTTTACTGTACCTTCATTTCTTGAGTGGGGTGGTGGTGGGTATAGAGAGTCTGTATAGTGAGGAAATATTTTTTGAATAGGAAATTGTACTGACATTTTGCTGGATCCAGAACTAACAAAGTCATTTAGATATACTGTTCCACGGTTAAGTTTCATAAGGTTCATCATTGTAATATAAAATAAGAGATCAATGTCTGCAGTGGTCATATAACCCAGGTTATTCCATAATACGGGTGATTTTGAATTGGGTAGCGTTTCACAAAGTCAAGTACAATCACGCCTCTCTAAATTCTTGTATACATTAAACCTGTTTGCAGTTGTTTCCAACGTGCAGGTTTTTGGCTTAAGTGTTTAGTAGAGTATATGCAACTTCATAGAATAAACTTCGCTTTTATGGATCACGAGGTTATTATCAACTAGGGAAATCAGGTTTACATCAACTGCAATGTATGTAAAAGTATTGTTTGAGCTGTTTATTACAGCATAAATAAGAATTTTTATTCTTGAAAAATATTTACGCGAATGAGATGAAGAGTAATTTTTAACCTGAGAGATATACTTCACAGATAAATATAACATAAAATGGAAATTAAAAATTATGTTTACTTTTTTAATTAATAGCAGTGGTTGAAATGTACAAAATCGAGCTTTTTAAAAAATCTGTTTAAGTTCTCATAAAATGATTACAAATATATGTGATCATTTCCTTACTAATTGGAAAACCTTCATTTATATCCAGGTTGGGTTCTAAATATTTTGCTATAGTAACCCATAGAAAGAAAGGAATCTTAAGACAATTTTTTTACAACCATTGCAATTTTACGCATATGGTGAGATTTGTAGCACTGTCTTCTCCTTATAAAGATCTATAATTTTATATACAACTTGACTTTTTCTCTCTTTAAGATCTTTTTCTGAATACTCAGGGCCCATACTCCTCATGTGATTAACATTAGGTTGGTTTTGTGGCGGTGAATCCTACTAATAGAGATTTTTAATATAATGTACATCACAACCTAGGCTCTAATTTAAGATTTTCTACTGACAATGTATGGATCGTCCCCAGTATGTCACAAAAAAATTATATTTGCTTTAAAACGAAGATTTTAAGGTATAGCATACATGTGTAAAGTGTTATTGCTTTATCTGCAATGGTTCAAAAAATATAATGCCGTAACCAGACTTTTGCCACCCTGTGTATATTATACTTGGAACATAAAATGTAACACAGAGTTGCCATTTAGATCCAGCAATTAAGGGTAAATGGGAGAACATGATGTTTCCCATTTAATATTTTATGATTTTGGTAAAAGTGGATATTTTAATCAAGATATTGAAATCCATAACATTTTAAAACAGGGAATCGATTACATTTTGAAATTCATCCTCGCCTGGTTAAAGGATGAAGACTTTAAACTTGTGAATATACAACACGAGCTATGCAATAACTACTGTAACTAACAGAATATCTCTCTTCAATTACAGTGAGACTGGATTTATCAATGTCAATTTTTTACAAAGCACGAAACAAAACACCTCTATATTGCAAAATCAGTCTCAGCTAGATCACTTTCCTGATGGCACAAGCAAAACTGCACATTTCACGGCTGACCTACTCACATCAATGCTGAATGTCTACCTACTCCAACACTGCCGACCTACTCGCATCAATACTGACCTGCCTTACATCACTGATAGTCTATAGTAGTACTCCACCATAGCTGACCTACTCCCAACACTGGCCACCTACCTTACATAAGTACTTTAAGTAAATTTGTTTACTTACTCGACCATCACTGACCCCACTCACATCATTGCTGAGTGTCTGTAGTAGTATTACTTATTCCACCATAGCTGACCTACTCACATCACTTCTGAGTGTAATATTATTACTTACTCCAATATCGCTGACCTACTCACATCAGTGCTGAGTGTCTGTAGTAGTATTACTTACTCAGCCACCGCTGACCTACTCACATCACTGCTGAGTGTACTGTAGTAGTATTAGTTACTCAGCTACCGGTGACCTACTCACATCACTGCTGAGTGTCTGTAGTAGTATTACTTACTCAGCCACCGCTGACCTACTCACATCACTGCAGTGTCTGTACTATTATTACTTACTCAGCCACCGCTGACCAACTCACATCACTGCTGAGTGTCTGTAGTATTACTTACTCCTCCATCGCTGGCCTAGTCTCAACACTGCTAAATGGCTGTAGTTGAATTACTTACTCCACCATCGCTGACCTACTCACATCGCTGCTGAGTGTCTGTAGTAGTATTACTTACTCCACCATCGCTGACCTACTCACATCACTGCTGAATGGCTGTAGTTGTATTACTTACTCCACCATCGCTGACCTTCTCACATCACTGCTGAGTGTCTCTAGTTGTATTACTTACTCCACCATCGCTGACCTACTCACATCACTGCTGAATGGCTGTAGTTGTATTACTTACTCCATCATCGCTGACCTTCTCACATGGGTGCTGAGTGTCTGTAGTTGTATTACTTACTCCACCATCGCTGACCTACTTACATCACTGCTGAATGGCTGTAGTTGTATTACTCCACCATTCCTGACCTTCTCACATCGCTGCTGAGTGTCTGTAGTAGTATTACTTACTCCACCATCGCTGACCTACTCACATCACTGCTGAATGGCTGTAGTTGTATTACTCCACCATTCCTGACCTTCTCACATCGCTGCTGAGTGTCTGTAGTAGTATTACTTACTCCACCATAGCTGACCTACTCACATTACGCCTGAGTGTCTGTAGTAGTATAACATCGCTGACCTAAACACATCACTCCTGAGTGCCTGTAGTGGTACTATATACTTCACAGCCAACGTTGCACATTCCACTGCTGAGGTAAAAACAACGTTTACACTTTATGTTTTTCCTTGATGGAAAAACATTTTTCTTGCATTCACTTTATCATATTGTTAATTTACAAGTTGTCAATTCCACCATTTGTTTATGTGTGGAAGGGTTGGTCATTACCACAGTACTTGTATGGGTAGGTCCATCACCAACATATGTGATTATTTAAGACTGATAGTAATACATTGGAGAACTACTCAGTTTATAAAGCCTGGAAGATGAAGATTAAAAGGTCTTAGACTGAACATTGACGCAGAGAATTATTAGCCAGCTGCTCATGTTGCCATGATTACCACTGATCATTAGCATTGTAAAGATCACAAGAATATCGCATACCAATCTTCATTGAAAAGAGTATCCTGATAAATTAGTCCAATTTATATTCTTGAGGCCATAATCCTTGTAAAACAGTCATCACCAGTGCTGACACACAATAGACATATAATAGGCCTACACAACAAACTGAGTGAACAAATTTGTAACCATAAACAATAGACAAACTTCTTAATTTTGCATAGTCTTTGAGAACAGTACAGCTTCCTAACTTTTACATAAATAGTTACAAACAAACCATGCCAGCTCAATAACATGTTCATATAGCTACAAAGTAATGTTTACACAAGTATTGTTGAAAGTAACTGATAAAATCAACAGAAGAATATTTCAATAATAATTAAGTACTTTAGAAATATGTAATAAAGTCATTCAAAGGTTTTTTTAAAATTAAAACAGATCAGATTTACTTTAAAACTTTTGCTGTAGAATTCTTGTATCGAGCAGAATGGTTGTTCTAGTGGCCATTTATGAAGTTCTTTCTTCAGCCATGCCTGATTTGATTTATAACTGCATAAATGGGACTAAAAATAAATAAATAGTGTTGTTTGAGTCGCAGATAGCACTTAAACACCTCAATGCATAGAGGCTGGTATTGAGCTTCTTACTTAAGGAGTCAAAATGGGGAGTCATGAGAGGTTGGAATCGATCGATGTACCTAAAAATTTGATTTCATTTACAAAGTCAATATTAGGAAGGCAGGGTATTTTTTCCGCTTGCCCTACAAATGCTATCTGAGTGGTATATGCGGGATTTACTACCAATTTGTTCCTATGACAACATTGGAATGTCATGTTTAGTGCAATGTAGGACTTGACTGCTAGATCCTCAGAGGACTGTTCACTAAGTAGCAGAGTGATATCATCAACAAACATGAAAGTTTTACAAATGTCTGGTAAATAATGAGGCATACCATTAGTTAAAAGAATGAATAGGACAGGTTCCAAGATGGGACTTTGGGGTACTCCACGATGTAATGAAAGTCGATTGGATTATACCGCTTTTTTATGTTCCATTCTTTATACATTTCAGTTTCACCAATAGACTGTGTCCATCCAAGTATCTCTCAAATCATATATTTGTGTTGTTTGATACACCTAGTACCTAAAATAAAATCTCTACGACTATGCTGTGACCTAAACAATCAAGGTCCAAGAATATATCAGTTGTACAATCTCCATCTTCTAAGTTGTCAAAAATTGTCTAACAGACAGTTTGGATATTTACAGAGTCCAGACTACAGTCAACTCAATCTTGTTGTCCTACCAGAATACTTAAATTAATTTTGTTGTGCATATAATTTGTACAAAATGGATTTAGAGTATTTTTTTAAAACTTACATTAGAGTGAAACCAGTTAATACACAAACATTTTTAATCTAGAAGTGCAGATTTTTACTATCTTGAAAAACAGTCTCTCCAGGTAAGCGTGGCAATTATTAATGCATCAACTTGAAAATAGTGATAACCACTAGGTTCTGAACCCAGATGGCTTATTTCATATTTTTTATCATAACATCTAGTAAGACTTTAAAAAATAAAATTAAGCATATAAGCGATTGAATTGCGTGTGTTGTAGCAGCAAACTTGCTAAAGAATTCTTTGAATTCTGAACCCTTGACTAATCTTTATGCTCCTTCCTGACATTACCCATCACAGGTATATTGTTGATAACAATGCCTTCGCTGACCAATTTAAGAAATATATAAATACCAAGTATATTTGAATACATAAATAATGAATAAGAAACATAAAAGAAACAACATAGAACTCAGTACTGAGCCTTGTGGAACTTCATAGTCAGGGTTTGCTTAAATGACCAGATATCAAGTAATTATGCATTTTATACTCACCAAACAAAATACATAAACGTCTGAAATGTATCAAGAATTGGCTACATACATTCAAGAGATACTTTTTGGAAATCAAATTCTTTCTGAATCGAAAACCAATTTTACGACTTTTAGTATTTTTGACAAATTTCTGTTACAGTAAAACCCTGATTATCATAAACATGATCTAGTGAATAAACAACATTAATCGTAAAAATGGACCTACTTTGGTAAACAACTGACATTATATCTTTCAATTATTGTGTTCTTAAACAACTACAAAGATGAATTTATACTATGTAAGCATCATAGAATGTTAATGTGTACCCAGATTGTATAAGTATTATTTTAAAACTATGTAGAGCATTACAATAAAGTATAGGCCTAGTATAGTTTTTAAAATCATTTTTAAAGAGTTCACAATTACTAAAATAATGTAACATCTGATTATCGGACACAGGTCCAGCACCAATATCAGATATTGTTTCTGATAATAGGGGTTCTACTGCATTTAATGTAACTTATTTTTAAAATGTCACGTGGTTTTGTTTACATTTGAAAACTGTTTTCATATAATTATTTCTCACTGATTGACATAAAAATTGCTTTTGAAGTAAATCACATAAAGTGGCCGATGCATGCAATGATAATACAAGACACTGTTAACAAAATAAGACATAGATACTTGCATATACTTTAATCCGAGCTGGCAGGCTATTCTGGAGGTCAATCACCCAAATTTAACACATATCTCAAAATCCTGTGGGGTGGTGGTCGTTCCTGAATATATTTGATCATTAGGTTAGGTAATGTACCAGTATGGTAATTAATGCACTATTACTTACTCAACTTCAAATCTTTTCAGACTTTGATAATAAAATTTTGGAATGCTAAATACTAATATTTAGTAAAAATTAGGTGTCGGAAACATAAGAGTTAATATCATTAGTGATACATTGGTATACAACGAGGCCGCCCATATACGGTTAGGTTATCATAGCCGCGGTTAGGTTATATACGGCCGCAGCAGTTACGGTTAGGTTATCATAGCCTTTTATAGAATTTTTTTACAAATTCTGCTGGCTGAAAAGTGGTTTGCGACAGTTAAAATACATTAATACAGGTTCATTCTACAATATAATAACCTAACCTAACCATAACTGCAGCAGTGTGATGTCTCCGAAATTTCAGTGATAGCGTGTGGACATTAAACCTTCTTATCGCTTTGCAACGTGAACGGTGGCTTTCCGACACTTGATTTTAATTTTTCTTACTAGGTGAGGACTACCTTATCATCATATAAAAATATGAAAAAAATTGAAGTTCACTAAGTAATTGTGCAGTTTTACCACCAGCAGTTCTTGCCTGATGGGCATGGATCGAAATATTATAACTGACAAGGTCATTCCATACACTAGTATGAAGAAGTTGGCTAGACCAACTAAAAAATGCAAGCAACGATGAAACCAAGAAAGTGCCATTAGAAAAAAGGACCCTTTTAAAGTTATCACAGCCAGCTTTTATAATAAATTAGAAATATTTATCCTCAATAAAAGGATAATAACTATACTTACAAAGTTAGCTGCAAGACTGCATCGGTGAGCCTCTGATATATGATAAACTACATTTTAGAGAAATCCCATTATTGTTTTCAGCTAAGTCACCATTTTAGATTACTTTAATCCCCCCTCCCCTGTAAAGATAATTCTACCTCGAAATTCAATCTATTATTTCCTCCAAAAATAAATTACTGTAAATAGTACAGTATTAAAAATTAAAATTAGACGATGGTAAGGACGTTTCCAGTGCTTACAACTCTCCTTGCATTGTCTTCCTCACTGGCGCGAAACTAGTAAGAAAACGTCCCCCTCCTCTCGAGTCCCATTGGTCGACTGTACGCAGTTCTACCAACACAAAAACGTGGAGGTCGATCCGCCACAGATACGTTAAGCTATTATCAGTTAAGTTCATAGGCCTACAAAATTTGTTATAGGTCAAAGTAATAATTTTATTACAAAACCTATTATAAACGTATTTGTTTTATAGTGTAAAAAAAATATTAGATGAAAAGAAAACTTAGTCAAAAGGCCTTGGGCTAATGATTTCTGCTAATAACTATCAATATAATCACACAAAACCACCTAAATTAACAGGAGAAAACATTTTGACGTGCAAAAAACTCATTTTCTAGAAAAAAGTTAAAAATCATTTTATTTCTCATCCCCTTATTTACAAAAATTGTTTTTCATTAACTTAATGTTTTTTTTATTACGTTAAACATGATTAGGTCACTTTTCATATAATTTCACAAAGCTAAACCAACATATCCTTAATCCATTGGCCTATTTTCACAATTGTTTCGTGACGGCCTAACTGGGCTCAAAAGTGCTATCACGGAACTGTTTCGTGATGATAACAATGCCTTTTAAATATTAAAAATAAAATAAACTATTGCATCAATTGGTTACAAATATTAATAAAAACAATCAGTGAAGACGGAAATACTTTTTAAAAAATATATGATCTACCACTTGATCGTTTTATAACCTAAAAATACATCGCAAATCGGCAATCTCACGAGCCAAACTACGATGGTTTGCGAGCTAAGCAATGATGCGTATGACAATAATAACCAACTTGAATATATTATTGGAACGGTCTGAAGCCATGAAAATATATACAAATTTGTTTTTTGTGGTTATTAGGCCTAATTTGTAATTTATAACGATTGCATAAAGGCCACTAATTGTGATTCGCGGCAACAGTACTTGCTCAATCGTAGGCTATCTCAAGATGTAATTGCCATATACCCAGGCCCGACCAGAGGGGGGGGCAGGGGGGGCAAAATCCCCGGGGCCCGTGGCCCAAGGGGGCCCGGGCCCGGCCGCGATTTTTTTTTTTTTTTAGGAAATTCCAAAAATCCTTTATTAAAATATTTTACAACAGATTGAATTTACTTGCGGTTTTAATTATGAAATTATTGTAAGGAATATTATGCATTTGGAGAAGGCAATATGCAAGAAATTATTTCTTTGCATAAGTTACAAAATTAATAAAAATATATCGGGAATACATTGCGCGTGGGAGCGGGAGCGGGCGCGCCACCTGATCGGAAGCTCGCTGAGAAGAAAGAAAAGATTCCTGAGCACCAAAACAGCCTTAGCCATAAAGAATGTTACTTAAAATGGAAAGATCTGGAATTAAATCTTAACAAAGGAGGTACTATATTTGGCAGCATTGAAAAACAATTGCAGAATGAAATCACTACCTGGAAACAGATCTTACACAGACTCCTTCACGTAACTTTATTTTTAAGTGAGCGAGGTCTCTCTTTTAGAGGGGAAACTCAAAAGGTGGGTCATGCAAATAACGGCAATTTTTTAGGTGTGCTAGAACTTTTAGGTCATTATGACTCTATTTTAGCGAAGCATCTAGATCAGGTTAAGCAATCTCAAGAATCGTATAAGAGAATGCAAGTGCATTATTTGTCTTGGAGAACTCAAAACGAATTCATAGCAAGTTGTGCTTGATTATGTAAGGAAAGTTATTGTGGGCGAACTCAAGCGATCTAAATACTATTCTATTATGGTTGACGCTACACCAGACTCAAGTCATGTAGAACAGACCTCTTTTGTATTTAGATACGTTATTTTCAAAGAAGACGTAAAAGAATATGAATTCCATGAACGATTTTTGGAGTTTTCCGACTGCAATGAAAAAACTGGAGAAGAAATCGCAAATCTAATCAAAGAAGTTCTTAAAAAATATGACATATCCTTAGATGACTGTAGAGGACAAGGATTCGATAATGGCAGTAATATGAGTGGCAAGTATAAGGGTGTTCAGGCTGATATTTTAAAATTAAACTCCCTGGCTGTGTACTCACCCTGTGGATGCCACAGTTTGAACTTATGTGGAGTATGCGCTGCTGAGAGTTGTACTGAAGCTTATGGTATCGAACTGGAACTCCCCACTTCCCGTGCAAGAAAGAGGAAGACTTTTCACGATGAAACAGCTACAGAAGATGTAATGTTGATTTTATCCCCGGAAGAACGCTTCAAAACAGAAGTTTTTTACACAATAATTGATGTTTTGGTGGCCAACCTGAAAACGAGGTTCACAGCAATGAAATTTTCATTTTTATGGAAGTATAACGAAATGGACGAGAAGACGATCACAGAAAGTTGTGTCCCCAATGTGTGCATTGCTCTTCGCATATTCTGTTGCCTACCAGTATCCGTTGCTCAGGCCGAGAGATCATTTAGTGTTTTGAGCCGAATTTAAAATTGTTTAAGATCTACTATATCTGATTTGGGACTGTTAAGCATAGAGTCAAAACTTGCAAAAACTCTTGATTTCGACCACGTAAACCAAAACTTTGCGGATATGAAAGCAAGAAAAGTTTGTAACTAACATTTCTATTGTAAATAATTAAAAGCTATGTTTAATTGTTAAAACTGTTTTAATGTTCTTCCTTCCTGTGTCAATAACATGAGTGTTTACTATTGCAAATCCCAGTTTATGAGTTAGCAGATTTTCGGGAATTTTCGTTCAACTAGGTTTGGGGGGGGGCCCGGTCGGGTCTCATCCCCGGGGCCCGGCCTGGCTCTGGGCGGCCCTGCATATACCAACAACATATATATTTCTGCATAATACCAAGTATCACTTGGGAATATATGGGGTTTAACCAATTCTTGACCCATTTCAAACAAAGGTTTCTATTTTGTTAGGTGAGTGGAAACTCCATAATTACAATAAAATGTTAGGGCAGTAAATCTTCTGCCTAGATGCTATAATTTATTCAACTAATTGCATGATTTATACAGTCAAAGGCTTTACTCAGGTCACATAATGCAGTCCAGGCACAGCTCTTGATAGACCTAATTATTACTCACAAACTTTGAAGGTATTTATTATCACCTTAATAGCATCAACAGTGGACTCTTATTGACAATAGGTAGTAAAAAGGCTCATATTATCTATCTTTATACCTAACTCAAGGTTCAGCCTAAAGGCTCAAAATATAGACAAAGGTAATTGAAGTAGCCTCCAGTTGTGGAGAAATCTTTTTACTATGAAATAAACTGTACACATCAATGCATGTTGTGTGCCTATGGTAGCATAAAAAGTAAGTAGGCCTACATAATAGTACACACATTTTTTAAATTGACAATACCTTAGCCTAGGACAAGGTTGGGTACAAAGGTAAAATCATAAACTTACCACTTTCTATGTATGGTACTAGCAGGATGAAAAACGCTATATTCCCAAAAGCACCAAACATTTTCTAACACAACCCACCTAACTTTAATTCATCACTTATTATTTATCTAGTTCTATACATTTCAACTACTATAAACAAAATACAGCTGGAGTACACCAGCACAAAAAGTTAAAGTTTGTTGAATCATGGCCAGAACAGTTCTGAATCTGATTGGCTACTGTTCTTCACTTTGTCTACAGCCATTAAAACAACTTAGCCTCTTTGATATCACAATTCCTTGAACCATAGAGTAGATAATACTTTATAAATACTATAGTGCATATACATCCAATGCTAAAAATGAGCTAAGTCCTCATTAATTTTCAAGAATTAATCTCCACTCATTTTCGGTACACAATTTAACATTTAAAATATACTCAGAGTGTTATATTACAGAGTTATTAATTAACTCTAAAAGTATACCCAATATTCACAAATGACAAGGAGTTTATAGTAATAATATTTTCTAATCATCAATATATATTTAAAATATAAACAATTTTATTGAAATTTATGTTATTTGCAATGCCAATATAAATGTTATACATGCTAATCACTCATTGCGCATAACACTTGAAACAAGAATATTTGTAAGTATTCTATTGGGCATGTCTGATATGGGCATACACCAATGATACATGTAATTCGTAATAAATATTTTACAACAAAGTCCCGATTTTTTTTCATCTAGGATCAACTGACATGACAAAACATCTTACGATTTGATATAAAGGGAATTGGTTTTTAGATTAAAAGAAGAAAAGATTTTACGTAAACATAGGTCCTAAAAAGGCTGTATTATTTACATCTTTAAAACGGTAAGTCGAATTAGACTAACCGTCTTCTTTAGACATATTATGTTTTCTGTAGCCACCAATAAGTGACTGGTTAGCTAAGTTTGCTTATTTATCTTTTTTGCTTCATATGTATCCTATTCTACTTTCATCTTTGTTGCTTAGGCCGGCGCCACACTATCCGTTTTCGCGGGATGCGGCTGGACGGATGCGTTGTATGGGATTGAGACACCTTCCTGCACTACCGCAGTCGCAGTATACGCCAAGTGGTAGTTCGAGCAACACATGCAGGGCAGTATTTTTCTAAATGATTATGTTGTCCAAAGTTAAGCTTGTCTGTGCCCTTGAAGCTTGTAGTTTGTTACGAAACCCTACTGTTGGAGGTTATTGGCATCGCCCTTTTCACCGCGAAAATAATATTGGTGCACAGTTTAATGGATTTTTCCAAATTATAAGGCAATATCTTTGCAAGTTTTTAAATTATTATCGTATTTCCATCACATCTTTTGATGAGCTTCTGGAGATTTTGAGGCCAAATATATCAAAGATGAGTACTCAATTTCGGAATTCGATAAGTGCAAAAGAAAGACTAACAATAAAACTAAGGCAAGTACGACACTTTTGATTTATTTAAGATCCCAAAGTGCAGGCTGATCGTGAATACATTCAATGAACTTGTCGGTGTCGAACATTATGAACGCGCGGCACAGCAGGACGGTGTGACTGCTCAGTGCTCCTACTTAACTGCATGTGTTTTGCCCTTCCGTTGTCCGATTGTCCCGTTACACCGCAGCACCATCCGTTGGTTTCTGTCCGCGCGTCACCACCGGAACAATGTGGCCGCGTCAATAAAGAACCATGTGTTATAGAGTCATCCCTCCAAACATTTCCCGTTTGACCGATCCGTGGAAAACAGTTAGTGTGGCGCTGGCCTTACGTTGCTCCTGCTCGGAAGCTATCTTTAGTCATTAGTCTTTGCAAGACTTTGTTTTCCATTATTTTTCTAAAAATGGATTATAATTTCACAGCCTTTTATATCATCCAGTTACTTATGCATTTATCAACTTCCGCACCATATCAAATACTGTACCCACTCACTGGTGGTGGATTGAGTAGCTGTCAGATATTGGACTTCTGGCTGTTTTTTTTTTTTTTTTTTTTCAGAGTTGCTGATTTATATTCCGTTTTATCAAACTATCACCAATAGTTTTCATCTTCCCTGTCTTTGTCAGAGGGTCCCTGGTTTCAGAAGAATGAATAGGATGTGATGGCCAGTGCCAGCGATGGTTTCACAGGGACTGTCTAAAAATGCCAAATCAAAAATTCTTTATTTCGTTGACAATATACATACAAGAGACTGAAAGAAAAAGTCAGTTGTTACACATGACTTATTTCAGCCAAAGGCTGAATATCAACGTCTATGTTGTGGCAATACCAACTGGCTGTGCACTCGATCCAGCTATTTAAATCTAGATCAACCACATAATTTGCTAATGAAACAACTTTCTTACTTGCAGATAAGATTTCTGAACTTCCAATAAAGTTGATTCAATCTCATCCCCCCATCAAAAGTTGATAGTTTAGTTGCGGAATTTGATGGCATGGGCAACAAAATGTCTTTATTAGAGACTCGTGTTAATTGAAATGAAAACAAAATCTCCAAGATTAAAGAAAAATAGCAAACACTACTGTGACTGAAGGAGCTCATAATTCCAAGGTATTATTAGTGGAATGCAAGATCGTACTCGTCTCCCCCAGATATTTACGATCTTGCTCTTTAATCTCTTGGAATCGTCTGCTAGAGACACCACTGTCAAGAAACTATACGATCAAAATCTGGTACGAGTTATTTACCTCCTTTCTTTCTGCAGCAGATCCCAATGAAGTTAAGATAGGGTTGGAAAGAGTCTGAAGGATAAGCCGAGACCAGTTAAATTAGTTTTCTGTATGTTTCTGATGCAAAAAGGGTTTGCCTAACTTCTCTCCTGATCCTGCTTCAAAATTAGATCAATGTTTCTCCTTTGTTTTTGTTTCCAAGGATAGGACACCTCGTGAAGTAGATTACCTCAAATCTCAGAGAACTGAGCTGAATCGGAGGATCTCGTGTGGTGAAAATAACCTCACCATGAGATATATTTACTATGCCCCACATATTGTCAATAACCCCCAAAAAAACGTAAAATATCCAGCAGTACAAAACTAAAATTAAATTGTTATCAGCAGAATGTTAACTAGCTTAAAAGCAAATTACCAGAATTATCAAAAGCACTTGCTGTTGTTACTTATGACGTTATTTTCTTAGTTAAGACAAACTTATCTGATAATAATGACTCTGAATTGGGATTCAATAACTAAGCCATCTTCAGGTGGTACCGTAATTCTCATACAAGTGTTAAATCTAGTGAAAGTGGGTGCTTAATTGTGGTTCACAGCTCTTTGCTGTGCATGGGTGGAGTTAGACCTTGTATGTTGGGGGGGCACAAGTAACAAGTTTACCATGTATTAAATTTCCTGTATCCTACTTTTTCCGGGGGGTCTGGAGGAAATTAAAAACATATGCAGCTTAAAAACATGACATTTAGGTACCTTTTTTGAATGAAAAATACTTAAACTCAGAACATGAAATTGATGTTTATTTTTATCAAACATAAACATAATATTGGTTGTATAGCAATATTAACCAGGTATATACATATTTACTTTCTAAAATAGAACGGTCTCATATTGTCAAGCAATGTAACCCTTATATCAACACATTAGCACTCCTTTATTAATAATTAAATAAGAGGCAATTTTCTATTACCTTTTTTACATATTTATCCGTTAGTTTATCGAAGTTGAGGCTTTTTACTAAATCAGATTCTGAATAAATGACAGCCAAATTGGAGAAACGTTCTTGGCCCATGGATGACCTAAGCCATTGATTAATTCTTTTCATTGTCGAGAACGATCGTTCACAAGTAGCACTATTAGATGGAAGGGTAAAACAAATCTTATAAAGCAGTTTGAAATTGGGATAAATATCATCTTGAATTAAAACCAGTTCTTTTAATATTTTAACCAACTCTTTAAGCGGTATTTCTTTCGGGTTGATATCATCTGACTTGAGAACGAACCGTAGGATGCTCATTTCTGATATGAGCATAGTTTGGTCCAATCTGGGTACTGGATATTTCTGTATAAATGATTCAGATTTCTCTACATTGAGGCAAAGGAACTCTTCACTCGCATTTGCTACTACCATTGCTTCACCAGCAAACCTTATTTTGAGTTCACTGATCAAAATATCAAGTATTGGGTAATAAAGGTCACAACGGTTCTGTACCTTGCTGTTCACTTCACTGTTATCACTCAAACTCTCTGTATCGACTCCGCTTGACTGTCCAACAGTATACATGACAAAATATTCATTAAGAGTTTTTTAAATAACTCGTCGACGTTTTGGCGCAATATGTGAACTTGAAGTCGAATGACTTTCTTTTTCCAAGGAACGAGATGTTGTGGTAGTCTCATTGTGGATTGTGTTGTGATGCAAATATTTTCAGGGAATAAATATAGTTCGTGAATCCTTGAAAACTCCATTACTTCATTCCACTTTTTCTCCCAAGAGTTTTCACTTCTTTTTGACTCGAGCTTCATAATAATTGCTCCTGCTGCTTTCGCACATCTTGCGATGCAAGAGTCCTCTTTCTGAAGCGCTTTGCTGAGGATATTTATATCAGTTAAACACTCCAATAAAAATATTAAACATACTACAAAGTCCATGGATGTAATTGAAGCCAGTAATCCTTTGGCCTGAGGAGACTTCGAATTCCTTAGATCATTAGCAATCTTTTTGAGGACGGCACGAATTGCATCAAAATTTCTGTTAACAGATTGGACAGCAGTAGCCTTACACGACCACCTAGCGTCACTTAATTTGTGGATCTCATGTGGGCCTGGGACTTTGATCTGTAGCTCCTCTTGCAGTATTTTGTATTCCGCATGCATATCAGGGTTAGAAAAAACTCATATAGTGACTGCATCACATTAAAGAAGAAACAACTGTAGTTATTGCTTTCACAAGAGTTTACAAGAACCAAATTAACCTTATGTGCTAAACAGTGCACATACATGGCGAGAGAATGGGTATCCCTGATGATTTTCTGTAGCCCATTCTTTACTCCGGACATTACACTCGCGCCATCATGTGATTGACCTATTAAAGTAGCAGTTATATCTACTTCCTTAAGGTAGTTCAAAATAATGTTTGCCAAGGACTCAGCACTACGATCTAGAGAAACATCCTTCATTGTTAGCAATGTTTCTTTAATATCTGATTCAAACAAATATCTTATACAAATACACAATTGTTGAACTCTGTGTGACATTGCTTCATTGACCATTAAGGCATAAAAATCCAGATTCGTTTATTTCATTCACTATTTATTGTACTTAAAACCTCTTCAGTAACAATTTTGAAAATTTCGTTTTGAAAGTCATGACTTGTTAAATTGAAATATCGTTCATATTTTCCTTTGAATTTAGCATCATATTTTTAGTATAATTCACATAACTCTAAATAATTTCCTTTGTTGCCTGACGTTTCTTTTTCATCGTGTCCACGAAAAGGCATTCCTTGTTTGGCCAAAAATAACAAAAGGTCCAAAATTTGCTTAAAATATTCACGATTTTCAGAAATAAGCACTTTATGAGATGATGATATTTCCGAAGCAATTGTATCCTTTGGCTTTCTATAGTTATGCCGCTTCGCCATGGAAAATAAGTGACTTTCACTGGACGCATGCTTTTCTAATTTTTCCCCTATCTTCTTCCAGTTACTTAATGCCTTTTTCAGTTACAGATACTTCTTTATTGTTAGAAGAAAATATCCTGCAAGCGTAACAGAATACAGCATCTTTCTTTATATTGTATTCTAGCCATTCAAATTTCTTAAAATAAAATGGTGTAAATGCTCGTTTTGAATTTTTAATGTCTGAAAGTGCATATGTAGTCAAAATTGGGTGCGATGGACCCGTCTCTATATTACCAAGGTCCAATTTTTTTGAGTAGGCTCCTTCATCATAAGAATAAGTAACTGAATCAGTTTGTTTACTTACGTCATGGCAAGACTTTGAACTGCCCGGGGAAGCTTTTATTAAACAGTCAGATTCCGCTTCTTCATCTGTCTTAGACACAGTCACTGGTTCTTTTATTTTAAAAAAAGTTCTAGTGTCTGTTGTTTTTTTACTCATTTTGTTTAAACTGTAGATTCCATAGATAAACAAAACAGAAAAATGACAATACTGTAATTAATTAATATAGAAACACCACTCATCTCATCTTAAATAACACAAACAAAAACACTTATTTTAATACATGAAGCACGAAAGCGGGAACAGAGCATGAACACTAGCTGACAACTGCTGACTGACTGGGCTGGGCAGACCGCCGGCCTCGCTAAACACGACTCGATTCAGTCAGCTGTGCCAATTTGTAGATGGTAGGTAGTCAAGTCAACCCGTAATTGTATTGTATAAGTGGGATGCTAATACTTGCACTGATCTTTATTTTGGATTAATGGCATTCTAATTTATTATTATTAGTATATATAGAGTCAACATGCATTTAATTTCATTGTTCATTTAGTAACTTTTATATAAAATTATATCCCTTATAAATAAAAAATTAAATTCACTATTCACGGGCGGTGCATTGCCCCCCCCATAACTCCGCCCGTGCTGTGGACTCTTACCCAGAACCCTTAGCACTAAAAGTGTATTCGTCCGACTATCTACTTCACCTGCTGATATAATCATTGGTTGATCTCCAAACCAGCCATCTTCTACTTACCAGAGTTTCTGACAGATCGTTGATGAGATAGCCAACCTCAATGCTTGGCAACATGAAATGGTTGCCATTTATGGTCTCAAACAATACAACTATGTCCATGGAGTTTCCTTGAAACTTGTATTTTCATACTTTTCTTCTACCAAAGTTACCTCTGCTCTGGACTAGTCATCATCCAGCCTTAGATATCTCATGTCAGATTTACCAGTCTACTCAAAATAAATCCATAGGTTATATCAAGAACTATATAAAATGCAATATGGTGGGAATATTTCATCAGTTACAGGCTCTGAATCTCCCAAATATTAGTGATTTTTACGTTAGGCTGACAAACGTGTCAGTTACTTAGCCCATTTCTTATCTTCGCTCATTGACCACAATGAAGAAGATTGTTGATGCACAATTTCCAGTATTGTTTTCAAGTAACTTGAGGCATCTGGTTACTGAGAAGAAAATAGACCACAAAAATTTCAAGACCACAGGATGCTTTGCTGAGCTTAAGTTATTTTAAGGACTTAGGCGTAAATGCAAAATATTATCTGCTTCTTGTTATACAGATATTGCAGAGATGGTATACTGGGAGATACTCTGTTACAGAGATGGCATACTGGGAGATACTCTGTTACAGAGATGGTGTACTGGGAGATACTCTGTTACAGAGATGGTGTACTGGTAGATACTCTGTTAAAGAGATGGTATACTGGGAGATACTCTGTTACAGAGATGGCATACTGGGAGATACTTTGTTACAGAGATGGTTTACTGGTAGATACTCCGTTACAGAGATGGTATACTGGGAGATACTCTGTTACAGAGATGGCGTACTGGGAGATACTCTGTTACAGAGATAGTGTACTGGTAGATACTCTGTTACAGAGATGGTATACTGGGAGATACTCTGTTACAGAGATGGTGTACTGGTAGATACTCTGTTACAGAGATGGCGTACTGGAAGATATTCTGATACAGAGATGGTATACTGGGAGATATTCTGTTACAGAGATGGCATACTGTGAGATACTCTGTTACAGAGATTGTGTACTGGTAGATACTCTGTTACAGAGATGGTGTACTGTGAGATATTCTGTTACAGAGATTGCGTACTGGGAGATACTCTGTTACAGAGATGGCATACTGGGAGTCACTCTGTTACAGAGATGGCATACTGGGAGATACTCTGTTACAGAGATGGCGTACTGGGAGATATTCTGTTATAGAGATTGCATACTGGGAGATACTCTGTTACAGAGATGGCATACTGTGAGATACTCTGATACAGAGATGGCATACTGTGAGATACTCTGATACAGAGATGGCATACTGGGAGATACTCTGTTAGAGAGATGTCATATTGGAGATACTCTATTACATATATGGCATACTTGGAGATTCTCTTTTATAGAGATGGTATACTGGGAAATAATGTATTGCAAGACATCAACTGAGTGACATTAGACAAACAGCATTCAGAAACCCAGGATTAATTCATTTAGTATTAAATTGTAAAATCAATCACCATTGCTTCTAGGATATTACTGTAAGTCATATGGCTGTGGTAATGAAACAGTCATGTTATGCTTCTGAATTTTATTGAAAATAATAACAATCCATAGTACATATAAATTTAAAAAACTAGTCATGTCTTAAGATCTAAAGTGCCTCAACTTACAAATTTATTCTATTGTGTACAAATAAGACTTATCAAAATTTACAAATAAATATTTTGAAGTATACCATTAGAATAATATTCTATACATTATTGATGTACTCATTACTTAGAAATATAATATGTTAAAAATATCCCAAACCTGTTTAATATTTTTGTTCAGTGTTTCCTATAGATGTCTTAAATATACAGAAAATATTTATTTCCATAAAAAATAGATTTTTACAGCAATTTAAGAAAATTATGAAAATAGAATCCCTCATGGGCACAAGCCTAAGTGAGGGAAACGGGCCATTATCCACCAGGCAATTAGAAATAAAAATAGTACACTGCTCTGTATAGACGTTAATAAATAACCCCATGTTATACATAAAATGATCAACTTAAAATAAAAATATATATATAAAAAGAAATAAATGTTAAACTAAATTCCTCAACATCAGAGGATACAACAATAGCAAGGTTCTGAAAACTACTAGATCTTAATCTTAAAACCTGGACACAGTTCACACATGATGCACGCTTATGCCCATAAAGACACGTCTTGTTACATACTTTCACATAGAAGCATTAGTTGTCCCCATACATTCATACACTATCACGTACACACTTAAATAATAGAACAAACATCCTCACACTCACAGGAAAAAACACACTTTTATCATACATCAATAACATTCAGGATGTCCAGTAAACTTCCTTAGACAAAATCCCTGACCTTTCTATGATTTGGTACACAATTTTCCTGACCCCAAATCGACCTAATTACTTATACGAGTATTTAACACATTCAATAATTAATAGTATATAATTATGTTGGTAAATGTAAGTAATTTACAATATACTGTTATTAGTAAAAATAATAATTAAATACAAAACTATTACAATTATTATTTTTTTGATACTTACGTCCAACGACTTATTGAACTAGGACTAATTACACTTATTTAAGTTAGTTAAACAATTTTTATAGATAAAAGACTAGTTCTATAAGAGGTTGTAAAAACCATAGGAAAATTAATTTAAAACTTTTTCATGATTATTAAATGGCCAGTAAAGTCAACATTTGGTTCAAACAAAGTATTCTTTGTAAAGCACCCAGTTATATAGTGACCATTACGAATTTCAACACATTGATGTTCTTGTTAAGATTTTCTAGGTTATATTTCAAATTCCCTGATTTTTCCAGGGTTTTCCTTATTTTCCCTGTTGCTGGACACCCTATAAACATGCATACATTACGGGCCCAAGCACATTGCGCGTACATCATATGCACCAACCAATACACACACACACGTGTATGTTTGTTTTTTTTTTTTTTTAATTTCACTCGCAGTTCACATGTGCTGGCAAGCCTGTGCGTTAACTTTATTCAAAGAGTGAAGTACCGACCATTGGCTGAGTGGGGATTCCCTCTGCAGTCCCAAGCCTTAACCACTGAGCCACCACACCAGCTTACATATGTACGAACAAACACACACACACACATAAAACCTCATAATATGCAATCATAAATACACAAACACGTATTCGCACACACTTTCTGTGTCCAACAACAAGATGGAAACATTATAAATTTATTCTTAAAATTCAGTTAGTAAAATATTGTCAACTAAACATTTAAGCTGTCCCCTTTTTTTACTGGCTTCAACTTTTGAGGTGCAGTTAGTTTGCTATATTAATTATGCAGAATTAATTAAAATTAATTTTAAATATAGCAAATTACAAATAAAGATTTCTACTCATAAAGATTATTTCCTGTGCTCATGAAGGGTCATTGGTTTTGCTTCAAAATTATTGTTTAGGTCAGAATTATCTAAGGTTAAATCAAATTCTAAAAAAAATCACGCAAATATAGAAATTAATAGTTTTCAAAGATACATGACTAATTAACATTCAAGACATGTATCCAAGATTTCTAGTTCTACGTAAAACAATTAAACTGGTCCAGGACATTTTTAACACCCTGTATAAACATTATGATACAACAATAATACATAAATGATTAAAAAATAAACATACAAATTTGGACTTCATTAAATTAAGAGTGTAATATTCAAACTTAACAATAGCTGATCATAAATAATAATGTTATTTCTGTGAAGATCATGAAACTGTATAAAGAGATGTGACCAATAAGTAAGAACCATTTAAGTCTAAAGTCAATTTAAAAATAGTACAGATTATTTTTACCTCTGTTGAAAACTGTAATACTTATTAACTTCTTATGCATGTTCTTAGATTCTCTTTCATATAACACGCCAACACAACATAGTGCATATTATAAGGTGAATATGAATGATTACATGATTGTAAAATGAGTGTGGATGACCTGTTTAGTTTGGTTACTGAGTTTGACTTACACTAAAGAAAGGGTCGTTTATTAATGCCCCTATAGGACATACAGTTTTACATGGTACCTGAACCAAGTAGTATTGGTCTGATTTTCAGCTTATTGACAAGTCTGATATTCAGTTCTCTTCCCTACCAACATCTGGACACTGACTATCACCCCCAACATGGACATCTCAGACTTCTCTAGTAGTGTCCACGATGACAGCAACCATTGAGCGGACGACATGTTTACAAAGTAGGAACTGTTTTGTTTTAGTGTAGCCGTAGGACAACTTCATGTGTGAGAGCTCTAATTTGCCTAATTTATTAGCTACTGCTGATGCCATTAGTTTTGTGTTGTTTTCCGTCATTTATAATTTGTTAAAACAGTCTATGAAATTACTGACTGCGAGATTCATTGTTATCAGGCTTTTAAAGGCAGCTGAAATGGAATGATTGGAAGGCTATTAAAGTGGATTAGGAAGTTCAAAGAAGGCCAGATAAATGTCCATGATAAATCACAAAAGTGGTTTATGGTGTCCATGCTCAGTCAAAAGAATGGATAAGAAATAAGGGAAAACAAATGAATGTACAAATGCATAGTTTTGATTGATTTTTCACATTCAAAAGTAACTTCAATTGGTTTTTGAAGTTTCTAGAACAGTTTGACACAGGATTGTATCGACCATGGTTTATCAAACCTAAGTACTTGTTGACTTACAAAAATGGTCACAGAGTGTGTTTAAAGCAACTTGGCTTGGCTTGCGGGTAGTGATGATTCATTATTCATCATTAACATGCCACCGTAAAGATATGGGCGAATATGAGGAGCGAATGAGTGTAGATGAACAAGTATAGTTATTATTAAACTATATTAGTTCTAAGAAACTAAGGTTGACTGTTTCTTACAAAGAGTCATTTATTAATAGCCCAGTAGCTAAGGCATCTCAGGGACCTACAGTTTTACGTGTAATTCGAATCATGTACAGTAGTATTGGTCTGATATGCAACCAAGTGATAAGCCAGATACTCCATTTCTCTTCCCTACACAATAACCAGACCCTGACTACCACCCAACATGAACACCTCAGACTTCTCCAACAGTGTCCACATTAATGGCAACCATTGAGTGTATGCTCTATCAGTATAAAGAGGACCGTATATAGAACCTATCATCTATAATCTCCACAACACTTTGTCAACAAGTAGTTTGGTTACAGCACTGTGCTACTAGTATCGACTATTGAATGAAGAAGAGGAAATTAAACCAAATCATGTCTGGTACCATAAACCTTGCCCTATTTTGGCATGCTATCCCTGAATCTAAACATCATTCAACCACTTTGAATGTTATGACACTGAAAATACAGTGGAGTTTTTTTTTTCTATGCCTGTCTTTAATGATGCAATTTTCCTGTGTTGAAGGATTGGAAAAGGCATTTGCCTGCCATTCCAAGCACCCAAACAATGGTGCAACCTCATGACAGCACATACGAGGAGTGTTGACATAGAGCTGTGGCGACGCTAAAACAAACGTTCTTACTTTGTTAACATGCATTACATGTGTACTAGTGCAGTTAAACACATGCTGATCTATCAGCAATTGTGTTTAGGCTAATAACTTTGCCGATGTAAATTACCAGTCACAGCATCCATTAGATATTGGCGACAATATCGATCCTACGGCCAGCCAGCAGCAGTACGTTATCTCTGCACTGTTTACATCCACAGTTGTGATTACTAAATGTCAAATGACTGATGACTAATACTTTATCATAGCACTTTTTCTATTTCCACTTCTTCGCAAGGTAAAATGATGTAGTTTTGCTGGCTGGCTACTTGGAGCACTAGTGTCTCGCTAATTACAGCTCTGCAATGGAAGTGTTTGACTGCATGTTGTTATACTGAGATATTACCCATATCACAAAATTATCTCTCTGTTCAATTTACAATAACACCACATGATGCCTGGCATCAATGGACATGTATCAACGTAACTTATCGTGATTCACTTCACCGTTGCATTTTAAAACAAAATCAATCTCAGCCCTCCATATTTTCAACATTTATATCATACAGATACCAAAGAAAATATTGCAATGTTTTTTTAGAATACACAAGTCTGAAAATATGTCAAATATCTTACCTAGACATGACATAACAATGAGATAATATTGATACAAACTAAATACAAAAATCTTGCATACTATTTGTGGTTATGACACGTAACATTAAATTAACGGCAAAATGTACACCTTGAGAAACACTCTGCTATTGGGCAATGATTAAGGGTGTTCTT
Organism: Stictocephala bisonia; assembly: GCA_035578905.1. NCBI lineage: Eukaryota > Metazoa > Arthropoda > Insecta > Hemiptera > Membracidae > Stictocephala > Stictocephala bisonia. Next base: position 8,093,555 of record JAQJVL010000001.1, read on the forward strand.
CCAGTCATCCAGTTGAGCACTCCAAGGAATTTAGTACTAAATTTCACATAACTGTCGCTAGGAGTACCCTAACGCACATACATGTTCCCCTCCCCTCTCACAACCTCACTGTCCCCACCTGCCCCATCCCACAAAATGTACAAAAGTACATAACTCCCTCTTTTATGGTAAACTCTAGCTTAAAGTTTTATTTATTATTAATAATCTACTTACTCTTTTAGCCAGTTATTTGTACAAATTCAACTAAAAATTTGTACAGATTTAATTTATAGAAAAATAAGTTGTTAACTTTTTAAAAATTACTATTTCTTAAGTTTTACTTTATACTAGTCTGGTTAGCATCTATTGTCCACTATATTCTCAAATATTCAATAAAATATATTGAACAATTTCTTAAGGGGTTAAGTACCTTGAAAGGCCAATTTAGCCGCTTTAGGTGGCCATACTCCATACAAATATTTTTTTTAATTTGTTACCTCAATACATTTATTGCTTACAAGACTAACACTTTTAATGAAAAATACTAAAAATAATTGTTGATCGAACACCTATAAGGGGATTGAATTTTATATTTTTAGATAACTAGTGTAATAAAAAACATGGACGAATTTTGTTCATGAATAATGTAAAAGTTACTTAGATTATCTTTTCATTAATAACATATCAAAACAGCTAAATTTAATATTTCAAAATTAATGGACAAGAATTAAATTATAATATTAACTCCCTGTTACTCCCACAGCGAAAAAAGATTTTCACTCTTTTACATTAAAAAAATTATTTATTCATATTGAAGAGTTGGGTGGCAACTGTTTTGGTTTTTGTCAAGAACTATAGAAGCAAAATACTAGTCTTACCCATTTCCTATACCCACTTCGTTACGGCTGGGGTGGGGGGATAGCGAAGTGATTAAGCCTATATATATCAACATAGTTGTCACAATTAATGCTTAAAATAAAGCCAATATAGAGGTAAACAATTGATTTTTTGTTCATATCCATTAATAAACTAAATCATTTGGAACTTATTAGCTAAAATTAAGCTACAATAAAAAATTTAAAGAAGACAATATATCATCAGTTTTTTCTGTTAAATAAATTGTTAAATATAATTTGTTTTAAATCATTTGTATTTTCTTGAGACATTCAATTAGCTATAAATATTACTTTTAAATAAAATTATAACAGTGAAAAAGTCAATATAAAAAAATTAACTAGTGAAAAACCTCTACTTGGGAGTAACAGCATCACAAAATCAAACACGAGTAACGGCAGGTTGAAAACATGCAAAATTCAAATGGAAAAAGTACCTTGAAAAAGTATTCAATCCCATAATTGTGTACGGTCCTCTTTTGTTTCATGTTTGAACATGAATGTCAAGTACAAATCAGGAAAATTCTTTGAACTACTGATCCAAGTCAAACAAAATTCTTAAAGTGGTTGTTTCCCAAATCACCCAGTCACCGCTGGGAAGTCGGCAGCCCGATAGTGGACATGCCATCAGCCTACAGTACACTTTGTGTTTATTGTTATAATGAGTTATTGTGAACACTGTATAATTATCAAAGAACCAATCTAGTGGACCATAAGTTAATATTGACTTTTAAAAAAATTAAAATTGTAAAAAAAAAAAAAACATTTAAAGTTTCACATATTTAACAGTAGAAAAATTATAAAAATACTAATTTTTTTACAAAAACCAACTCATGGTCCACTAGAAAAATTCTTCACCTATAAATGACACTTCAAAGGGACCAAATCATAGAAATAGAAACTCATGTTTTACAAGTTTTTTTGTCGAGTGAAACGGCAAAAAAAAAAAAAAAAAGCCCAGACCTTAAGTTAATATTTGGAGAACTTAATTTAGTTAGTTCATGGTTTACTTATTAAGTCTTAATGGTTTAATTTTTCCAGATGAAAAACATCCATCATGCAATAAATGGAAATTAATAGTTTTCAAAGCTACATGACATGTCTAATTTACCTTTAAGCCACTCTAAACGCAATACTAGTCACTTCCAAACAAACATAACACTATTCCTGTTCGAACTGAGAGATACTGAAAGAGTAGAAAAATACTCTGGCGATTCAACAGAAGAAACATTAACTATTGGCAAAATATGTTTGATAAAGCATGCCTAGTGATGTGGAGGTGAACATGGTGAAGCAAGTCCACCAGGTCGCAAAGCCCAGCAACCCTCTCAGCACTTCTTGTGAGAACACCTGTGAATCAATCGTTTATTGTCGATTAACAATAATCATTACACAACAAACGCCCATTAAATACTAACTTAAAGTATCACTACGTTACTAACTACTAATAACAGAACCTACTACTAGTACTTTACTAAAATACTAACTAGATATTTCCTTATCAAATAAAAAAACCATCCATCCACAGAGTAACACCCTTTACAAACTAAAAGTGCCTTGTAGTATTTTCTGAATTAATATACAGTGGATTCAGCCTTCAGATGTAATGAAAGATTGTTAAATCATTTATTGCAGAATAGAAAACTAGTTTTTTAAAGAATGTAATAAGTTGCATAGATAAGGGCATACGGTAAAAATATCTTAAGAGTCAGCAGAGGCTGTCGGCCATTTTGGTTATAATCCCATAAGAATAATGATATTTTCAAGCCGGATATAGGATCACACTAATCCAAACTAAACAGTTATTTTTAAATGGATTTTTTCCAAACAAATTGAATTTTATCAAGAATGAAATTGCACATTGGAATTGCTTTATTAACACGTTGACTGCGGACTACTTTTTTATACGTAGTGGTGGCGTTGCGCGCGTAGCGGACTACTTCTAAAGAAGTACCCCTCCCGCTTCAACGATATTGGTTCAGTGTGAGGCTAGCCGTTGCCCGGGAACCTTGTGCCACTCACTGAACTAATATCGTTGAAGCGGGAGGGGTACTTCTTTAGAAGTAGTCTGCTACGCGCGCAGCGCCACCACTACGTATAAAGAAGTAGTCTGCAGTCAACGTGTTAATTCCTAATTGGTTTAACAGAAAAAAATATTTAGTTTTAAGTTTTCATTTTCACCTGTTTTTCAAAACTAGGTGTATGTATTCAAAATATCAAAAGCAAACCCAATGTGCAATATGATAAGGTTTAAAATGACACCTCCTACACAACTCTTGGTCAATAAATAACGACAAAATATGGATTCACAAATAACATTGTTCTTATGGAATTAAAACAAAAATGGCCGAAAGCCTCTGCTGACTCTTAAGGAATAACTAAGGTGATTATTAGAAATAAAGCGGTGAGTGTTTATCTTCAAAAAAGGAAGTAATTTCAAGGATGTAAAAACAAGGAAAAGTCAAAAGATTGTTCACCCGAAACAAGCCCTTGCAGTATATGAGGCCCAATACAACTCTCACAGTTTTCTTCTGCAAACAGAATATATACTGAGTTCTAGTTAACTCACCTCCCCACATTTGAGGGCTTTAGAGGAGATGGGGTTATAAAACAAATTATATAATAAGAACTGACCTCCCTACATATAAATGGAGATGTCTTGACTGATTGATTCTTTGGCTCCCAACAAAAAACATTAAGACATGACATGTTAGTATATACGTTTATCTTGGGTTCTAGAAGCACACTAAAGAGGAATTTCCCTCTTTGACCTCAGGATCTTGACCCACTGCTTCTAATGTTGAATGAATACAACAGAAAGTTGTAGTTGAAGATATTTTTAGAAAATGGATGTTAAGTAGAGACTAAATGTATAAACTAAAATAAAACTTTTTATTAAAGAGTAATTTTAGCAACAAGTAGAAAATAAATATTTAAATTTATATGGATTGAAATAATATATGTTATAAATACAACTGGAAGACTGGTTTTGTTTCATACCATTGATGATGATGATTTACCTGCTTCAAAGAATCAAGAGCGAGTGTGAACTGCTGAGCAGAACGAATGACTGACTCCTCATCACCCAGGGTTTGGGGGAGTGTGGGTGAGGTCGCAAGACACTCTGGTTCTTCCACCTCCGTCCATAACCTAGCCCATGAGTACTCTCCTTGCAACCCAAGAAAATTCATTATCTTAACATTTCTACATTTGAATAATATTAAATTCTAATTTGAAAATGTACAATTTTACACAAAACCTCTGCCAAACACTCAAACCATGTTCTAAATTGTAAACGTTTCTCACACATTTTGGCAGTAAGCTTTTAAAGTCAGTTGTTAGTTTTACTCTCACATATTTGTAGCAAGGTTTCAGTGAGATGTTGGCAGTGAAAGAGTTGACATTTTTATTTTTTAGTACAAGTAACATACGTTGTGATACTGTGTCAATTTGAATGATTGCTTGCTTCAAATAATTATAAGATACCATACCTAGAGTTTTGTACATAAGAGCGAAGAACAGGCACATGAGCAGAGGAGCAATGTACTGGAGAGTAACCACACACATGTAGTAGAACACCGCAGCTATCTGAGAACATAAACACACAGACAAAAATGATAATTAGAACAGCTGTTATTTGTAATGCACACACTGTGTCACATAGTAATAGCAGGGATAAACTATTCAACATGTAAGAAAAAGGAATAAGAACATTGGAAAGAAAATTGGCAGTTAATAGTAGAGAAGTCTGGGTGTAAGTTGGTTGGTGGCCGGAGATAATAGTAGAGAAGTCTGGGTGTAAGTTGGCTGGTTGGCTGGTGGCCGGAGTTAATAGTAGAGAAGTCTGGGTGTAAGTTGGCTGGTGGCCGGAGTTAATAGTAGAGAAGTCTGGGTGTAAGTTGGCTGGTGGCCGGAGTTAATAGTAGAGAAGTCTGGGTGTAAGTTGGCTGGTGGCCGGAGTTAATAGTAGAGAAGTCTGGGTGTAAGTTGGCTGGTGGCCGGAGTTAATAGTAGAGAAGTCTGGGTGTAAGTTGGCTGGTGGCCGGAGTTAATAGTAGAGAAGTCTGGGTGTAAGTTGGCTGGTGGCCGGAGTTAATAGTAGAGAAGTCTGTGTGTAAGTTGGCTGGTGGCCGGAGTTAATAGTAGAGAAGTCTGGGTGTAAGTTGGCTGGTGGCCGGAGTTAATAGTAGAGAAGTCTGGGTGTAAGTTGGCTGGTGGCCGGAGTTTTGATGTTGTAGTTTTGTATGTTCTGGTGGAATATTTAAAAACTATTTTCATATTAACAGATTTTCTATACTAGTACAATTACTTTTAGAATTGTTGGAGCGTTCTTTACGCTTATGAGAAACTACTAAATTAACTTCTCGATTTAAAAATAAAGTATAAATCATGGAACTAGATTTGATTTATTTATTTTAATATCAAATAGCATTTTAAATTTGTAATAGAACACGTCTGCTGAAACAGGTGACTTGTTGATAAATTAATGTTAATACTAAAATATTTACAATAAAGATTTACAATACATCTAACCTAGGTTTTTATCGTATAGAAACTCACTCAATGAATGGTAGCCATTTTTATCAAACAAGTTTTTATTAATAAAAAAAACTTCTGATTTTAATATCTTTCACTCGTTTAGAACTTTATATCATAACTTTCTTTCCGTATAAAATGTAATTTTTAAACATTTTTAGTTTTATGAAGGGGTTATTGTAAAATTCTAGTTTTTCACTTGTATATGTTCATGATTATCTTTAAAATATTATTCTCTGCTTATAATAACTTACAAGAGGTATATATGTAACTGCAAGTGGGAGCAGTCCTGATGTTTAGATTTTTGAAAATTTGTTTGCATGATGCTCTGAATTTCTAGATTTTTTTTAAATTGGCTATATTATTTTCTATTTATTTAGACTTTACATAGGAGTACAGTACTTTAAAGGACATATAAATAACTGGACATATCAAATTTGATATTAAAATTAATATTTAATAAAAAAATTAGGACATATAAGAAGGTCACAGGTTGAAGGATTGGATTTAAATTTACATTTTGCGCTAATTTATTACTGTATTGAATTTTTCAGTTTCATCTATAAAACCAAATTTGCAACATTAGATTGTTCTGAAATATCCAAGGACTAGGGCAATAAGTCAGGCAGTCACTGGCAGCACCTTCTGGCATTTTGTCTTGAGTTGCAGTTAGTGAAGCCAGGTCCTCCATTGATGATGTAACACAAGGCTCAGTTTTGGGTCCTCTCCTGTTTGTTATAGCTATTAATGACCTGTACTACAGTGTGTCTGGTAATGTCTTACTTTTTGCGGATGACACTACACTTTTTTCCTGTCATAAAGAACTTAGATTAGCACAATCTGCAGTATCTGAATTGCTCGGCGTGGCTGCACATTGGTTCAAGGGCAATAGGCTGGCCTTGAATGAATCAAAAACACAGGAAATTGTATTTAGCCTTTTAAATGACTGCATTTGTAATAAATATGTCTGTGAAGCTTTTGGGTTTTGTGCTTGATTCCAAGCTGTTATGGGATGAGCATATAAATCGAATATGCAGTAAGTTAAGTAGAGTATTGTACTTGTTAAGGAAGCTCGCAACTGAGCTGCCAAGAACTTATTTCAGACAGGCCTATTTTACCTTCCTTCCGAGTCATGTCTGTTATGGTATTAGATTATGGGGCCATGCGTCCAGTGTCAAGAAAATACTTCTTCTGCAGAAGAAGGCATGCGGATTGTTTGTAATGCAGGTTTCAGAGACCTCTATTTGTAGAAAATGAGTTAATGACTGTGTTTAATTTGTACATATTTCAGTGTCTTCTAGAAATTAAGGAGAAATATATTGCCTTACCTACAAATAGCAGTATTCATAACTATGATACTAGGAATAATGCAAATTTATTTACTACTAGATATAGACTTGATAAGTGCCTTAAGTGTTTTCCTGTTACAGGTATCAAATTGTTTAATAGCCTACCATTACACATACGAGACCTTCCCACACCAAAATTTATATGTATTGTCAAAAATTGGCTCATAAAGAATCCATTTTATAACTGTGGAGGGTTCTTTGAGGCTGTTGCCAATTCATTTGTGGCCTAAGTATATTGCTAGCCATTAGTTTAGAGCTCACTGAGGTATGCTACTTTTTTTGTGCATGGTATTTTCAGTGATTGACTTTTGACTTGCATGGTGTGCCCATCTTTTGCTATCTTAATTTTTGTGCATGATTTTCTGAGTGCCTAAATTATTTGATTTTTACTTGCATGGTGTGTTTAGATTAAGTTTAGTTATAAAATATTTGACTTAGCCTATTGTACAAGCATGTATTTAATGGCCAAATAAACATCTTGAAATAAACATCTTCCATGTTGTTCGAAACAGTTTTATTGTTAGTATTTACATTGTTTGGTCCTCTCACAGGCTGCATCCTCTGGCACTCTACATATACTGCTTGATTATTAATGCTTGATAACATTATATTTTCAACCTAATCGCCAAAACGACATTGCCTGCCATTAAATAATAACCCGTTCTTGAGATTTCTTTTTGGCATTTCATTATAAACTACAATGATTGTAATGGAGTATTTTGTGGCATTCATATTCAGATTTTGCTGTTTATTTACCCTTGAACCTGAAAGTGATACTTGTATATATTTCCTCACTTTTATTATTGCGGCGTTTTAAATGAGATGAAAACTGAGCTCGCAGAATGATTGCAGCGTGCCCTAAGTATTGTATTCACTTAATGAAGAAAACATGAACTTATTTTTTAAAGATTTTTCTCTCATGAAGTTAAGACAGCTCCAAATACTCACTATGCTGCACTCTATTTCAAATAAAAATTCTCATACTTATCTGTCCGAGCGATTTCCTTTCATATCTGATATCAGTTCAAGAAACACTCGGCACAGAGCAACACTGTTGTCAATCCCTTTTCACTCTGTTTTAGCCCTCCCCTATTTTTAAAATAAATTGTACTCCATGACTATATTTCAATCTAGAAAATTTTGAGTCACTAGAATCTGGGTAGATTTACTAGAAACTAGAATGTTGGTTAAACTAAAATATTTAGAAAAATCTTAGTGATGGTACGAGTCAAGTACTACTTAACAATTAATACGGCACTCTTTTATTTTTTTTTTTATATATTTTTTAAATTTTATATCTTGGATACCTGGAGTACCTCCTAAAGATATACCACAGTTTGATAACCGCTGATTTAGACCATCACTATGTACAGCCTACTTATTTATAGAATATAATAATTAATTTATTGAGTGTTCACTATTCATAGAGAAATCAAATCTCCAATGGCACTTAAATTTGTGAAGTCTTGAGATATAAATTTGCTTTTACTGTTGTTATCTTCCAATTTCTACAAGTAAGTTTTCTGATTTCTATTTTATTGAAATTAGTGACATTACATCTTATAACTAGGGCCTACCTTTTTCTGAAGCTCTATGTTTGTTATCCTGCCGGCTTCTTTCTTCTGATCTTGAACTCGATGGTATGCCATATTGAGATAAGCCTGAAGATAAATTGGCATGACAGATAACCTGTGTACGACAATTTCATTAACAGTCAATCAACAGAATTAAAAAAATAAGTACAGTGAAGTCCCGGTAATCGGAAATAATTGGGACCAAACCTATTTCGGATTAAACAGATTTTCTTAAAATGCTCTTTTGATAAAACATAACATAAATAATATTCCTAACATTAAGTACAATATTTCAGTTTTGAAAGAATTAATAGCCTATGATTATAAAAAAGAGAATGAACACTTAAATAGAAGAATACATTCAACTGAGATGCAAGATCAAACACAGTTTTTCAAGACAAAAAGTTGGAGTAACTAGCGCTAATTGATCCCGGGCCCAACGCTACTTGATTCCATTGCATTCGCCACTAGGCCACGTAATCAGCTGACGGAAGTCGTGTGCATATTTCTGGCGTTCTCACGCTACCTCAGACAGCACTGTTCCCAATTTCCACTGTCAGTATCTTATCAATAGTTCGAACTCGTGTCTTTACGTATCTCAGTTTTGTTGTAACCCATATGGACCTGTATAGACGCTCCGGCTGCGTTTGATCTCACACTATGCTACGTAGAGCAACACCTCTACGTGACCCCGGTGGCTACCATGTTTTGAGATGCTGGCGTAATTTAATTTCTAGGGATAGGAATTCTTCTTTAAAGCAAAGAAATTTAACTGCTATTTGAAAACCAAAGTATTATTTGAAAAGTTTATTAACAGTTAAATACTTGAAATAATATTTTCTTGTAAATTTGACATATAAAGTAATGGTTCTTACAGTAACTGCATTTTAATTTTTGCAAAATCTGCTGTCAAATTCTGTTTCGGATTAAGTGAATTTTCGGATTAGCGGGACTCTACCGTAGTAAAAAAAAAGTTTTACTCACTATTTAATTAACATCTCGTATGTTGTTGGTGCAACAGACAATGGTCATCGCAGTAGCGCTAGATATTCCACTTTTAGAAACTCAACATCTTGGGACAGTGCAGATTATACAGGCTTTTTTCTGAACTGTTTGTCAAGTTAGTTAACTCTCAAATTTAACACTAACAACCTACTCAGTTTAGTTAAATTTTCATTGGTGGTACGAAGTAAATGAAAGTTAAATGCCTATATATATCAGATCTCATACACAAGTTCTGTGTACTATTGCTTTGTCCCTGCTTTACTCTACTATTAAATATTGTGCTCCAGTGTGGTTTAACAGTACACATGTACAAGAGGTTGATATACAACTAAATTGGGTGATAAGGACTATCAGCAGTTCCCTCATTGCAACCCCCTCTACCATGGCTTCCAGTTCTGTACAACGCAGCTCCTCTGGATATGAGACCAAAGAGGCACTTTCTAGACAGTTTAAAGAGATCATATCTCCTCCGAATCTCCCTATTTTGCAAGATATCCCACAACTTGCAAGGCAATTTAATCTTGTAAACCACCTCTTCGAGTCTTCCCAGTTATTCTGAAATGAATTTTCGCCAAAAAACAACTGGGCATTAACTTGGGATATGTTTGACGGTCGAAACAAGTTCCTGGTATCAGACGCTATTTATAAAGTTGTTTGAAATAGTTCTTGAATAAATCTGTTTACTTTATTGTACATGTTAAAACTGTGTAAAAACAAGAATATAAAGCACATAACTTTGCAATGTAAACACAATATTGAGCACTGAGTAGTTCTACGATGGCAAAGTAGAACTTTGCCTTTAATGATTATTTGATTCATTATTTACTCTAAAAATTCATTAAAAACTAAATATGTTGTGGTAGCCAGTGTTTTTCCAAATTTTAAAATCTAATAATACATAGATTAACACATTACTCACCTTAACAGAATCGTGACAACCAGAAGGGCTAAACGAACACTCTCAAACATTGGCACTGTCATTCTGTTAACATAAAAAATATGCGCAATTAGCTTTGATATCAGATAGTAGCTCACACTAAATTGTGTAATTTAGTGTTTTTGTTATTGAAATTTGAAAAAAAGTGTTGGGTGGAAAAGGATGGTAGGAATTAGCACATGCAAGTGTATTCGATACCATTTCAGTTACTATGATGCAGTGGCATAACTAAGCCTTGTCTTCAGGAGGGGGCTAAGTGATTCAAGTACTTACTGCACCATGGGGAAGAGAGGAGTCATGCGGGGAATTTTGTGTTTCGTACATTGGGGAAAATTTTAGAATAAAGAACTAATTCAAACTTTTCCCACCAATTAAAGGTTACATAGTTTTTACAGCATTTTTTAACTCCCAATGTAGGACTAGGCGTATGACTTGTACATTCTATAAAAATTATGTGTAATATGTTACAGTGAAATATTCTCGTTAATTTGTTAATGTAATAATGGAAACCGAATCTCCAGGGAATCAATTATGATACTAAGTTCCCGGAGAAAAGACTATTATCTTAACAGGACTTTTTATAGTTACTGATTAGGAAACATAATTAAGAAGCTAAGATTGGATTAGATTGAAAGCATTAACTACTTAAACATGTGATTTTTCTAATATCACACCATAGCCCACGGCATAAAAAACTAATCAACAGTTATAATCTCCATTTGCCCTTCTCTACTAATGCCCTAAAGTTGCCCTACATAATCACAAAACTATCCCTGGCCACTGCAATAGTAAAAAATATGCTATCTGGATGGTTGAAGATTTCGGCAACGGCCAATCTGGAGTGCTCACTGACAGCCACGCCACGAGTCTGGCGGCCGGAAGAAGCAAGCAAGGACAAAACCACAAGCACGTAGTCTACGCCAACGCCCACTAAATTAAGCTAATAAGCCGATTAAATAGCACTGCCAAACAAAGCCTGGCCGTTCGTTGACATTACTGAAATGGCAACATAACATATGACCTAAACATCTTATTACTACCATCAATTATACATTATGAGTTAATATGTATAAGTACAATACATCACGATTTTACTAGAAGTTATTACCCTATGCATGGGCTAATTTAAGGTTAAAGGGAAAAAAAACTTTGCCGTGCAATAGCTGAGAGTATTTAAAGAAAATCGATCTGCAATTATCATTACATGCAGTTACTTAATTTATTTTTTATTTTTATGCTTCATAACAGGTATTTTCTAATGAAAATGAATTTAACTAAGCTACAATACAATATAAGACATACAGAGGTTGATAAAGGGAAATTGTTATGTTAGGAAATTATTAAATAAAATACTGGTTTCTGGATTACTTACAGTGGAGAGGTCATTCCAGTGAATATACGAGCTGTGAAGTACTCCTTGGTTATTGGCGGGACCCAGAGCAACACCAGTAGAAAGGGGGTGGTAAAACTGACATTCAGCAGTAGCCATAGCAGTCGGCGATCGCTGCAATACCTGCATTACAAACATTCATACAGTGTATAAACCTAAAGTTGTCGATGCCGCTGACATCTTCAGTAGGTGATTTTGTAAGGAATGAACATTGTAAATGTAATTCTTTGAATCCATTGAAATGCAATCCACCTTTCATAGAAAATTAGATCTGATACACTTTCTTCATAACAATAATATTTTTTAAGAACACCAAGAGTGTTTTTATGATTTGGGCGTAGTAATAATCTGCATTTTAATGAAAGTATAATCAGCATAATTAGTAAGTCATATAGCACATTTGGTTTCATAAGCACATTACGGTTTTTAGTTGTATTATTCATTTCATTCAAGATTACCTCATTGCAATGTTTTATTCACATGTCCTATAAATAAAATATATATTTTTTAATTTAAAATAACTATGCAAGTGGGAGTGTTTTTGTTTTCCCTCTATTTCAATTCCCTAATAAGTGTCTAAGGAGCCACATATATTTTGGAATGGAGCAGTTTGGTTCCCTAATAATTTGGCCTGTTAGAGCGGCCAATTGTAAGATACAGTCTTCTTCAATGACTTTTAATTGTCTTATATATAGTACAGTACAATCCTCGATCATCCGGCCTCCCTTTATTCGGCAGTCTGTGTCATCCGGTTCGGCAAGTAGATAACAATAAATATTATTTACAATATAAAATTACAATTAATCAGAAGCGTTTTCACTTTTGAAACGCACACTTCGTATACAAGTGTTTCGGTTTTGCATTTCGCGAATTGCAGGCGCTGTATTGACTAGTCACCCTCTCTCGACAAGCGGTCGCTTGTTACTGAGTAATAATTTAGTAATACGCCTGAAGATCCAAGCTGGCATTGTTGTTTACTTTTGTTCAGTGTGACTGGTTGGAATAGTCCATTTCGCGAGAGTGGGGGAAGTGGAACATAAATATCTTTCATATTGTATTGTAAAGCAGCGTCAAAGTTGGCAATTGTGAAAAACATCGTTCGTTTCATTACAATTGCTGCAGAGCGTGTTGCGTTACATGCAATTGTACGTGCCCCGCTTACGCATGCTGTCTGTTATCAGCTACTAAACGTGTTTCTGTAATAAAACCAAGTTATAATGACATATGTTTAATACCGGCATATATTGTATCCGGCTTGACCTTCGCCACATTAGGCCGGATAACTGAGGTTGTACTGTACAAACAAGAATTTAATTCTTGTTAAAATATGATAACTTAAGAGTATTATAGTGCAATTTATATAATACAGTTAGTTATTGTTTGTTTATTCTTCTATTTCTCTGAATACTTGTGATTTACTGCCTCTTACAATAAAGTTCTTTTCTATTATATTCTACATTAAACTTGTACTCACCTAAGTGAGTCCCAGTGCATCCTGGCCACACGGAGTCCTGGAAATGTGAATAGAGCACCATTAAGAGCACACCAGAGTGCGAGGAAGAATTTGAGAACCAATTTGGACGCTGGGCCTCTGAAACCAATCAAAGAGTTTATGTATTTACGACTAATAATTTTGAATTGATAACAGTGTGAGTTAAACGTCTTAGAATGAAATAACAATGAAATTTGCCATTATTCTTTTTTTTTATGTCAAGGAGAGGCTGATCTCCTATTTAACCCTTATCAACCTATTCCCATAAACTACCTTTGGACCACTGGGCCTCTGGTTCTCCTAATTGGATGGAACACCCTAAAACAATTGACAGTGAATAAACTATTTTACTATACAGCATGTTCAAACAGTATCAAAAAGGTATTATAATTTTTTAATCATTGGAAACTCATTAGGTAATAAGATAATTGTACATATTTGATATACTATGTAATTTTTATATTTCATTTACACTTATCTCAAACCACCAAGAGAGAGAGAGAGAGAGAGAGAGAGAGAGAGGGGGGGGGGGAGAGTATTTCTGCAACAAAAAAGGCAGTGAGGATCCTAGGTGGCCTGGAAAACCAAGACAGCTGTCGGCAAGCCTTCAAAGACCTCAAAATACTCACAGTACCGGCACTGTATATTAGTGAGGTAATTCTGCTGGTGATGTCATCAGACAAACCAAAACTTGGAGACTACCACCAGTACAACACCAGAAACGCTTCTGACTTCTCACTCCCCATACACCATCTCAGTCTTGCCGAGAAAAAGCCAACCTACAAAGGAGCACTCTTCTTTAACAAGCTGAGTGATCACATTAAACAGGACACTGGGAAGCGCTTCAAGAAACAACTCCTGAAATGGCTTGAAGAACACCCACTCTACTCGGAAAAGGAGTTCCTGGAACGAAGAAATGAAATAGACATCCCTTAGCAATATAACGACTCATTATTCTTATTTTTTGACTTAAGTTGCCATTACCTTATGCACTTATACCTATTAAATCTAAATTATTGACGCCAACACCATTCTCTATGACTGTGTGAATAAAGAACTTTTGTCTTTGTCTTTGTTATCTAGCCCTAGAATATACATCACACCATATCAAACTCCAGCTCTCATTGGTTCTCTAAAGTAGACTCCCCTAGGGTAAGGTCCATGAGATCTTGTGAGCCTCACTCATTGTCCAAATTTTTCACTGTGCAATCAAGGGTCTCTGTTGCCCTTGTTGGATAATTTTCAACAATTTGATAAAGTGTTCCTTTTTCTAAATTTTCAATTAATTTTTTTAATTCAGAAGACTTATATTGGGGGACTACTGTATTTAAAAATAAAGTAAAGATATTTAATTTTTTTGCTCTGTATAGTCTGGATGAACTCAGCCCTGAATAGTATGAGCTGTGGACAGATTTTCATGTTTCATTTTGGAAAGACTTGAGATTATTGAACATCAAGTCTTAATATAAATAGTTTAGTTTTATTTGTATCATTGTAATTATCGATAGTTCTGTTTATACTGATATCATTGTGATATTGACTTGCTTTATAACAATTTTTGTTCTTTGGGCAAACAAGGCACTATGACTATAAGTAATGCAAATAAAACAATATTAAAATATGAAAGAGCATGAAAACTGCTAATACTTTATTATTTAGTTATGACTAAATAGACTAATAGAGAATAAACTACAACAGTTGATGAGAATAGTTCATGAAAAAAGCAAAAAAATCTTAATGATTGTGAACTGTATGGCAGTATAACCTAAAGCAAGAGCTTGGCTGACATGATTGGCTGAATTGTAATAACAAAACATAAACGGAGAACAATTGCAGTGATTGCATAACTGTCAGAACTGGAAATGAGATATAAAAATTAAAAAAAACGGAACTAAGCAGATATTCATTTACTATAAAAGTGAGGTATTTAGTGAGATATTGCTTCAATTAAGAAAAATTTGGAATGTAGGTTAGATTTAGATCTCACTAGATATGTGGACGACATAGCCTTGATGGTCACCGGAAAGTGTTGTGATACTTTCTGTTTCAGAAATCATGAATGATAGTTTATGTAAGCTTTGACCTGCGGATGCACATTTGAAACATGATTGTAGGTTGTTAAGTATCTTGTTGTAAATTATACTGTTATACAGTACTTTGTTAATGTGTTAATCTTTTTTATATTCATGGCAAGTAAATTTGATCCTAGATCTGCACTCAATGTATAAACTGATATAACATGTTTCAAGATTTTAAAAAGCAAAGAAACAGGGATAAAACTGGAACTAAATCATATCTATTTCCAAAAAATAATAATATAGAAGAACACACAGTTAAAGTGCAGCTTACTGGGAGTCCAATCCATGATTTTCCAAGAAGACTGCTGCACTCTGGTTAAAACTGGAATATGCTGTTTCTAGGCCTGTCTCTAGATGTTTTTCATCAACAATCAAAACTATCTGCAAGCAGATAATATAAATTATTTAAAGCTGAAAACAATCAATAAAATTTTTATGTAATTATGATCATTATTTTTGTTGTTGAAGCTATATGAAACCCTAATTTAGAATAATCTTAGGAATAGTTGGCTGTGTTGATAACAAAAATAAAGATAATTATCGGATGTGCTATTTACTTACTTTTATTATCTCTTAGTGGAGTTTGTAGCTTTGTTTGAACCTACACATTCTCTTTACTATGATAGCTCCTCTTCAAAATAATATTTAAATAAGGTTTTCTTAAGTCATAGAAAATTACAATATTATTTGTTACTCTGTTGAAAAAAAGTACTAATACAACTAATTATGATGGTTTTTAACTAGTCTATAATTACTTTACTAAATTGCAACAAATGTACAGTTATGAACACAGATACGAAATAATGATAATTCTATATTTTTATCAAGAGATTTGATATTTTAGTTTAAACTGAGATTTCGCTGGATGATAGCTGTATTTGTGAGTGTATGGAAGGATGTGTCGTGTTGGTATATAAAAACAGAATAAAACAACATTCTGGTCAGGTTGTGTATGTTAAGACGGACGCTTAGCCAAGTCGCATGAGGATGTGTTTCTATGTCAAAACAGAATAAAACAACATTCTAGTCAGGTTGTGTATGTTAAGACGGACGCTTGGCCAAGTCGCATGAGGATGTGTTTCTATGTCAAAACAGAATAAAACAACATTCTAGTCAGGTTGTGTATGTTAAGACGGACGCTTGGCCAAGTCGCATGAGGATGTGTTTCTATGTCAAAACAGAATAAAACAACATTCTAGTCAGGTTGTGTATGTTAAGACGGACGCTTGGCCAAGTCGCATGAGGATGTGTTTCTATGTCAAAACAGAATAAAACAACATTCTAGTCAGGTTGTGTATGTTAAGACGGACGCTTAGCCAAGTCGCATGAGGATGTGTTTCTATGTAAAAACAGAATAAAACAACATTCTGGTCAGGTTGTGTATGTTAAGACGGACGCTTGGCCAAGTCGCATGAGGATGTGTTTCTATGTCAAAACAGAATAAAACAACATTCTGGTCAGGTTGTGTATGTTAAGACGGACGCTTAGCCAAGTCGCATGAGGATGTGTTTCTATGTCAAAACAGAATAAAACAACATTCTAGTCAGGTTGTGTATGTTAAGACGGACGCTTAGCCAAGTCGCATGAGGATGTGTTTCTATCTCAAAACAGAATAAAACAACATTCTGGTCAGGTTGTGTATGTTAAGACGGACGCTTAGCCAAGTCGCATGAGGATGTGTTTCTATGTCAAAACAGAATAAAACAACATTCTGGTCAGGTTGTGTATGTTAAGACAGACGCTTAGCCAAGTCGCATGAGGATGTGTTTCTATGTAAAAACAGAATAAACAACATTCTGGTGAGGTTGTGTATGTTAAGGCGGGACGCTTATCCAAGTCCAATGAGAGGATGTGTTTGTATGGCACCATGAATATTAAATATCATATCTTGCCTGCTATTGCCTGGAGTGGGTAAGTTTGTTCGATGTTTATATGAGTCCATCTGATGACATTGACCGTTTCATTGATAACTTAGAAATGAATGGTTTTTGTTAAGTATAGTTAGGAATGTAGTCCTCTCTTTCACTCAACCTTATTGGAACTGTACCTCCCCAATACATCTAGGCACACGGCATACCAGCTGCCAGTGAGACAACAACTGCTGTATTCTATTTCGTAAGCTTAAGCGGCTGGAGTCATTATAACTGCTGTATTCTTCCCACAATTCAGAGCCCTCAATTACAGGGACATCTTGATGAACCAATAGGTCTTTGGTAAAAGTCATGTCACATGAGAAACTGTATGTTTGCGCATCCCTTTCATACAAACACAGTTCCTCTGCTATCAAAAGGATCAGTGTTTTTCTGCATTAGCTAGATTTAGTGATATATGCCAAACCCATTACTAGACAACTGAGATTGTTTTTGTTGCGGAAGATTTACCAATAGTGTATAATCACTACCCCAAGGAGTACAGCAACAGGAAACAAATTTTAATAATAAGACTAATTTTGTAATATTTTAAATTAATTATTTGTATGTTTCATTGTATTATTGCCTTGCAGAAGTGCTCGTTGGAGACGTCCAGTTGTGCAGTATTACAATTTCATTCTCGTAATATTGTCTTACACTTCTCCCTCATGAATTTTAATAGTTATATAAAATGTATGCTAATTTCCCAACTGTTATGGCCTTTTCAAAATTACAGTCAATTTGAGATGAAAACAGTTGGAACTGTGAGCCAACGTTCCAAATGTTTTCCTTGGCCATGGTAACTGGGGGTTAGAAATTCGCTAGTCTTCAAAGGACCTTGTCACCAGTAAAGTAGAAAAGAAAATGTAGGTAAAAAGTGTCTTACAAAGGCTGTGGGTTTTGTACGAATGCGACATAAGACAAGCATGGAACACACCGTGTTGCATTTATTTCATCAGACATAACAAATGATGTAAGATACAATGTCTTAGACACCGGTGTGCAGCCAGCCACCTTAGGTTATTAACAGTCACCATTATCATCAGTTATCCACTCCAGTTGCCCAACTGTGGTTGACAAGCTTCTTCCATTCATTTCTATCATCAAATAGTTGGCTGTTTTAACTTCTTACCACTTATGTGCTCTTGTTGTTACTTCTTCCTTCATATCCTCCATCCACTTCCCTCTTAACCTACATCTTGGTTTTTTCCTTGAACTTTACTTGTACATAAAAATATTTATGACAACCTCCAAGAAGCACAACCCCAGTCCATGCCGTAGGAAGCAGGCACAGACACAAGTATGGGATTGCTTGTAGGGGCAATGTCAGCGGGGACTTCATGTGCTATGATACCTCCAACGTTACTAGTAAGGTCCTATGGGAACCCTGAGTGGTGGCCAATGGGGCTCTGGTGAAGCCATGTTAGGCCCAGCAAGCCAATGGTGGATGATATAGTACTTTCAATGACTATACAAGCCTCAGATTAATAATAGTAAAATCTTTATTTTATCCTTACCTTGAAAAATTGATAATACAAAGTATTGTCATAACAATATTTAAGATCTTACGTGTGTAAAATTAATTACACTGTACATAAATGAACTAAGTTCAATTTTTAAGATTAACTAAAAAATGGAAATATTCACACTCATATAAAACTAAACAGTGGTGTTGTCCAACAGGTGTGTCATACTGACCATAGCGACCAACAGGTATGCAAAACCAGTGACAATGACTGTGGATCTCTCCCCTACACTCTCAGATCCCTTGAAATATTGGACCGTCAGCATCAACAGGTTCTTACTGTAACTTGTTAAGGATCAATGTCAGACATTTTTAAAACAACTAAAAAATTAAAAAATCACACTAGAGTTGTTGAGCAAAACTATCAGCAATAATACAAATAAAAAAAATATTTAAAAACTTTTTTGTTCCATGACATCATTTTGGCTGAATAGCTTTAACATTCTATCTACAATAATAATCTTTATTTGTCACAAAACTGCCTGACACTATTGACAAAGTTTTATCTACAGCATTTTGCTAAAACAAATGATAGTAAAAATTAAGATCACAAATTGAAAGATATTAAACAAATTTTTGTGAGGTAATACAACTACAGAGCATAATCGATAAAAATCTATAATTTTCACTGCAAACAATCTGTCTAAATTATATAACAAGTAATCCAATGACTAGTAATAATATTTATTTTCAACAATTCAAAATAATAGGAAATAATTTTTTTTAAAGAAATGTTACAATTTTAATAATACTGTATGTATTCAATATGTGCTGCCCATATCGAATTGGATTCAATGGTAATAACCATATATTTGACTGTGTCTGAAAATTTGTCATCCTACAAACAAGAAATATGTCAAAGATCATTAAACACTTTTTTTGTCCTTATTTAGCAAAAAATCATTTGCTTGAAACCCATTTGAATCACTTCTCAATGTATCAGCCATTAAGGACATACATTTATAGACTGATATTAAAAAAAGTTGTGCCACCTCTGCATATAATATGGTTTTGGAATTAATAGACAGTGAGTGACAGGTCCTTTACAAGGATTAAAAAGAGTAAGGGACCCAAGACAGAGCCCTGTGGATAACCCACTTGATCCAGCCTTCCTTTGGCAACTTACCATTGACAACTGTCTATGCTTACTAAGATAGGATTCAAAGAAATTCAGATTACGGCCTGAGAGTCTATGAATTTTAATTTAGTAATGACAATTTTACTATGGACACAATCAGCTTTGCTAAGGTTACAGCAAGTAGTCTGAGCAAGCAAGACCTCTGTTTTCAAAAGATGATTGGATTTGTCTCGCCAGTCCATCCAAAGCATTGAATGTTGATTTGTCCTTTCTAAAACAGAATTGATAAGGATTTAAAGGGTTACTTACTTGACCCTCAAGAGCTGTTTCACAATGCAAAATACAGGGACTCATTCTGTGTAGAACCAAACAAGCGGTCAAGGCTTTTTACTGGGCAGGTGCAACACTAGGGATTATCAGTGCAAATCCAGTAAAGAATGGTCCTTTGTTCCATGCAAGTTAATAGAGGCAAGGGTCTGTGTCAGGGCTTACCTTAACCTTTTCAGTGCCGTGACCATTTCACAAAAGGATGTGCATAAATTGCCGGGCTATTTTTCACAAATTTATAAGGGTTTGGGAAAAACGTTGTGGAAAAGAACTATATACCCTATATTCATAATTTTTTGTTTTAATTTCTAGAACATGAAATTCTCTACAAAATAGATATAGTAATAGGACAATTTATGAAAGGTAAATAATAATTAAAAATTAATAATAAAAAGTAAAAAGAGAAAATTAAAAAAAAACTAAGTTTGAACTGAATTTTCATATGTATAACAATTCTTTACCTTTTTTTATTTATACCATGTAAAAGACCAATAAAAAACAAACAAAATTCATATATAACATGAATTTATAGTTTGATATTTGACTTCATTGAGCAATATAAACAGAATTCATTGTAAAGTCATTTTTCGTCACATTTCTGTAACTTGGTGGTGTACCATATTTTATTTTATTTTATGAAACGTACATAAGATTTTGATTTAACGTAATACAGTAATAATAATAAATCGCATTTCTTCGGTATGGATAAAGCGAGCGACCTTGAACACACTCCCCTCCTTCCGATTACAGCTGGATTGTTTTCTCCGTTCAAGACAAGATTTCATGTCAAAATTAAGTTTCCTGTCCACTTTGGTTTTTGTCAGTTCCACACGACTTTACTACAGCAAAGGAACATCGCTCCCTTTGTTAAAGAGGTAGGAATTAAATAATTTTGATTATTTGTTTTTTATAATTTGTCTATTTTTTAAAAAAATGATTGTTATTGAATAGGTCTAAGTAAAATTAAACTCACCTGAAATAAAAGGGAATTTTATGTCTTCAATCCATGGCCAATTTAAATAAATTCTGTTTTAAAAGATGTTAAAACCTAAACAAATCAGTTCTGGTTTGTTTAGGGCTGACGTTAGACGAGTTGCCTTCCGAAGTAAATCAGAGAACTCGATAAAAATCCTTTTTCTTTCACTCCTTTTAAAATTCCCTTGTTTAGTTGTTTGTATAAGTTACGTTTAAATAGGTAGTATTTTGAATATAGATAAAGTTTAAGAATAGATGATAATAAATTATTCATTAAGTGAATTATTTTGATGTCAATTGATTCTTAATTTAATCTACAATAAAAAGTAGTTTTTAAAATAAGAAAACAACTGTGTTCCTGTTTTACAATTATACCACCCTGTAAATATATATTTAAATAATCTAAAATCACAAGTATAATCCACTCATGGGTACAGTGGAAAAAAGTTGTTATAAAAAACTATGTATCCTAAATTCATAAATCTTTTTTTATATTTTAGAACATAAAATGCTATACAAAATACATATAGTAATCAGACAATTTGTGAAAAGAATACAATTGTAAAATGTAGTAATAATTGAAAGTTAAAAAAAAAACTCACCAAATAAACAATCACAACAAACTCATATCCTTTGATATAATAATGACTATCACAAATTATATGTTTCAAAATAGCAAAGTAAAACTGTATTACAAATTACTTTTAGTAACAACAGACATAACACTGTCAAACATAACCAAAAGAACTGAATAATATTTGTATATTCTACTGACTGCCTTCTGAACCAACACCAGCTGACAAATGTCGTTATCTTTTTTCTCGATTACCAATTCAAAGGCGTAAAAAAAGAAATACGAAAACGATACCAATCGAAAGATCGAATAATTTGGAATATGGCGGATCTTTATTCAAGTCGATTGAGTACATACCATGTGAAATATTACGAAAATACGGATCGTTGACAGGGTCAACGCCGGCAATTTACGCATAAACTACATCGTCGACTATGTCGATGCTATGGCACTGAAAGGGTTAAATAAACAGTGTCCGGCATGGGGGGTGGAAGTTGACAGGACTATTGTTTCTATTACAGATGTACAGAACAACATGGGATTTGCTCAATTTTAAAGATAACAAGAGGAGGAGGACATGTACTTCTTGTTGTTCTTTATCTGGCTTTTTTTTTATTTATTTAGACTTTACATAGGTGCAAAGGATATATAAATAAATCAACATACATTGATATTATAATAATTGGACACATAAAAGAAGCATGCAAAAAAGGTTAAAATTATTCAATAAAAATTAGGACATATAAAAATAACTCTGGCTCTGAAGGGTTGAAAATTAATACCTAATACATTAATTACAGAAATTGTATATAACTCTTAGGTTGGTCATTAGGACCACTTTTAAAAATTGGGCATAATCACAAAATTTTATGTAGCTTTGGGAAAACAAGATCATGAACAAGATAATTTATGGACACTTCTCGAGGTTTTGCGACATGAACAATATTTTAGTAAATTTAACTTAATTAAAGTAAATCTAACATAACAATAGATTTTAGTAAATTATTAGACATACTATTTGTATTCGAACTATCAGAACTGCTCATTACTTTCAAATGTCATCTGTGTTAATTTTAACCATTCATAATTAACTTAACTATTAGCAGAAATTGTGCAATGGCAGCCTACCATGCCTTAGTGGAATCACACATAAGGTACGGACTTGTGGTCTGGGGTGGATCCTCAGCTGGAAACCTAAACAGAGTTCTCCTCATGCAGAAAAAAGCTATTAGATCTCTAGCCGATCTTGAACACCAGGAAAGCTGCAGGGAAGCATTCAAAACTCTGAAAATAATGACTGTAACTGCAATTTACATACAAGAGGTGATCATGCATGCAGATAAACTGAACCTGCAAACAGGGAAAGACTATCACTCATACAACACACGCCACGCAGCAAACTACACTCTGCCTCTTCATCTAACAACACTCTATAAAGAAAAACTGTCCTATATTGGTCGAAAGCTGTGGAACTTCCTACCGCAAGCAGTGAAAGAACTTAAGGGAGCTGCTCTGAAAAGAAAACTCAACAATTTCTTTATTAATCACCCAATATATACCCTAGATGAATTCTTAGAAGCAAGAGAACAGGACTGGATATTCTGAAATGAATGCCTTTAATTTTTTTACACTTTGTATGTTTAAACTTATTTTGACTTGTACTGAATGTATGTAACCTGATCCATGTGACCCTATTTCTGTTCTTGAGGAATATGATAATAAAGAAAATTTGTCTATTATCTATTGTGATAAAAAGATAAAATTAAGCTTCGTCTTTATTTTCTACTTCTATAACTGAATTTTAGAAAATAAATTAAATACATGATGTTCAATATGCAAAATCTATTGTTCAAAAAAGTCTGGTCAAAAAAGTAATGTTTTGACTTAATTAAAATTATATATTAAATTTCAATAAGCACTACTTGCCTGTTTTAAAAGTTTTTAATTTTGTTTGTTTTTATCTAACAACTGATGATTAGTTAACAGATAAAATAATTCTATTAGATTACTGTTGAAACTTTAAAAGCCAGTACGACAGTCCTACAGTCGGAATGGAGTAAAACCATGCTTAAAACATTCCCTGCGGAAAATCACATAACTTCCCTTAGTTTCATGACATTCGAATGAATGGTATAGTAATGTATTAACGACAGACACACAAATATAAGATTAATACACTTCATTACCTCAGGTTTTAAAAGAAAAAAAAAAACCATCGTAGTTGCACTAAGGTACAGTGCAGGCAAAAATTTTAGGGACACCCCTAAATTTATATATTTTTGCTGTTGTCCTTAAACTTTCTGCCAATTATATATTAGTAACTTATCAATAAATTGGGTATGAAAAATTAAGATTTTCCTGAAATTTTCATTCATTTACAAGTAAGGGTTAGGAAATTATAAATTTTTTTCCCATTTTAAAATTTTTGAGGATACCCCTGTTTTTTCCTAATTAAAAATGTATAATAAAAAAATACACATCTGATTCAAATGATACTTTGTACACGTATTTAGCATTAAATTTAGAATGTAAATATGAATTATTTATTATTTAAAAAATCACCTCTCATTTGGTACCAGGTTAACTTTGCTTTAGATTTTCAGATTTTTCAGCATAAAATTCTCACATTTCAATAGCGAATATCTAGTGAACGGAGCCACTTGCAGCGGAACTGACTGTACCGTTGTGTTCCTCGCGTCATGGCGGGGCGGGGGGTCATGTGCGCACGAATCTGTTGTTGTTCAGACGTTCCTCAGTTGTGCTGACATAACCCTACTTGTTAAGTGCGCTTTTCTAGTGTTGATTTCCAAAATCATGGGTCGTTCATCTGTGACTGTTGACGTTAGATGCAAATTGTTGGCATGCATAAAACCGGCATGACATACAGAGCAATTGTACATGCATTGAACGTTTCTAAGACTTGTGTTTGAGAACACTGTGAATAAATTTAAGAAGACGGGTACTGTCATTGATGCGCCTAGAAGCGGACGTCCCCGTAAGACGACACCTCGCCAAGATCGCAAGCTGCTTAGGATAAGTAAACAAAACCGACAGGCAAGTGCCCCTGACATTTTAAGCGTGATAAAGAGAGATGATCCAACCTTTGATATTTCCGTTCGATCTGTTTCTAATAGACTTCAGGAAAAAGGTATGAATTCCTATTTTGCCATCCGAAAACCTCTGTTGAACCCTCTAGCCCAAAAAAGGCGTAAGATCTGGTGCCGTGAGCGACGTAATTGGTTAAAGGAAGCCTGGCGAAGGATCATCTTTTCCGATGAAAGTCGGTTTGAGCTCTTTCCACGAAGGAAAATTCGAGTACGACGCACCAAAACCGAAAAATTTTTGCCGGCATGTGTTGCCCCTGCCGTGCAACAAAGTAGGGAAGCCATCATGGTCTGGGGTTGTATAACCTCTGAGGGGCCGGGAGAACTTTTTATGGTTGAAGGCTCAGTCAACAGCACATCTTACTGCAAGATCATGGAAGAAGTCATGCTTCCCTCAGCTGCAAGGTTGCTTGGTGAAAATTTCATTTTTCAGGAAGACAATGCCCCCTGCCATAAATCCCGTCAAACCATGGCTTGGTTTCACGATCAAGATGTGGAAATTCTTCCTTGGCCAGCCCGAAGCCCTGATTTAAATCCCATTGAAAACATATGGAATACTATGGGATGCGGTTGGCCAAAAAGAAGCCTACCAAAAAGAATGAGCTCAAGCTAATTATCGCTCAACTCTGGTAAGACATCAGCAAGGAAGAGTGCAGAAAGCTCATCGACACGATGCCAGACCGTGTAAAAAGCTGCTACAAGGCCAAAGGCGGGCCAATAGACTATTAAGTTCATAGTTTCTTGTTTTTTCTCAAATTTTCAATATGACTTTCATTTTTTGTATAAATAAATTGACTTAAAGCTAAAAGTTGTACTTTTTTCGCCTGTCCCTAAACTTTTTGCCGGCACTGTAGTATAAGGTTACAGTATGTGATAGTACATGCTACTGAGGAATTAGATGTTGTGGATGGTACAGGGTAAAAGGCCAAGAAAGTATATTGAGAAGAAGGGAAATGAAGAATATCAAATTGGAACACAGAAGATAAGACATGGAAGAGAGGACCAAGTACCAAAGAGGGATGACAGAATTTAGAGCCTCCTTACGATGATGATATTACTTTATACTGTCTTATTTTTGCACTATGGTCTATAAAATAATGTAATAGTAATAAATTGACAGTCTATTGCTTTAGACTGTCTTTATCATGAAATTGTTACTGTCATTGAACTACGTCGTTATTTGCACTACTTATCACTAATAAATATGTACTTTATATTATTCTATAGCAAATACAATAAATACAACTAGTGATGACACCATTAGTGTAACTTCACACTCAAGTTGTGAACACTACTACTATTATCTTGGTTATTCACTACACTTATCTCTCAACAACTGAACTAATTGAGTTAATATAATGTCATTCTGATTACTTATGCTAATTGATCTCTTTTAGCCAGTTTATTGTGATTCTAATTAAATAAATGAAAGCGCAAATCTAGCAATTGTGGTGCTTATTGTATTTCAAATAAGCAAAAATTGAGAAAATATCACCAGGAATAACTTTGAATTGTAAAAGGATACAAGGTGAAGAAAAGGACGAGCAGACACCACAGCATACTGAGGTTGACTTCCCCTTTGAGAGGCAAGTAATATGTGTACACCTGAAACAAAATTTTCTTGGTTTTTATCTAGTACTTGAAGGAGTAAAAGTCGCATTAAGATTTAACACAATACAACATGCAGTTTAAATGAGTCAGTTTTTCTGAAGCATTTGTTTAGAAATAGAATAATATCTTAATTACACATATTCATAAAGAACAGAGAAAAGGTTAGATATGTTTATGTTACAAGCAGTGTATGAGTCTGTGTCTTAATTAAAGATATATGTCCTCCATTGGATGAACTCTTGGATAGTATGCTCAGGACGCTCTAGCAGCCAATTGCTTAAGAAAGTCTTGAAATTTTTCTCTGGGAATTGTCTCAGGGATTCAAGTAGAGTGTTGAAGAAAAGTGTTGCTCTGTATGATGGTTTTTTTCTCAAAAAGGCTTAGATGGATTAAGTTGGTATTTCCTCTTTCGACTTGTATAAATTATTAATTGTCAAACGAAGTAGAAAGTTACATGTATATATCAAATATATACCAGGTGTAAATAAAGTCCCGCACGGGTTTAATATGTTCTGAACGATAACAGATAAATCAATAAGATTTGGTACATCAACATTACACCTAAAAATCTACTTATTTACGGAACTATCAGTTTTCTGTCCTATCATGGGGACGTCCCGCAAGGAGTCAGAAGGAAATCTTAAATAGGAGCATAGGTCAATATGCATATCACTTTAAAGGGCTTATCTAGCAGAGTGTAATGCTGCAAACCGCACACAAAAAGGTTGATCCACTACAAAATGGCGGCTGTTCAAACGTTTTACTTGGTTACACTTTATTAGTATCCACAACCCCATTAAAGAAAAACTGCAACTAAATGCAGGTAAACTGCAGCTAAATACTACATTATGCCTGTAATACAGAAGTGAGTTGTGACATTAGTTATCGTCAAGGGTTTCAAATTTGGTCCTAATTTATAACGGGGAAAACCTGGTAACAGTAACAATTAGAAAGCTCTTATCTTTGGGTCGCCCTTTGGACTTTCCTATTAACCAGTCTATTCATATTAGGCTATTCTAGTTTCCTTGTTTTAGTTGTGCTGTCCAACCTTTCTGTCAGTGCACGTTAGTACAAAAGAGTTTGTCGTATTTCTTGTCGTTCATCAACTACACTATGTCGCTTGACGAACGTGAACGTACAACACTTCTTATGATGGTTGGTTGTGGAAACAACAGACG
The DNA here is from genome assembly GCA_035578905.1 of Stictocephala bisonia. Taxonomy (NCBI): domain Eukaryota; kingdom Metazoa; phylum Arthropoda; class Insecta; order Hemiptera; family Membracidae; genus Stictocephala; species Stictocephala bisonia. The sequence goes on from JAQJVL010000001.1 coordinate 8,121,070, forward strand.
ATCACACGAGGAACGTGCCATTTATTTAATGACTATTTTCCCGAGAGGCAGCCAATTTGCAGAACAACTGTAGGGAGAACTGTTCAACGTTTTATGGAAACAGGAAGTGTTTTCAATCGTCGTAGGTCAGGAAGACCCGCTACTGCGACAAACGAAGACAAATCTTTAGAAGTCTTGCAGTCATTTATTGAGAACCCGCACGAGACCCTAAGCTCAGCAGCACAAACTCATGACATCTCTTTTACGACTGTAAAAAAATTCTGAAAGGGTCTAATTTTAAGCCGTATAAAGTTCATTTGATGCACGAACTCAACGAAGATGATTTCGACCGATGTATAGAATTTTGCGAAAACATGATGGCCAAAATAGATCGCAACGAAATTGATATTGAAAATAATATTGTGTTTTCGGACGAGTGTTCATTTATGCTGAATGGAAGCGTAAACAGGCACAATTGCCGTTACTGGAGTAGCGAAAATCCTCACTGGATGTGGGAGGCACACACATAATATCCACAAAAGGTGAATGTCTGGCTTGGTGTGATAGGTACCCAGTTGGTAGGTCCTTTCTTTATTGAAGGAAATTTAAATGCAATATCTTACCAACGTTTGCTGGAAAATGAAATTACAACAGTACTTCTACAGATGTTTGGAGAACATTTTCAGAATATCTGGTTTCAACAGGACGGGGTGCCCCCACACTACAGCATCGACGTAAGAGCCTATTTAAACACTGTTTTTCGGCAACGGTGGATCGGAAGGCGGGGGACTGTGGAATGGTTCACCAGATCTCTCTCCATTAGACTTTTTTGTTTGGGGTTACCTTAAGGACAATGTCTACAAAACAAAGCCTCAAAATTTAAATGAACTGAGACAAAGAATACGTCAAGAATGTCAGGCGATTACTCAAGTTGCCCTGCAAAATGCTGTTAATAGTTTTTATGTGTGTCTTCAAAACTGTCAAATAACCGGAGGTGAACAATTCGAGCATTTACACTGAAAACATTTGGTAAGTAAACATCTTTTTCCAATCAAACATTTGAACAGCCGCCATTTTGTAGTGGATCAACCTTTTTGTTTGTGGTTTGCGGCATTAAACTCTGCTAGATAAGCCCTGTAAAGTGATGTGCATATTGACCTATGCTCCTATTTAAGATTTCCTTCTGACTCCTTGCGGAACGTCCCCATGATATGACAGAAAACTGATAGTTCCGTAAATAAGTAGATTTTTAGGTGTAATGTTGATGTACCAAATCTTATTGATTTATCTGTTATCGTTCAGAACATATTAAACCCATGCGGGACTTTATTTACACCCTGTGTGTGTGTGTGTTGTGCAAGCAAGTAACATGTCAACATACTTATTTAATACTAACCTAACCAAACATCCCATGGTGGAAGCGCTTACAACCTAACCTAGAGACAAGAAGGTGCAAAATGACAGTTAGAGCGATGACACGTATTAATTTCTTATCGGTCAAAACCACGTGACCAACTTCAAAGGTACATTGTTTGTAATATTAGTTTAGTTGTAGACAATCTTTACCATATGCAGAGACATTCTGAAAAAGCCCCGTTTAAATTTTACAGATGTTAACTAATTTGTATTTAATACACTAAGTGAAAGTTCAATTTTGTTACCATTCTGAGAAATAACAGTCTCACAGACTAGGCCATGTCAGTCCGGCCTTTGGCTTAGATTTTTAAAAGAGTGTAACCAATACAAAGTGGAAGGAAATGTATGTCTGAGATTAATAGGAAGAGCCAGTGGCTGAGCGGTCTAAGGCGTCAGGACTTTGTACCTGAGTTTATAGATAGCGCAGGTTTGAATACTATTACCTGAGCTATAAATTTTAGGCTCAACTGTTAGCTTTCATCAGTAACATTCACTTTTAACTGTACTGGTTCTTCCTCTCCTCCTGTCTGATTATTTCCCCACAAAGAACAATATTCTATGAGGAATGAAAATGAGTATGGTGTAACCGATTTTAGTACATTTTTTATTTGTAAGTCTTATATATTAAGTTAGTATTCCCCCTTTCAAATTGTACAAGCACTACAAAACCTGACTGTAGCTTTTCTGATACTACAGACATATATATTTTGTTAAATTACGTAATACTAGTGAAAGTAATAGTGGGGGTGCTGCTGAATGAAGCCAACTTGCATTTCATCATCTGACTTTCTGGAGTCAACTTGCCTGCGAGGTACATGTCCTTTGATTTTTTCCCCCATCCAACCTTTTTCAAAAGTTAAATTTTGTTTTGTGCTTTACAAGGAATAACTTAAGTCTAAAGTCTCAACTGAGTTGTTCCTTTGTTTGTTTTACCAGGGCCCAAGTCTTTGGGACTCGATGCCACATTTAAATTTTCCCAATTACAGCTTTTCCGCACTCCCTACTAGATAAAATACAAATTTTTATAGAATGGAAGGTTCTTTAAATAATTAAATTATAGTTTTGAATTGATTTTGTGTAAATTAAAAAAATAGTTTGAATGTTTGTGAATTACAAATGAATAGACTATGTAAGAAGATAAATTTCATGTTTAAATCCCTCATTTGTCTATATCATTATTTATACATCTGTTTGTTCAAAAATATACTCATGAGTGGGTTGAGTAGGGGTTTAAGTGTTACAGAGGAGATCAGCCTCTCCTTAAAAATAAAAAAAGTAGAACATTTGCAGCACGGAACAACAGATATTTATCCACAGTTTAAGCAAAACCCTTAAAACCGCAATTTTCAAGCAATTGGTATTGTCACGCTAAACGTGCAGAAAATAACTAAACTTTGTTCCAAGTACAACCAGAGGATACAAAATACAATACAAACGATCAATTACAAAGACAACAGAATGTTAATAGCACAGTTCACAACGTAAACATGACTTAGCGTCCGACATAAACAGCTGTTGTCTACACAGCAGTAGTAGGGACCGCGGCAATGTACCTTCAAATAGACAGAGTATACAAATATTATGTAATATATTGCAATGAAATCTATTATATTTTGTTTCTAGATTATTTGTCTACACTTTTTTATGAAAATTCAATCAAAATATGTTATAATGACAAAATTATTGTGTCAGTATCAGATGTTTGCCGTTTTCCCTACAAATATGACTTCTGATTAATCGGAAGTTAGTTAAATAAAAAACAAGACAAATGGAAATAGACATATTGTTTTACTGATTTATGTTAAATAGCTACACATCACATAGTTTTTTTTAAATGTTATATTTCGGCTTTACAGTCTGGTATGTGTTGTTTGTTTGCTGAGGTAAACTTGCATATGTCAATAAAATATTTATCTTTGTACTATTTGTTTACTATTGTCTTCTTTACTATTGTATTGTATTGGTAATATCTTTACCTTTGTGTCACTATTATCTCATGAATGTTAGGAGAAGAGAGATACAAAGCTGTAAGTTTAATGCATAGAGTTATTCTTATTGTAGGCTATGTATATATATCGCATGGTTTTTGTCAGCTACCATTATTATTTTTTTAAATTTAAAATTATGTAAAATCTGAGTTTTATAGTTGGACAATGAGTCTAAAAGTCATTCACTATAATAAAAATTAAAAATAAATAAATAACAAGCGATCTCCTGTCACAAAGCTAAATCCAGTCCATCAAGCCACGTAAGACCTGCCTCACTGATTCTATTTATGCTAGCTAATCCCTCCGTAAAACAGCACAAGGGGCACTCTGTAACTATTTGATTCATTGTTTGGATAGACTCCCCGCAATCACATGACTGATCTACTGTCAATCCCCATTTATATTTCCAGTAGTTACATTTGCCCACTCAAGTTCGGAACCGATTCAATAATGTCTACTCTCTACGAGGGAGGTTCATCCCACCTACAGGTATTGATGGATTCTTAATAAGGAACTTATTTCATCCATCAAAACTGTTCCACGCTACGGCCCAGCTAGTATTTGGCGAGAAATTTGATCTGCACAACTGGAAAGCAGTAGGTAGAGGTGGGTTTCGAGATTTTAAGCGACCGTTCTGATGTGGGAGATCCTGGGTAATGGGGAAGATCTTATTGAATTCTTTACGTAGTATTTCTGGAGAAGTTACATTGCACAGCACCGGGAGCCAAGATAGTGTAGTTGCCATGAGAGTACCACTAATAGCTGTCATGGCTCTATTAAGTTGGACATCGTATATACTACATTATTTAATTGATTTTGAAGTATATATGGTTTTCATATTTTTTATCTAAATTAATTAGTTAGTTTCTTAATTAGCATAAATGTGTTGTATTGTGCATCAATTAATTGACTATGCATCTCTCTTTTTAAAATATGTTATATTTCAACTTCTAATATCAATCCATTTTCAAATATTCATAGCTATTAACAACAAAAGTTTTTATTAAAAATATGAAACAGATGATTTAATAAATGAAGTTTTTGAATATAGGATACATAAATTTTGATGAAAACTGTTTAACTCTCCGTTTGATGACTATCGCATGGTGCAATTGGGTCAATTATAAATGATGATATCGCACTGTGCGATATATTCGATTTTCGTAATTTACGCAAAAATGGCGCTAGCGATAATCTCGTATTTGATATTGTACTAAAGAGGAAATAATAGGGTTTCCATGGATATATTGGATTTCAACTTTTTTGACGGTTTTGAGAATATTGGGAATATAGTTTGACAGCTGATTGGCGCCAGCGCTCTGACAGTAGCGGCGGCAGTAGTACTACGCAGTTGCATTGTCGTGTTGTTGTTATTGACGATAGAGGCTAGGTTATTGTTTTATATTATTGTTTTTATTATTATTATTTGTGGACTTGTGTTTTTTACATGAATAGTTTGATTTTTGCATAGTTTCTTTGATAAATATCTATAAAACTGATGAAATGTTATACTAGTATAAATTTGCATACGGAACAAGTATACAGTTTTCAACTCCTGAGTGTTATATATTGTTATAAATTGTGTGTATATGATATTATTTCTATTGTAAACCAAATTTGGAACATTTTCTATATTTTAGATTTTTTATTGAACAATGTTTTGATAAACTTTTGTGGCATCAAACAGAAAAAATATAAAACATTTTTTTCAAGACTTCAATTTTCAAGCCATAAAATTTTTAAAAATTTTGGTATGTCAAATATTATTTTATTAATTGATAGAGCATGTTTTTGCAATAAAAACGACACACAATAAGTCATATTGCAACTATTCTAAAGATATGTAAAAAATGTTTGAAATGAACTATGTAAATTGCCCAAAAACCGCTTATCATTTATAAGTGATATAGTCATCAAACGGAGGGTTAAACACTCATTTATTTTTAATTTCTTAATTATACTTATTAATTTCTTTATAAACTAGTTTGCTGCTGACTATTGTACTTTATGCTCTTCTGGAAACATGATCTGTTAGTTCAGAATGATTTTCTAATTGATTTTTTAATACTATTTTTAGTTCTTGGATTCTTCTTTTTATTTTATTTTACTCTTATTTTTTATATTAAAAAAGATACATGAATAGCCAATTAACGTAGAACACCACTGTTTTACTGTAATATGAAATATGTAAGACAATAATATGATTAATAAGAGTTGAGTATGTAATAGCCTTGTTTATATTATTACTTACAAATAGATATCTCATGTAATAGGAATATTTGTGCCAGTAATTTGGTAGTTAGTAAGATCTTCTATTACAGCTGGTTTTATAACTAGTTCTACTGGGAACTCAACAGAAAAACTAGCAATTGACTCATATACAGCACTAAATATGGCGTACCATTACTGCCACTCAAACAACCTAGTAGTCAATATGACCAAGACCAAACAATTGGCATTCGGTAGAAGAGGAGACGAAATTGCAGCTCTTCCAGAAGTTGACATGCAACCCAAGGCAAAATTTCTTGGAGTGACAATTGACTAAACCCTTGCATGGACTCAGCATGTTGATGACCTTTGTAAGAAACTAAACACCATCCTCTTCGTCATCAAAAGAATTCACCAGAGTGATTCAAGCATTGCAAAAACAACTTATTATGCCCTTTTTGAGTCTCATCTGAGGTACAGCATTGCTATATGGGGAGGAACTGCAGTCACTAATCTACAGAGACTTCTCCTGATCCAGAAGAAAGTAATAAGAACTCTTAAAGGACCCAAGGACAGCTGTCATGAAGGCTTCAAGGATCTTCGCATCTTGACAGTTGTGGCCCTCTACATACAGGAAGTGATTATGTTTGCCGATAGGAATGAACTCTCTCGGGGAACAGATGTACACTCGTACAACACTCGACATGCTGACAACTACATCCTGCCAGCACACCATCTATCACTGTATGAGAGGAAGCCGTCATACATGGGTCGCAAGCTTTACAACCTGCTGCCAACCGAGATAAAAACTCAGAAGGGGAAGAACCTGAAGATGGCACTGAACAGATGGCTAATGAATATCTACACGCTGGAAGAATATCTACATAGGACACATGACCATCCTAGACATCAAGACTGCTCAATTTAACTTAAATTTCGTAATTTTATCGCTGTATTTTTGACGGCAATACATTTCTCCGTGAAAATGGTAAATCAAGAGATTCTGACTTTAACTGCATTACATTTACATGGACCTACACTAGCGCTACACAACGGACAACAAAATAGCTGATAATTTGAAACACAAAATTTAACATAGTATGATAAGTCTAGCCGTGTGGTTATTTAAACAATGGTAATAGTTACTGGAGAGATCTTGTTACTACAAACATAAAAGTGAGTTAACAAGAAACATATTTTCACCTAAACATTTTAACCGTTAAATAGTACAGTGTCTTCTACAGTATATATTTTCCTCAAAGGTGGTTTTCTTATTCAAACAATATCATCTTTCATAACTGAAGCTATTACTATTAATTTTATACACAAATAGATTTCCCATCTAGTGTTAAATTTTGAATCTCAAAATATCAGCTGTTTTTTATGGTCTACTCTGGAGCGCTAGTGTAGTCCCATTTAAATGTAATGCAGTTTAAACCAGCTGTGGTTGCGGGCCTCACTAATAGCAAAATTACAGGCACAAATATTCCTATTAGAAGGAATATCTATTGTTGGTGTATATAATCAAGGCTATTTATGAACTCTCAGAGAAGTTGGTTAGAAATACAAAGTCTGCATATTATGAAGAATATGACATGTTCTTATTAATTGTACAAGATACAACATAACGGAAACTAAACTACTTCTATTTATAACATCCAAATACCACCAACTCACACACACTAAAATGACAAGAGCCAGGAAGCTGCTACAATTTCATAAGTTCTGTGTGGGAAACTTATTCAGACAGAATAAGGGGGAGAACCAGCACAGTACAAGGTGAATGTTACTGATAAAAATTTCCAGTCATGGGCAAGATTCAAACCTACGCTCCCTCTCATGTAGGCTCAAAGTCCTGATGCCTTAGATCCCTTGGCTACCAGCTCTCTATGCAGGTAACGATAGACAAGCGCTGACAAAACGTGTGTGTGTGTGTGCGTGCGTGTGCGTGTGTGTATACAAACTCTTAAAGTTTTTTTTTTCAAAAAGTAAGTGACTAATTGCTTGAGATTAAGTGAAAAAGAGAGATTTTTATTTTTAAATTTCCTATTTAAAAAAACCTTTATTTGATCAAATGACACAAAATTATTCTAGAAAATGATATGTTTGTTTTATGAACTGTTAACACTTTAAGAATAGTAATATAAGTTACTATTGGTTATACATACTATGCCAAATGTTCAATTACATAAGAAAAGATGTTGACGGTTTTGATGTTTTATGAAATGAGTTTTTGTTTGTTAATACTGAGCAGTATCCATATATATATCTCTGTCTCCACTCTCGTTCTTTGTCTGTCTTTGTTAATATCACTAAAAGACACTTGGATCGTGTTGTATGAAAGGCAGACACTGAGATTAGTTTCATCACTAGCTTGTTCTATGGAGTCCTTTTCGGTCTTCATCCGTTATTAAAGTGATAATTAATTTATATAGTATGCAGAATCAATGGCCCTACTTATTTGTTGTTGAATATAGAATATAATTTCATTTATTACCTCTGCAAACATAATTTCTCCAATGAACTTATAAATAGACTAACAACTAAAAGCCGTTGTGTATATAGGTTTTAATCAATATGAAGATGAAATCAAGCTCATGGCTAGTACATCTTGGTCTCATGTGTGTCTACGTATACAGACTTGCCAATTCACACAGCTGTAAATTTTCTCAAATTTTTCTTAAGGTAAGTGTGGTTAATTGGCTATGGTAGTTATCCATTATGGCACCAATTTTGTGTGTGAGTAAGTGGATTCACAAAGTTAAGAAACAAGCAATGAGTGATGCAGTTAAATAAAGCCTGCTCTTTAGACACAAATTGACAGGCCCCCTACACTTACCCCAGAAACAAGACAGCACACCAACCTGCGGAGAGACATGACGAGTCTCCAACCCACTTGAAGGAGAGGACTAGATGAGCCTTCCCTCCCACCCAAGGGACACAACTTGGCAAGCCCTCCCACCTACCCAAGAAGAAAGACAGCACTCCAACCTGCCAAGAGACATGACTAGATGAGTGTCCAACTCACCCAATGGACATGACTAGATGAGCCTTCCCTCCCACCCAAGAAACATAACTTGACAAGCCCTACCACCTCTACCCAAGAAACAAGACAGCACTCCAACCTGCCAAGAGACATGACTAGATGAGTGTCCAACTCACCCAATGGGCATGATTAGATGACCTTTCCCTTCCACCCAAGGAACTCAAATTGACAACAATCTAAATCTTGGATGCTATTGGTTTGGATTTGTTTTCTTGATAGTTTCATAATGCTTGCAAATTCTTCACTGACTCTAAAACTTTAATCAAAACAATAGTAATTAAGTTAAAAATGTAATTATTCATATTTTTGGATATGGCTAATTGAAAAGTTCCTTTGACTTAGAATGAAAACTTATATTAACACTGAATTAATCATAAAAAATTGAATGAATAGGCTTTTTATATTAAAATAAGAGTTAAAGCTATGAACATAATATCTGTTCTAACATTACCAGCATTACCAATCCGCAATGCGCTGTAGAAATTTTCATGTTTATTTATTACATTAATATGCAAAATATAAGGCCATAATCAGACCTCTTACAGTTGAGAGATTAGATTACAACTACACCTACTTCTGTGATGGCGTAGATGACAAGAGCATAGAGTGCGAAATCCAATAACCACTGGTATTCAGAGTAAAATCTCAGATGTACCACATCGAGTGTCGTAACCTTAGCAGTTTCCAGCTGAATAACAAACCACAACAGTAAATACTGATAACAACACAATTAAAAACATATATACAGTACAACCTCGATTATCCGCCCTCGCTTTATCCGGCAGTCCGTGTCATCCGGTTTGGCAAGAAGATAGCAATAACAATTATTTACAAAAAACAATTACAATTAATCGGAAGCGTCTTTCAGTTTTAAACACAAATGTCGTACACCAGTATTTTGGTGTTGCATTTCGCAAATGGCAGGCACTATATTGACTAGTCACCATCTCTCAACAAGCGGTCCCTTGTTACTGATTATAATTTAATAATGCGCCTGAAGATTTAAGCTGGCAATGTCGTTAACTTTTGTTCAGTGTGGCTGGCTGGAAGAGTCCATTTCACGAGTGAGGGAAGTCTGAACTGGAACAGTTCATTTTACTTACACATAATTTGCAGTTACATAACTCTACATATTTTTTTATTCAGTCGGAGTTAAAATTAAATTTAAGTATAAGATTTAATATTTAAATAAACATATGTTATTTACATAACATTTACCTTAGAATTTGTAATAGCCTAATTGTTGTTTTTTTAAACATCTTTCGTATTGTATTGTAAAGCAGCGTCAAAATTTGCAATCACGAAATATCTTTCATTTCATTACAATAGCTGCAGAGCTTGTTGCGTCACGTGCAATTGTAGGCACCCTGCTTACGCATGCTGTCCGTTATCAGTTACTAAACGTGATTCTCCAATAAAACCAAGTTATTTATGACTTATGTTTTATCAGCTTTTATCGCATCCGGCTTGAACTTCGCCACATTAGGCCGGATAATCGAGGTTGTACTGTATATATAAATTATTTTAAAAAAACAGCTTACTCCTATGTCATAAATGTTCAGTCACAGAAACAAGATATTTCTGCTGCTAATCAGATGGCCCAGGCTTTCCTCACTTTGTGACATTAAAATGTACTGATGCAAGACCTTTACATTATTTTTTATCCAAAATCTATACGTTTCTTATTAAATAAAACCAAAATTATATTGGTTTATATTTTGTATGTAACTAAAATACATTCGAGGCAACATAAGTCAGGATTTTAAACATATATTTTTTATTTTTACGTGTATCTAAAATACATATTTTTATTTCTAATAGAAATGTACATACTATACAAGTATTACATTGTCCTCCATTTGGGCATTATAATCCGTTAAATCATTGATCTATTTAAAAATGTATAACAACCAAGTTTACCATGTCTTATTAAGTGTCTGCCTAGATGATATAAAAAACATTTCTCTTGCCTAATATTATAAGTAATGCATAATTTTGTTTAATGATAGCACTCAAGTTGCAAAATACTGACTTACTTTAAAAAAATATATACACAATATAAAATATAAGAGTTAAAGCAGATCTAGCATTATTAGGGATTTTTACAAATCACAAATCAAGAAAAATGGCATGTAAATAGAGGGTTCCTCATTGCTAATACTTGGGTTACAAAAATTAATTTTAAATATAGAATCCATAAAACAATACATTGTTAACTCTTCTGTGTTTTCATTTTATAAATTTTTTTCTGAAATGTTTAGCATGCTTAAACAATGAAATATGCAATACAATATCCCCAACAATCACAGGATAAAAACAAAAAACTAATACACTTCACAACATTGTTATATGTTTTCCAAGATAAATGTGAATTTAGAGATTCATACTATTAATGATTATGTGGATCAGCTGCCATTTAGAACAACTTTCAATCAAAATCTTTGTTCCATATATCAAAGAGGAAATTTTGCACAGTAACATGACACTTGAAGTTCCAGGTTGTATGCGTGGAAAATTTGACTCACAATACATTGTCTACTCGGGGTCAAAATGTTGTGGAGATTGTAGGAGATATGTTCCATACTCTGTCCTCTTAATACCGACACAGCGTCCGCTCAATGGTTGTGATCAACATGGACACTACCAAAGTAGAGAAGTCTAGGGTGGCCATATTGGAGTGGTAGTTAGTATCCGGATGATGTGTCAGCTGAAAATCAGACCAAAACTACGTGGTTCAGATTCCACAATAATGAATATCTGTGAAATTGCCTCTACAAATTAACTTCTCCAAGAATATGACATGAGTCCATAATATTATCCATGAGTGACATAATATTAAACTCACCTGTAAATCTAAATTTCTAGGAACATGAAAAGTCTCTGGAACATTTTTCCCGTTTTCATACAATTTCCCTCTATGGTCTTTTTTTGCCTTTGGTTTATCTTTTGGGACTCTTGCTAGAGTTTTCAACTCATCATTTGTTGGGTAAAGATATCTTGTTAGCCTAAAACATATAATTTAATTTAAATGTGTAGCCTACCTGAGTAAATATTTATAGAAACTCTTTACCATTTCAAGATTTGAAATGTTGGCACTGCTGATGTTTTTGGCTAGCATATACCAAGAAACTAAGGGGACTACTGTCGAAGAAAAAAAACAATAAAAACTCGAGTTTGAAACATCACTGTAAAGAAACACTAGAAAATACGAATGACATTAAAATTTTCCTTGTTTACTCTTGCACTTTTGAGTGTAATAAGAAAATTTGTATCTTTAAACAGATTTTTTTTATCATGGGTAGAATAAAAAAAGCGTGATTTCTAATAAACTTTAATAGGTCATTTATCAACTATTTCACTAACTTATGCTAGAGTTTTATGAATTTTGATATATTAACAAAAATGTTCTTATAGAAAATTTAAAACATCTTTTTCTAGTAATTTAGTACGCCTACCAAATCGAATAAAACTTTATTTTATGCATCACAATACCATTATTTCGTAAAATAAACGAACATTTACATAACATACTTGTATGAATTTATATGGATTAATAATCAAACGCAGGACAGTGTATAGCGACGCACGATATGGCGGCACTTTTACCGACGACCAGAGCGGGCAAAACAAAGCGACGTTGCCGCGATGAGGTCTGTTTCAGCAGCTTTTCTTACTTCCCATTAAACTTTGTTTCACAAATTATAATTTTGTAGTTTATTTATGTTCATACAACAGTTTTTATGTAATAATTTTGATCTATTATGATACAGCCCACTAGGAACTATTAAAAAAGATTAAAAATCTAACACTGAACGTTGTATATTTTTAATTTTTATGTTTTATTAAACCTTTTTGTTTTTTTTTTTTTTTTTAATTGAGGGAGAAAAATGGTGATAGAAAATGAATTATACGTAACAAATCAGTATAAGGTTCTAAAAAATAACAATCTAACTAAAATTAAAATGTTAGCTGTGATTACAGTTAAAGGTTATATTCAGTGAACAGGCCCTCTAACGCTGGCTGTTCAAGGTGGCAACGCTACAGCGCTTTTGTGTGGTGCGATAGTCAAGAGAGCGCTGTGATTTTACACGCCGCTGCACACTGCCCTGCGTTTGATTATTAATCTATATAAATTCATACAAGTATGTTATGTAAATGTTCCTTCGTTTTTTGAAATAATGGTATTTTGATGTACAAAACAAAGTTTTATTCAATTTCGTAGGCCTACTAAATTACTATAAAAAGATGTTTTACATTTTCCATAAGAACATTTTTGTTAATTAATCAAAGTTCATGAAACTCTAGCATAATATTTAGTGAAATAGTTGATAAATGACCTATTAAAGTTTAAATTTAATCTGATCAAAGGTTTTTATTGTAGAAATTTTTAAAGTCGACGTTTCAGTAAAGAGCGTTAGAAATCACTCTTTTTTATCCTACCCTGATTAAAAAAAAAATGTTAAAAGATAAAAATTTTCTTTTTACACTCAAAAGTGCAGGAATAAACAAGGAAAATTTTAATGTCATTTGTATTTTTCTAGTCTTCTTTACAGTGATGTCTCAAACTCGAGTGTTTATAGTTTTTTCTTCGAAATTATCATAGATTAAATATTTTTAGTTCTTACCCTTAAAACACTAAATGGCAGACACAATATGTTAACTGAATGTAGTTTGTTGACAGCTCCTGTATTGTTATTCCGATCTCTTTTTAAAGCAACGGGAAGATTGTTATCGCTTGTTTGTAGTTAAAAGAACATAATGTATTTTCTATGTATTTAGATTGTATGTATTGCATAAATAATCTAAATCGCATTTTCAGATAAGCTAAACACTTAATGATGGTAAAGCTATTTACTTATACCAAGAAATAAACACATAATTTCCAAAGCAACGATTAATTTATTTATTAATCTTTAACAATATCTAAATTGCTTGTTTAATTTGTTATTGATTACACAACAAAACTATTAATTTAAAAAAGTCAGCCAATTAAAACTGATATTTCATTTCAGTACTGTATTACAATTTTTTTATTTTTCATATTTTTTTGGTTCTGGAGGGATTCTATCCCCTGCATCACTTCTCACCATAGACCACTATGGTACGTGTACGTGTATGGGTCTATTTGGAGGCAAATTTACTCAATAATCTCAATAAAATTGAGACCCTCCAGTGTAATGTAAATTCATATATAGCGATTATTAGTTGTTTTTAAGAGTGATTAAATAAAAAAAAGTTTACTTTGCTTAGTTGTTCGGCTTGTAGCCTAACCATGGGGAAGAAGTTGTATAATCGGTCCTTGCTTGCAAACTTTAATTTAAAGGGTATTATAATAAATTTAACCAATGTAACGCAATGTACTCAATATCCTTGATTGTGACATAATGCTGTCATCACATCTTGCTCATAAGTACAGTACTCCCATATTTTGTTAGTAGTTAAAAATAAAAATTACCTACCCAGTAGAACACAGTAGCCATCTTGAAAATGAGTAGTGAGGTCCTAGCTTCTGAATAATACTGACCATTACCAAAGTGATAACCAACTGTGATCCAAGCAAAGCCTAAAAAAATTATTTTGATGATACATTTGTCAAACATTGACTATACTTTGTAAAAAACATGGAAATGTTTACAGCAACATATTTCTGTATCTAATTCCTAACAAAGTATATAATGATTAGAAATATTACTCTACAGATATCAATAACAATAATTATAGTTGCATTAAATTGATTTTATGATCTAGAGTAGTTTAAGGTCTAGGATAGTCTGTAGTCTAAGTCCTACAGTAGTTTGTAGACTAGGGTCAAGAGTAGCATGTGGACTAGAGTAGTTTATAGATGGTGTAGAGTAGTCTAATGATCCTAGTGTCTAGAGTAGTTTATGGTCTTAAGTAGGCCTATTTAATGGTCTAGAGTAGTATATGGTTTAAACCAGTCTTTCTCAAAGTGGGCGATAACGCCCCCTTGTGGGCGCTGGAGGCCTATAGGGGGGCGGTAAGGGGCACAGAGAAGATTGGGGGGCTTTGAAGCGGATTAGGGAAGCGATGGCTAATTAAACATTTTTTTGCTTTTAACACAAACTTCACCACTCCTATACGCAAAACGTGTGTTTCCTCGTGTAACGCCATCTAGGCCCATAAACGTTCAACAATACTTTGAAAAAGAATAAATAAATATATATAACATTGTAAATAATGTGCATTAAAATATAAAAATTAAATATTACTAAAGGAAATGATTTTCATGGCTTCAGAAATTTAAAGGGACAACATTTGGGAAGATATAATGTAGCTAGGGGATAGTTGTCAAACGGAGTGGTACTGCTGCTGTACCATAGATTGCGTTTAGCTCCGATGCGAAGCGAGAAGTGATTGGAATATTCTCAAAAGCACTAGGCCCGCCCACTGCCTCATATAAAAACGTGTGCGCCATCTAGTCAGTCAGTGTCATTCGACGATATTACGAAAACAAATGAATTTAGTGACGAAATAAAGTGCTGTACGTCCAGTGCCTAATTTGCTCAGTAAGAATACTGTAAGTGGTGTCATTTGCAAGTTTTTAATACTCGATTCTTTACTTCGGCATTTTTGAAGACAAAATTATGTCGGAAGCAAAGAAGAAGAAACGGTAGTATAGCGCGGAATATATAAAAATATGGATTTATTGGAAATCCCACAAATTCATCTTCGCGTTTGTGCCTTCTTTGTCAAAAAACATTTTTGAATGAAGCGATGAAACCCTCAAGGCTACAAGATCACAAGATCATTTGAATAAAATGCATTCAGACGAAAAAGACAAAAATGTGACTTATTTTAAAGACCTGGAAAAGAAGCTCGCAGCTCAGCCAACTGTGCCAAAACTTTTTTCAGCGGCTTATAAGCAAGACGACGAAGGACTCCTAGCTTCCTACAATATCTCCTTGCTAATTGCTCAAACAGGTACACCTCATATTATTGGAGGAGATTTAATTTTACCGGCAATAAAAGAAGTAATAACTACTGTGCTCCATAAACCAGCGGCAGACATTATCCGAAAAATTTCTTTGAGCAATAGTTCCGTGCAAAGACGAATTAATGAGATGGCTGGAAACATTGAAGTGTCATTGTGCAATCATCTCAAGACTTCTAAATTCTCAATTCAGTTAGATGAGCCCACTTTACCAACCAATGAAGCATTGTTGTTATCGTACGTGAGATTTATTAAAAATGAGAAAATATGTCAAGAACTACTATTTGCCAGAAAGTTATAGACGGATACAAAAGGAGAAACCATATTTCATACACTAGAAAAATTTTGTGATGAGAAAGAAATTCCACTGAAGAATATTATATCAGCTGCTACGGATGGTGCTCCGGCTATGCCAGAATGTCACAAAGGCTTCATAGCGTACTTAAAAAATAAAATTCCAGATGTCCTCGCTGTACACTGTCATTCATAGACAATATTTGTGTGAGAAATTTGACTGAGTGTCTCTCTCTCAATCACTGCAATATGTCATCAAAGCAGTCAACAAAATCCGAAACAGCTCTTTAAATGACAGATTATTTAATCAGCTTTGTATTGCTAATGATGAAGAGTTCAACCGATTGCTATTACACACAGAAGTGCGTTGATTATCAAGAGGTAACTGCCTGACTCGATTTTACAATCTGTTTGACTCTGTGATAAGAGTTTTTGGAAAACAAAGACAAAGAATTGCACGACAACCCCATCACTTCAAAGAATGATATTGCGTACTTGACAGACCTATATAAATTATTTAATGATGTAAATCTCCCACTTCAAGGTGACGACTTGAATTTAATTAAAACAAAAAATGTCATTGCTGCTTTTGTAGCCAAACAAAAGAATAATATCGGCAGACGTGAGTTTCACAATTTCCCTAATTTGTCAGCAGTATCCTTCAACATCAACAACGACGACTTGCTTGTTTACTTCCATCATTTGGAGAACCTCCACAGTAATTTCACAGAACGATTCCAGGACATTTTTAAATTGGAAATACCGGACTGGGTCCTTTTCCAAATGTCAACACAGCAGGAACACTCCAGCTGGAAGAAGAACTCATAGAACTGATAACGAACGAGGAAATAAAAATAAAATTCAAAAATGGATACCAAGAATTTTGGTTACAAAAGCCAATCCCACAATTGTTCCCTGGATTGTGGTCCATTGTTCAACGATTTTTGATAGCATTCCCATCATTGTATTTGTGTGAACATGGATTTAGTACTGTGGCAATAATGCTAACTAAAAAGAGAAATCGGTTGCAAATTAACGAACGCTGTGACTTACGACTGTTTTTTAATAAATTCGAGCCTGATATTAACAAACTTAATAAAAATCATCAGATTCGTCCTTCACATTAGATTAGTTTTAAAATTCAAATGTTTGTTTTTAATAACATGAATAAAAAGTTGTTAATTATTAAAATAATGACTGCGATTGTTTTTCTTAAGATATAGTAAAGTAAAAAATTTGGGGGGCGCTAGAAAATAATTCTCAAAGTGGGCAGTAGACAAAATAAGTTTGAGAACCTCTGGTTTAAACTAAAGTAGTTTATGGTCTAGAGTAGTCTATAGTTTAAACTAAAGTAGTTTTATGGTCTAGAGTAGTTAATGGTCTATGTTCTAGTGTAGTAAATGGCCACTTAAGAGCAGTGTATAGTCTACAGTAGTTAATGGTCTAGACTAGTTTATGTTCTAGTGTAGTAAATAGCCACTTAAGAGCAGTGTATGGTCTACAGTAGTTAATGGTCTAGACTAGTTTATGTTCTAGTGTAGTAAATGGCCACTTAAGAGCAGTGTATGGTCTACAGTAGTTAATGGTCTAGACTAGTTTATGTTCTAGTGTAGTAAATAGCCACTTAAAAGCAGTCTATGGTCTACAGTAGTTAATGGTCTAGACTAGTTTATGTTCTAGTGTAGTAAATGGCCACTTAAGAGCAGTGTATGGTCTACAGTCTACAGTTTCCGGTGACAACCGCGTCAAGGTACTATCTGCAATATTTACAAGATGACCAGATGTTTCGCCCATACTGTGATGTGGCATCCTCAGTCTCAGAGAAACCACTGAGGATGCCACATCACAGTATGGGCGAAACGTCTGGTCATCTTGTAAATATTGTAGATAGTACCTTGACGCGGTTGTCACCGGAAACTGTAGATTCTAGTTATGACACCGGCCGCTTAAGCCTAAGTTCTAAGATTATGGTCTACAGTAGTTAATGGTCTAGACCACTCTAGAAGAGTAGTTTATCTTATGTAAATCACTGATTTATCACATTCCTCTTATATAATTCAACACTTAACGTAATTTTTGTGATTCAACCTGAAGTGCTTTCAAGCCACTTAAAATGTAGCAGTACATATATGCCAATCATTTATTACTTGGTGTTCCAGTAATAATACTGTGGTAAAAGTAATGATACTGTTACTCTTCCATTGGGCCTATTCACTAACTTGAGTAATTATATCAAACGGAGGAGCCACCATTGTAAATCTCATATAGATCAATAAATCACAACCTATCTGGTGGTAGCTGGATAAGATTAACAAAGCTTGTTTAAAGCCTTGAATGGCAAACGACCACACTATAATGTAAATATGTGCTCATGCAGTTTTCAATTTATTTTAATTTATACAGATAAATCACTGAATTAGAAAAAGATGACATGTACAGTGGTGAGAGTATACTGTTATGATGACAATAGCCACATAATTAATAGTTTGTCATTTAAGTTGTTTACCTTGCTCTGTTGTATTGACCATAATCATATCACCATTTGATACTTACCATACGGTGCATATTAACTCATTAAGACCACTTATAAATATCAAATAAAATATTAAAATATATACTGTGGTTTATGTCCCTTTATATTTTATCAAAAATTTTATAAAAAGCTTGATTGAGATTACTTACTGACTGACACAAATGTTTATCATGTCCAAGTGTCTTAAAACATTTCGATATTTAGAGTGTAACGAACCTCAATATAACGAATTCCTTGATATAATGAATTTTTACAAATCTCCTACAACCCTCCATAATGGACAGTGTAAATTTCACCTCTACATAACGAACAAAACGTACTCACAACCTCAACATAACAAATTTTTTAATACCAAGAAAAATAATCCAGCCTTGGTATAAGGAATTTGTTCTAGTTGAAATCTCTACATAACGAATTTTACCTCTATATAATGAAGTTCTTACGATTGTTCCTCATTAACGAATGTTGACAAAGGAGGGGTAAATTCTTTGAAACAGAATCGTGTCTGAACAGGAAAGCTTTCTGTCCGTTGTCTATTGTCGTGATTATTCAGTATTGATTATCTGTTTGGACTATGTGGAGTGTGGGAACAATATAGGCCTACTGGAGTTGTTCCATTATCTTATCACCGTACAATCGTGCGAGTGTGGGAGTTTATTTAGTTACGATGGACAGCAATCAAAGCAAAAAGAAACGGTGTGCTATTAGCGTTGAGTGTAAACGTAAAATTATAAAGTACGTTGAGGACAATCCAACAAGAAAAAAATTGAGCTGAAAGATGTAGATGAGTGTGTGATTAAGTGGCTAAAGCAGTGCCGCGACAAAAACATTGCAATAAGCGGGCCCATTCTTCAAGAAAAAGCCAAACAGTTTGCTTCTGAACTTAGACACGAGGACTTTCAAGCTAGCAATGGATGGTTAGCAAACTTCAAAAAACAACATGAGCTTATTTTTCAAAAAGTGTGTGGTGAATGCCACTGTACGTGTAAGGGGTGGGCAGGTGGGTTAATGCCACCGTACGTGTATGGGTGGGCGGATGGGTTAATACCACTGTACGTGAATGGGTGGGTTAATGCCACCGTACATGTATGGGTGGGCGGATGGGTTAATGCCACCGTACGTGTATGGGGAGAGGGGGGTACACTGATTATGTTCGTGTTGTATGGAAACGAACACACAGAAACTCTAAAAATGGGATTTGGAAATACTGTAGCTTATAGAAACAAAGGCTTTGTTGTCGGATACTCCAATATCCATAAATCTGATGCAATCTCTCTTATCTCAACAAACACGTTTTACACATAGTTTAGTTGATGTGTGATAGTGGTGAAAGTGCAAAAGTTGATGATTATATTTGTACTGAATGGGAAGAAAAACTTGGGATTTGAACCAGAAAATATCTACAATGTCTAATTAACCTATTAGTGAGGATCATTTTGCTAAATTATGCAACAGCAAATTTTTTTACAATACCGTATTGTGCACATACATGTAAATTTTATGTATGTGCACAATACTGTACTACTACACAGTACTGTATGTACAGTATATGTACATACATATACTGTATAAGATTTCAAAATGTTTAGTGATACAGTATGTACTCCATACACAACACTGAGATGTGAACCTCTATATAGCGAATGTCAGTTAACCTACCTCAATATAACGAACCTCGCTGTAACAAAAAACTCGATATGAGAAATTTTTTGTTTGGTCCCTTGAAATTTGTTATATCGAGGTTTGACTGTATGTCTACCTTGGAAAAATTCTAGCATTTGACATTTGTTACTAATAAGGGTAGTTTTAGGGGGTTAATTATCAAAATTATTCTATAAAAATAGCAAGGTTAACTCATCTATGCAGAACATAAGTTATTTTCCAACATTTGTTCAACCAATAATATTTAATTCATGGTACACATATGAAATATAGATTTTATAGGAAGAAATGAAGACTGTCACAATACTAAGTTATTTCATTGAGCTTGTAACTATTCATTTGAATTAGCGCTCATTTAAAAATATCATTAAAATTCATTAAATATGTAACATTAAATTTCAGAGTTTGACCACGAAAGATATGAGTTCAAAATTGACACCAAATTATGTAAGTTTAACTACTTAGGAGAAAAAATGTTTTATACCTAACCAAAGAAATCAATGAAATGACAAGAAATCTTGTGCAAATAAGTTTTTTTACAGAAGGGGCTAAAAGTAAAAAAATAGCATTTAAACACATGGAGTAAATCAAGTTAATTTGTATTCTGAAGTCAAAGATTTATAATATTAAAGATCCGTTAAAACTTTCAAATTTATTACATTTCCCTTTTATAAAGTATAAATATGTTTTGTCGACTATTTCAGTTATCTTAAAATTGTAAATTTGCAAGCTGGCCCACCGTTTGTTCTGATGTTATAGACATACACACCAAAGACAATTTGCTCTTTTCAAGTTGGTGCTCATGATTTATAGTTTTTTAGAAAAACGGCATAAAAGTACATAATCTTAAGCAGAGTAATGGTTGGCGTAGTCCATATAGGCAAGACGGTTCAGCCACTGCAAGCAGACAGGTAGCAATAAACTGGCTACATCTAAGTCCATAGATGATACGGCACTCAACATGGTATGCAGTTTTGTTAATATACAGCACAGATATATTTAGACATGAGCCTCACAATTGTGGGTATTATTACAGCCAAGTAAAATTACATCTTGCGAGTATTACGTGATATGTTTAAACATGTGATAAATGTTTTTAATGGGTATTACAGCACTCCCTGCTTGGTCAAGATCAACATTAAATTTCTCAAAATGTAAATAAAACGCCTGGCAATATATAAGATAAGTAAAAGTACATCCTGGAATATTTAAGTTTGCATTTTTATTGCACTTTGAACACGTAAAACACAGCCCTCATCAAAATACCACCTCAGTGATGGTACAATTTGTTCGTACTAATGATGTATTAATATATTCTGGAATTGTTTGTGATTGCTTGTATGGTCTTTGAGCTTAGAAAAGCACCGCTGGTCTAATAGGAGATTAAATTGAGGTTATGTTTGTTGGCTTTAGGCCTATATCTGATAACGTTTGGAGATCTATTCTGCTAAATAAGTAATATATATTCGGTTATTTTACTTCTCAGACACAGCTCTAACATGAAGGATACATTTCTAATACTCAAACTATGATTTAAGATTTTTATGAAGAATTCCCCACTTTCCCAGAAAAATGCTCTTTTTCTCCTAAAATTTCCCCATTAACTCCATGGAAATACTGGCCAGTTTTACACCAATTTAACTTTTGTAATAAGGATTTGCTCTATTCTGTAATGGCCTAAACACTCATTATTATTAACTGGAACAATTGAATCAAATTTCTTTAATAATGAAGAGAATACAAAGTGTGGATGAAAGTTGTAGGATTGTGCCAAGATGACATGGATGTTGATTTTTATTTACCTGGTTCTGTTCTAAATATAATTTGTAGGTTAGGCTGAGACAGCTTAATGTGGAAACCAAATTAAAAGAATGTTATACAATAGTTTTCACTTACCATTCTTATTAATGCTAATACACACAATATTACCAGAAGAATATAATGTACATATATAAGTTCTTAAACTAACAACCTAAATAGACCATTCGCCTTAAAATTAACACAGCTCAACTTATGTATCAGGCTGCTTTCGACAAAGAAATGTACTGTTTCTGTGGTCTTCTTTTAGCCGCCAACAGTCAATTCATTCAAATACTTCATTTTTTATGTTGATGTTTGTCGTCTGAACCGCGCAGACGCTTGCGTCTGAACGATAATCTGCACAGCACCAGCTGTTCTAATTTTGAAACCAGACCACTAACTGTAACAAACCTATTTCAGAGCTTATTGATTTACTTTATATATCTTTGATTGAATACACCATTCTCTGTAACAAAAGTTTTGAGACTGGAGTTTGAATGCTTACACAAATCAAACCAATAAAGCTATATTCATGAATCTTGTTTTATAATTATTATCTTTGTGCATTTATTGATATAAATAAAAAATGTTTGGGTCACGTTTTCATATTTATGTTGCAATTAAAACAAAAAGTATAGTTTTTCACTATCCCATACAAATATAATTTTTATTGTATCCATATCAAATTTACCTATTACTAGCATTTTCGTGTAAAACGGCAATCGGCTGCTACTGTTTTTATGTCAACCTATTATAGCTAATCGAACCTTTTCGTTGTAACTATTGTCAAATGATTTATACAGTAAATAAATAAATTTCAACTTTAAAAATATGTCCATCCAGAACTAGGAATTCAATATTAATAACTTTATTAGGTACATTTAGTTTGTTATGTTATCGAGAGTAGGTTTTCAAGTTTAAAATGTTTATTTTATTAGAAAAAAGTCTTGTAGAATTTGTAAAACAACTTTTTCCAAACAATGGATGACTGGATGAGAACAAGCTTGATTTATTGCTTTATTCAGCTAATTTTGTTCAGTGCATTATAACCTCAGGTAATAGTTTATACAGGGTTGCATATTTGTTATAACAAATTTTATTTGATAGTAAAGTGATGTGCGCTGAGCCCTGGACTTCATCGTATCAATTAATTATTCAACAGTTTCACATTTCTGTGATGTAGGTAGTTTTTTAGTATCACACAAAAATCTAACAGAGTTAAATAGTGATACTTTTTGTACTCCATCAAATACTAAAAGAAAATCAAAACATATTAAAAACTTTAAACCTACATAGTTAACATAGAAATAAATAAGTACAATTTTGTACTTTTATTTTTTACGCCCAGACTTGTTTGATATTTTTATCATTACACAGTGTCAAGATAAAGTTACTTCACTAAACTGATGCAGACAGGACTCTTTATTGAACCTCGAGTATCCATAATTTTGAATCAGCCTGTAGTTCGTATAGTCTTCTTTTGGAAATTTAATATGAAGAGCATAAAAAGCATGCCCCAAATAATTAAACTATAAGAAATGTGCCATTGATAAAGCCATTATTAAGTAATCTTGTGACACTTTTTTTACTTCCGAAAAAGATAAGAAACTACTAATTTAACAAGAAAGGTTATTTATATGCTCAGCCCAATTTAATAATGTATATATGGAAATACCAAGTAATTTGGTAGACATATTATCAGAGCTGTGAGAATGAAAGACTTTAAAGGATGTTCTGCGTTCTGCATAAATATAAGGGAATTTCGGAAGAAATCCAATATAGGGTTGTTGATTCGGCCTGACACATAGTCTCATATAAAGTAGTTAGGTTCCAGACCAAAATCACAAAACCTGTTTCAACATAAATCACCGGTACCACATCATCATTTATAGGAAAGTCATTTACACATACCATAAAGAAAACTGGTCCAATAACAGATCCTTGCGTATGCCCAGGGAGGTAAGGGCTTCTGTTCAAGTTTTTTAAAATCTATTGTCATGTCCATTCCTCGTTTGGCTCCTAAGCACCATGGAAGATAAATCGTAGTTGGCTTGGGGTTTAAAGAGAGCTATTTTAGGGACCTGAACTACGACCTTCCTAAGGGATGTGTTCTTGTTCCATTACTTTTCAACGTATATTCTACGCTCAAACGCCAGATCCGGACAGTGGTCGAAATCATTACTCGCTTTGCAATGTGGACAGTGTGAAATACTCATGTTGTGGAGTGATCATTTTATTCGGACATTGGCTGAGGTAAGGTATTTAGAAAGTGTTCTGGGTGAACATATTTCCTCAATCGCCGAAGTAAAAATATTCTTCGGAGATTGAGCAGAACCATAACACTCACAACTCGACGTGAACAAAAGTGATTGCTCACGTTGTGTTGTGGGTATTCTTAGTTTGTGCAAAAGCCGAATTGAAATACAGATTTTAATGAAATAGACAACGAAGAGAGAAATACTATAGATGGAACTGCTTCTTAAATTGTGTCAATAACTGTAGTAAACAACAGACAAGTAGGAAAATAAACTGCCCAGGGACACCATCACACTCTGTGATATTGATTGTGAAATGAAAACAGCTATTTTGAATTTGGGCAGTACATCTATAATGAAGATTCAAATAATGAAGACTTAGTCTTACCTCTGTGCTCTCTTTGTTCAAGAAAACCTATAATTGATACAACATTGTAAAACTGTGTAACTACCGTAAAAACAGTCAAGCAAAGTTAAAGAACACGGAAAGAAAATAAACAGTTTCGAGCGGAGACAACGTTTCAATATTAGAACTAGAACATGGTATATATTCCTGATGTCGACCAGGGATAACTAGGTTTTTTCATTTGAATCAGGACGTTTTCCATCACTTTTGAAGACAGCAAAAGTTATTCCAATTTACAAAAAAGACGACCCTTTACTCAAGAGCAATTATCGTCCAATTTCAATTCTTCCTGTCTTTAGTAAGATTTACGAAAGGATCTTCTATGATAGACTTTCAAGCTTCATTAAGAGTCACAATTTATTAAATCCAGAGCAATTTGGATTTAGAAAGGAAAGATCCACAATTGATGCAATCAATAAACTTCTAGACACTGTTGTCGATGGCTTGGAGGGTAAAGAACAAGTGCTTAGTATTTTTCTTGACCTCTCCAAAGCATTTGATTGTGTGCATCATGAGACACTGTTGCACCTTTTAGAAAAATCTGGAGTTAGAGGGTTACCACACAGCTGGCTAACTTCGTATCTTAAAGATCGGAACCAGTGTGTACAGATTTCAAATGTAACTTCAAATAAAAATAGAATACTTCATGGAGTCCCCCAGGGTTCGGTCCTAGGGCCACTTCTTTTTTTAATCTATGTCTGCAGATTGAATACAGTGATCCAGAATGGAGAACTGATTCAATATGCCGATGATACGACTCTCTGTATTAAAGGAAAAACATCCAAAGAATTAGAAATCACAGCTTTTATAGAGCTAAGTTCTTGCATTCAACATTTCAGTGAACTGAATCTAAAATCAAACCAAACCAAAATTCCAACGTAATCAGTTTTTGTCTCCGACAGCAGGAACTCCATTCTCAACCTCATGTCTTCTTGGATGACACTCTTTTAGAGGTGGTAAATTCTACAAAATTCCTTGGAATGTTCCTTGATAGGGGACTGGCATGGAACGACCATATAGACCACGTTTGTGGTAGAGTTGCTTCAGGCATATATGCATTGCGCAATCTTGCAAAGTTCTGTGTGCCTAACGTCTTAATCATGGCCTACTATGGCATGGTACATTCACATCTGGCATACGGAGTGAGACTTTGGGGAGGTTGTGCAAAAAGCAAAATGGAAAGAGTTTTTAAACTTCAAAAAAAGGCTGTCAGAATAATTGCTAAATTGAACCACAGAGAGTCGTGCCGGAATTCTTTTAGGGAGTTAAAATTGCTGACTTTACCTTGCCTTTATATGTATGAGGTGATACTATACTGCAGATCACGTTCTTCCTTGATTCGTGGCAGAAACGTTCACCAATACTACACTAGAGGCAGGGACAACCTCCGAACACAGCAACATAGATTGGCACTATCAGACCACATGCCAGATCAGGTTGGTGTCAGACTAATCAACAAACTCCCTGAAGGATTTCCAATTAATAACCAAACTCAATTCAAAACTCGACTTAGACACCTCTTGGTGTCTAAAGCGTTCTATTCTGTGGATGAGTTCATGATGAGTCGCTGGGAAGATTAAGATTAAATAGCAGGACAGGAAGGCAGTGTGATTGTGGCTGTATGAATGTTAGAAATATATGTATTTGAATGTGGAGTGAATGACAATTTGTTGTTTAGTTTTAGAATTTTAATACATTTTATATATTATACTTATATTATGTTGACGATTGCATGACATGTCAAAAATTGTTACTACGCAATAAAAAAGTTTATTTATTTATTTATTATTTATTTAGGTTCTAGAAATGTAATGGTAGTTGTAATACATAAGACCAATAACTACGTATGAAGCATGGAGTTCTCGACAAACAGTTTTCTGTAGACTAGTTCCAGGTAGCTCCTGACCATTTTTAATACCATCGATTTACCTGATGAACAACTCAAATCCCATAAAGAAGACACAGAGTGTCATTCGGGTCCAAACAAGGTTTCATCACATGTAGTTTAGGTAGATCTTGTAAATGCGTAAAGTTAAACATAAAATGGAATTCTAAATGATACGGCAGCACTTTGTACTGACAATTAAAATTATAAGTGACAAGAACAATATAACAAACATAAAAGTTAAAACGTATGTAAGAAAAACTCATAAATAAAATGTCTGTATGTATGTAAAAGGTATAAATGTATGAAACCTTATATGATACATTTGGCTATTTTTTATAGTAAGATATTAGCTGTATTTTACTTATAAGTTCTTTTTACATTACAGTAAATGAAATTTCAAGAAACAATTTCCTTTTATTTCACTAAGTTTTCATTTAATTAATTGTTGTAGGATAGTGTGTGAGGGCTATTCGGCTACTTAGCAAATTACAAATACTGTATTCGAAACGCGTTGTGGGAGAATACTATTCCCCACGTCACGTTGTGAGTATGAACAACACGATCAATCTCCAGTGAATGTGTTTACGTTGGCAGTTGAGTACTTCCGTTTACCCATACCGCGTTCTGGGTATTTCACATCGGCCAATATCTGATTAAAATACTCACTCCACATCGTGAGTATTTCACACTGTTCACACCAAAAAGTGACTAAAAATTACGGCAATTTTTCGGATTCGGCGTTTGAGTGTAACAAACACACTGCCGACATCCCAGATAGTGTCCAGAAACTGTATTAATCACTCTGGCATACTGGCTCAAGGACTTTAGAAAAACTTAGTCAACACTCACCTTACGTCATCAAAAAAGTGTATGATAATTAATTTACCTGCAGAGTTGCAGTTTCACACTTACGTAAGCTTTTATGACTGTGAATTGAACTAATTTACTTGTTTATTCAATCAGTAATTTAGTTATATTTCCCTAAATATAAGTTTTATTAGTGACGTTTGTTTCCTTTTCAAATTAAAATTTCATTAATTTTAAACTCAAACAACACAGTAAAGATAAATAATAATAAGAATATAGTAAATAATTATAATAAAGAACATACAACATCTAATGAATGTTGATTTTCAAACGCTTGACTCGTTTGTTTACAAACTTGTGTCATATACCTTTAATTGTTTTTCATTAAACCGATAAGTATGTGCCTATTCAGCCATACAAGGGAATTAATCGCTTTTGGAGTAACCCACTTTCACTGCAACTGCGATTGTCAGGGCAAAAACCTCACTGTTACGGTTGTGATCGTTGACGTTGACTCTTTCACTGCGTTGCTACTTCCTAAAAGTGACAAGAAACTACAATACACTCTTGGGATGGAGAGTACAACGTAGAATCTTCTTTATCCATTTATTGTGATCCATTCTGAACTCAAAATATTGGTTTGGGGTGGGTTGTAGATAGGGTTGCCAAATAATGAATATGAAAATACGGGATAAAATGTAAACCAGGGGGGGGGGTTGAAGAAAATTATGGTTTTTTTTATGCTTAACAAACAATTTATATTAAATATACGGGACAAAATGTAACCGGGGGGGGAGGGTGAAGAAAATTATGGATTTTACGCTTGACAAACAATGTATTGAATATAAAAAACCCATATTTGTGTTGAAATTCTGTGTGTAAAATTATGCTGAATCTATTTGT
Source organism: Stictocephala bisonia (assembly GCA_035578905.1). Lineage (NCBI taxonomy): Eukaryota > Metazoa > Arthropoda > Insecta > Hemiptera > Membracidae > Stictocephala > Stictocephala bisonia. The sequence goes on from JAQJVL010000001.1 coordinate 8,149,207, forward strand.
ACTATTGTAATGTACTATTGACAAGTCATCTACCTGTCACAGTTGTTCTGTTTTAAGGTGTTTGTGACAAATGTATAAATAAATAAATAAACATAAAACAGTTGTTTTTTTTAAAAACTATATCTACAGCATTTTTAGTGAGTTTGAGATATTGAGCATTCCAGTACATACAAGGATTATAAAACACTTTAAATGATCAATACATATTAGAACGTGACAAAGCTCATTTCAAGTCAAATATAGCTACAACATGTGATTATTAATATTAAAGTATATATTATATATAGAATTATATTAATTCATAAAATACGGGGAAAATAACGTCTCGGGTTCAAGTACGCTAGGGCGCAACACAAATCATGTAAAGGGACTGTTCTTTAAAATCCAGGACGTTTGGAACCCCTAGTTGTAGGCTTAAATACTACTTTAATAGGGGACATTTGATACCAGATCTTTGGTTTCAAAACATGTACCTGATTTAAATGTTTGAACACCAATGTTACAAACATTTCAATTAAATGTGTTTCATATGCGCAATGCCTTGAAACCAAAGAGCTAGAGACATCTGACAGTTAAATGGGAAACTCTAACATATCTTAGATGACAACTCTTGTGTTGTCGGAAGGCGGTTATCCGTCGAAAGATTGTGTTACTGTAGTGGCAGTCGGCGGTTATCCGTCGATGAGCGTTAGGGTGGGTGAGATGATTGAGGAAACTTGGAGTTAGTGTGGGCGGGTGGATTGATCTGAAAACTTGTGGGGTGGGAGATGGGTGGGGGAATCGATCAAAGGCCTTGTGGGTGTAGGAGTGGGGGATTGATCTAAGGCCATGTAGAGGTAGGATGAATGAGGTATTGAACTAAGGCTGTGTGGAGGTAGGATATGTGTGGATTGATCTAAAGTCATGTGGTGTTAGGATGGATAGGGGATTGATTTAAAGCTATGTGAAGGAAAATAGGTGGGGGTTTGCTATAAAGCCGTGTAGAGAGGTAGGATGGGTGGGGATATTGATCTAAGACCATGTGGAGGTAGGTTGTTGGGTGGGGGATTAACCTAAGGCTATCTAAAGGTAGGTAGGCAAGCGGCATGTTTTAAGACCGTGTGCAGGTTGGATGGGCCGGGGGATTGATCTAAGGCTGTCTGGAGGTAAGGTGGGCGAGCATAACGATTTAGGCAGTGTTGAAGCAGGGTGGGTGAATGGATTGATCTAAGCCCGTCTGGAGGTTGGTTGGGCGAGCGGAGGTTAGTTGTGTGGGGGTAGGATGGGTGGGAGTTTCTTCTAAGGACATACTGAATAGGTAGGTGGGAAGATTGATCTAAGGCCATATGGAGGTAGGGTGGGTGGGAGATTGATGTAAGGCTGTGTGCAGGTAGATGAGGGATTGATCTAAGGTCACGTGGAGGTAGGATGGGTGGAGATAATGAGCTAAGGCTGTGTGGAGGTAGAGTGGGTGGGAGATTGATATAAGGTTGTGTGCAGGTAGATGGGGGATTGATCTAAGGTCACGAGGAGATAGGATGGGTGGGGGTAATAAGCTAGGGCTGTGCGGAGGTAGGGTGGGCGGGAGATTGATGTAAGGCTGTGTGCAGTTAGATGAGGGATTGATCTAAGGTCAGTGGATGTAGGATGGGCGGAGATAATGAGCTAAGGCTGTCTGGATGTAGGGTGGGCAAAAGATTGATGTAAGGCCGTATGGAGGTAGGGTGGACGGGAGATTTATGTAAGGCTGTGTGGGGGAAGGGATCAGAGGGGGTTTTAATTAGGCCATGCCATCAACCATAACACATACAGTTGATGTTAGCTGCACCTTCCATCAACCTATGAACATGATCGTGCAGCTAGAATGAGTGGGCGGGCTGTTCTCAGCACATGAGCAGAATGGCATTGCGTATAACGGTTGGATAAAGGAGTAATTTTATTTTGGGTAGTTCTGACTTGAAACAATTTTTAGGATATTTTGAAGGTTACAGTTGTATGGGTTGTGTGCAATGCGAGGGCAAACAGATGATAGTGTGCATTATTACTGTGTGTAGACATTTTTAATGAAAATGGAACGATGGAAGAGAGTAAGTTAATATATTAAAACAGCGTCAAAAACATGCTAAACGTGTATATATATTTAGCTGAAGCATGGGGAATATACGTGTCATAAGTAGTTTATAGGGAGGGTGGATGGTTTGTATGAGTCTTGTTGGATGGTTAGGAGTGCAAAGTAGGTGCAGCAAATGGTAGGTGGCCATCAAATCCAGTCTACTATTGCTGGCAAGAGTCCTAAGGAAAATGTGAATTTGGTATTAGATCAACCTTTACACAATATATACATAGAAAGTCTTAAAATATTCTTCTACTTAATATTTGAACATATTAATAATATTTGAACATATCCTACATTCACTTAAATATTTGTTACGAATATTATTAGAGAAATAAAAACGTAAGAGTTCTTTTACTCTCTACAGATTTCAATATTACCAATTCAACATCCTTTTATTTTCAAGATCCTTAGGTTACTTTTTACTAGGAGTGGAAACATGGCAACTGATTTGTACTTTCACGCTCCCTTTAATACAAATAAACAACTTCGTTCACCAAAAATAAGCAGATAAATTTTCCTCCTTTCGTGATTTAGGTCTAAGTACTTCAAAAAATTTCGTGCAGAAATAAGAAATGCCAATAACATAAACGAGTTCTGTTGTTTGGCTTTTATTTTTGCAGAATCCTGAAGTTTTGAATAATGTCCTGCAGTAATTTGCATTTAATATGTAAATAACATATTCTATTCAATTAATTGTCATCTGTTAAAAGGTTGCATCTAAATAATACAATATATTATTATTTTGTGGTATGTACATAATTAAAGTAGTTTTTGGTTTTCAAGTAATTAATACTTTATCTCAATATTAGAGTTGTAAATAGTTTTTTTATGTTTTATTATCTTTTTAGTATACATTGAATCATTATTATGTACATATTTCGTGAATAAACGTAACAAATATTTAAAAAGAACAACTATCGTTTTGGTAAAATTAAGCCATTTTGTTTCAATATTATTTAACAGCTGTTCAGTATTTAACACAATGTATACAAAGGAGGTTATTCAATATTACATAGGGAAATAAGATAAATCAGCTGTTTCTATACTTCATTTCTCCACATCAGTATTTTTTATAATCTTTTATCATTTCTTTGTAGAACTGGCCATATTATTAGAAAAAAGGCCAATCATTTACCAAATGATAGAAATGTATTTTAGTTTTGTAATTATTAATTTGAAAAATAAAACGTTTAACCGTTTTAAAACACGTGCGCAGAAAGTGGTAAGGTATTTCCAAGCATTAGTGCATTACGTAACACCAAGGATTCAACGATTTAACAACAAAACAAATATATTTATGGAATTGTTAGAATTTAGTTTTCAATACATTTTACTGGCAATATGTTGTAAAAATAATTTTTACCAGAAAATTCTATATCTGTTAAATGAGAGAAAGTAATATACGCCATTAGTGTAGACCGCTGTGTATTAGCACAACTGACGGACGCCAGAACCGCAGACTGCGTGCTCTAGGACGGACGGTTGTTTGTCTAACACGAAGGATCACTGTTTCAGGACATGTCGACCTCCTCAGCTGAAGATCAACTTCCAGACTACAAGAAACACCATAAAGTAAGTTGGTATTTATTTATCTTTACTTCCAGTAAATAATACAAACCACATTTTAGTAATCATAAAAAATAGGATAACCTCAAAATGTGTGTATACAGATGTGATTATTAATTTTTATTTGACTGACTTTTTTCACTTTTTCCCGTATTTTAAGGCAATTTTCAATCCATTTTTAACCATGTTATGTTGAATAAATTATTATACATTGTTTTTATTCTATTATTAATTATCGTTGTTATTGTTGATATGCGTTACTGTTTTTATTTAATTAATATTCATTATTGTTGTTATTTGAATGTATATTTTACTGTCAATATTTTTATTTTATTAATTTTATGTATTTCGTTGTATGATTACTTGAACAGTTTTTATTGATTACAGTGATTACAACTAAACGTATACCGTGGAATTTTATTGTTGTTTTGTGCTGTTGTGTGCATAAAGACAATAATTTGCGATTCTTAGAACTTATTTGTTGGATTTTTAGGGATACCAATTCATTTCTAATATGTTTCTGAGTATTTTCTGTTGAACATTTTCAATATTCTTTATTTGTTTTCGGTATATCACCCTGTAGATTTTACATTTAACGATAACACTTATATAATTTTAATCAGTTATGCATTTTAAGCTAAATATAAATAATTCATTAATGCTTTGATGCAATGCGGTGCAAAGCCTGTTTTTTAGTTAAATAAATATTAATATTAAACATTAAATAAATCAAATCGAAATAAAATTAAAGTTATATATTACTTGAAACTTTATTAAAAGTGTGTATACTTCTAGCAATTTTTTTGTCTAAAGGAAAATAACATTCAATAATAAAATTACTACTGATGGCGACTGATATGTTAAAATAATTACGTAAAATAATAATAATTATTTATTTTCCAAAAAAATAACAAATCATACAAAATAAATTAATACAAATGTATCCAGTCACAATGCATTTTAACAATAATATAAACACAAAATAACAAATTATAACATTTACATGAACAGATTTTAACAAATTAATATTGCGTTGCTCAGGCTGACAATTAACTGCTACTTAAAAATGCATTAAAAAAGTAAGAATAATCAACGTACAAGGAAATAAGTTATATGTACAAAATTAAAAATGGTAGCAAATTTAAAATGTGATACAATTGTTGTAAGAATATGTGTTTTCTTTTCCTTTTGGAAAGTGTTATCTCCAAGGCGTAGCCTGTTTGGAGAAAAGTTATGTTGCTAAATAAGTTTATTAGCAGTCAATTTCACAAAAACATTAGCTACTTTATTTACATGATAGTATATAAAAATATAGTAACTCAATAAGTATAGAGCAAAGTAACATTCTAAATAAAAATACGAAAAACAAATAATTCAGAAACAAAACCTAGAGTACTTAACAAAACGAAATAAAATTTAAATGCTCTTAATTATTTATAAAAACTTAAATTAATTTTTTTAAGTTACAAAATCACAAGACACAATTTAATACAAATCTCAATTTTCTCTATTTACAATAAACACATACACACACATAAATACATATATACATGAAAAAACACACAAATACAAGGATACATACTTCAAAACTCCATGAATTAAATTAAAATGTTATTTAATACTCAGAAAACTACCTTAGTACTTGCAGAAATAAAAATTGGTAACGATATTTTTGTTGTTTTTACGTTGAAGTTTCGATTCGTCGTGTTACGGTTGCAGTTTTTGAGAGCAATGGCCTTGTTATTGGTAGTATGGAGTTACTGCAATGTGTTTATAACTATTATAATTTACGATGTATAAATAAAACTTCAATTATAAAATAAAATTTCATTTTGCCAAAACATTTTTACAATATATAGCTATTGTTCGTTGTAATAATGTACGACATTCATTAGATTAACATAGGAAGTATGTAATGGTACAGTATAACATTAGCATACATAATCATTCAATACAATATCTGTGCACATTTCTCAATAACATTACAAGCAATAATCTGTTAATTTATCAATTCAAGGAATATTAATAATTAATAGCATAATCGGGTTAATATCAACCATAAATTAACAAACGTCTACAATATCAATTACTCATTATGGTACATTAAGGTGGTGCGATCGGTTTTCGGTGTGTTAATTATTTCCGAATTTTATAATCAAAATTAGTTAATGTACCTTCCCTTGAGACAGGAAAAATATAACAAAACTTTTTTAACCTCTACATTAGAACTTTTGGCCTTATGAAGTGGTGAATTCAGCTGATTTAAAAAATCACTATTAAGACAAAACCGTTCCAAGTGCAAATTTAATTTTTTATAACTACGTTTTTTACACATAACTGAAGGGATTAAGACGTTTTTAACTTATTTAATGTAAAAATATTTATAATTTTAAAGGTGTTTAAAAAGGTTTTACCTTTAAAATTATAAATATATTTACATAAAAAATGAAAACATCTTAATCCCTTCAGTTATGTGTAAAAAACGTATTTATAACAAATTTCTTGCATACCGTACCGTCAGTTTATAATACCCAGCGCCGCGATGCCGTCAGTCTGCAAGGCCAAATACTTTATTTGAGGTGATATTGTGATATCTGCAAGGTGACATTGAACGGTTTTGTCTTAATAGTGATTTAAAATCAGCTAAATTCACCACTTCATAAGGCCACAAGTTCTAATGCAGTGAATAAAAAAAAGTTTGTTATATTTTTCTTGTCTCAGGGAAGGTACATTAACTAATTTTGATTATTAATTGGGAATTAATTAATTGACCGAAAACCACCTTAATAATAATTAAGATTATTATTATGAGCAAAGCATCGAAATTTCTATGATACTTCTCCTTTTTGATACATTAAATATTAGAATTATTTAATTTAAAAATACATATATTATATTGACAATCATTGGATGGTGGGCAGTGCACTTGACAACTCAACTCTGTTATCAAAAATAAAATATAATCTTCCTCAGCATAACTCAAATTTGTGCCTCAGTAAATGAACAAAATAAGTAAACTCTGGATTTTTATGACATCTCGAGAGCTTTAATTGAAGAGTGGTATGATGTGGTTTGGGTATAGGTCAGAGTCTCGTAAATTTGATAGCTTCAAATCGCAGTACAAACTCTTTTCTTACCCCTTTCAACAAAAAATCGTCCATCCCTCAAACCAGCTGACCTAAAAAATAAGCTTTTCATATGTATGTAATACAATAATCTAGGAGCTATAAGTAAAGCCTGAAAAAGTAAAATTGATTAAAAAAATCGCTTCGTAATTGGAATCATCTCAAGGTCAAGGTCAAGGAATGCTGCAGCAGAATACAGATTGGCGCTCGGACTTGATAAAATTAGCGATGGAGCACATAAAAACTTGTAGCACCCGGTTTTTAACGAGTTTGCAAACGTTCCTTCGGCATCGGACTCGCTTGGCAGATTCCATTCACTCACTACTGCACCATTTTGAGAGAATATAAAATCGTACATACATTTGTTAAAATCGCAAGAAATATTTTAAGTTCAGCTCAGCTTTGAGTACGTTTCTTAACGGAATATATTTTCTAATAATTTTATATGATCAAATTGTTAATTTTACACTGAGAGCAACATTATTTTCAATATGTAACCAGTCCTCATAAACTGTTTTATATATATATTTATAAATATTTTTGGAGTCGTCATTGTCGATTATTCAAGATCGGTAATTGGCGTTACGACGAGCGTGATTGCGTTACGACGAGCGTGATGGCGTTACGACGAACGTGATTGCGTTAGGACGAGCGTGTTGTCGTTACGACGAGCGTGATGGCGTTACGACGAGTCTGATTGCGTTACAACGAGCGTGATTGCGTTTCGACGAGTGTGATGGTGTTACGACGAGTGTGATTGCGTTACGACGAGCGTGATGGCGTTACAACGAGCGTGATGGCGTTGTACGGCATTTCACATAATTCTATTTAAAGACATTTAAAGAAATAAAATTAAGGATAAGGATAAAGTGTCGGAGAGTAGTTGGTTAACATCTTCCAGTTAACTCATAGCCCAAGACAGCCAACTCCTTCTACATTGTCACTCTCTGTGGGCTCTCCCACTCACCCTGCACACAGGCGACTTTGGGGTTAGGTGTAAGAGACGACCTAATGTTAATAACTTTTCCTCATTAAATAAAGCATTTTTCATTTCATTTCAATCTACGTCAACATCGTGTTTATAAAGTGTACCGTTTTAATAAGGCACGAGCCAACTTTAGCCGTCTGTGGTGGGTCATGTTAGTTGTTAGTGTTGAAGGGTTGTAGGTAGACCTGTGTTTAGGATTGACATACATTTTCATAGTAAAATACGGACACCAGATATACCTGGGGGTCTGGGGGGGGGGAATTTTACTGAGTGATGAATTTTACTGTCTTTATGAATTTTATAATATGTGATTTAATTGGGTTGCTAAAATGGGAAAATAATACCAACGACTTTGTGATATATTATTACAAATATATTTTAATTTAAGATTTCAGAGAAATACAATATTGACAATCATTGTTTACTTTAAAAAATGCGTTCATTAAGATTAAGTTAATTTGGCAGAACTCAATAAATTGTCATAAATCTCCTTGAAAATGTTTAGGCATCACTTGTACCAGTTGTACTGGCTGAAGGCTGAAACCAGTCATATTTTTCTGAAGAGGTTACTTTTTTATGTATAGAACTGTTCTTTATGATGGCTTCGAATAAATAAGCACATGACATGCAATGTTGACATGACATGCACATGTTTGATGTTCAGAATAACACTGAAGATTGCCCAAAGTAATACATGTTCGTCTTTTTTTACAATAATAAATATTTAAAATATGTTTTTAATATTAACAGAACGAAAATAAGGATATCCTCCGGTTTTTACTTTGTACGGTTCGGACATGGACACTAAATGAAAAATACAAACCGTCCGTACAACATTCCGATGTATGGCAACTCTACCAATGTTAGTTGTGAGTGTTGAAGGGTTGTAAGTAGACCAATGTTAGTTGTGTTGGAGGGTGGCTGGGTGAACCACTGTACAGTAAGTTGTGAGTGTTGAAGGGTTGTAAGTAGACCAATGTTAGTTGTGTTGGAGGGTGGCTGGGTGAACCACTATTAGTTGTGAGTGTTGAAGGGTTGTAAGTAGACCAATGTTAGTTGTGTTGGAGGGAGGCTGGGTGAACCACTGTTAGTTGTGAGTGTTGAAGGGTTGTAAGTAGACCAATGTTAGTTGTGTTGGAAGGTGGCTGGGTGAACCACAGTTAGTTGTGAGTTTAGAAGGGTTGTAGGTAGACCAATGTTAGTTGTGTTGGAGGGTGGCTGGGTGAACCACTGTTAGTTGTGAGTGTTGAAGGGTTGTAGGTAGACCAATGTTAGTTGTGTTGGAGGGTGGCTGGGTGAACCACTGTTAGTTGTGAGTGTTGAAGGGTTGTAAGTAGACCAATGTTAGTTGTGGGTTGGAGGGTGGCTGGGTGAACCACTGTTAGTTGTGAGTGTTGAAGGGTTGTAGGTAGACCAATGTTAGTTGTGTTGGAGGGTGGCTGGTGAACCACTGTTAGTTGTGAGTGTTGAAGGGTTGTAGGTAGACCAATTAGTTGTGTTGGAGGGTGGCTGGGTGAACCACAGTTAGTTGTGAGTTAAGGGTTGTAGGTAGACCAATGTTAGTTGTGTTGGAGGGTGGCTGGGTGAACCACTGTTAGTTGTGAGTTTAGAAGGGTTGTAGGTAGACCAATGTTAGTTGTGTTGGAGGGTGGCTGGGTGAACCACTGTTAGTTGTGAGTGTTGAAGGGTTGTAGGTAGACCAATGTTAGTTGTGTTGGAGGGTGGCTGGGTGAACCACTGTTAGTTGTGAGTGTTGAAGGGTTGTAGGTAGACCAATGTTAGTTGTGTTGGAGGGTGGCTGGGTGAACCACTGTTAGTTGTGAGTGTTGAAGGGTTGTAAGTAGACCAATGTTAGTTGTGTTGGAGGGTGGCTGGGTGAACCACTGTTAGTTGTGAGTGTTGAAGGGTTGTAGGTAGACCAATGTTAGTTGTGTTGGAGGGTGGCTGGGTGAACCACTGTTAGTTGTGAGTGTTGAAGGGTTGTAGGTAGACCAATGTTTGTTGTGTTGGAGGGTGGCTGGGTGAACCACTGTTAGTTGTGAGTGTTGAAGGGTTGTAAGTAGACCAATGTTAGTTGTGTTGGAGGGTGGCTGGGTGAACCACTGTTAGTTGTGAGTGTTGAAGGGTTGTAAGTAGACCAATGTTAGTTGTGTTGGAGGGTGGCTGGGTGAACCACTGTTAGTTGTGAGTGTTGAAGGGTTGTAAGTAGACCAATGTTAGTTGTGTTGGAGGGTGGCTGGGTGAACCACTGTTAGTTGTGAGTGTTGAAGGGTTGTAAGTAGACCAATGTTAGTTGTGTTGGAGGGTGGCTGGGTGAACCACTGTTAGTTGTGAGTGTTGAAGGGTTGTAGGTAGACCAATGTTAGTTGTGTTGGAGGGTGGCTGGGTGAACCACTGTTAATTGTGAGTGTTGAAGGGTTGTAGGTAGACCAATGTTAGTTGTGTTGGAGGGTGGCTGGGTGAACCACTGTTAGTTGTGAGTGTTGAAGGGTTGTAGGTAGACCAATGTTAGTTGTGTTGGAGGGTGGCTGGGTGAACCACTGTTAGTTGTGAGTTTAGAAGGGTTGTAGGTAGACCAATGTTAGTTGTGAGTGTTGAAGGGTTGTAGGTAGACCAATGTTAGTTGTGGGTTGGAAGGTGGCTGGGTGAAACACTGTTAGTTAATTTTGTTGTAAGTTGGATAGGCGGGCCACTGCAAGTTGACCCAATACCTTGCTGGTGTCGTGGGTATCACGGTACTACTAATCCCATGCTACGGCCGGGGAATTGTCGTGGAGATCCGTCAGGAGTACTGAGCCTCCTGCTATGCCCTTCCCACGACTATCCTTTGGGATGCACTCCGTTTCTCGTCTTATCATCTGCAGCACGGCATCAGAGGCACCGTAGTAGACTTGACCACCTGCGCACCTCGACCAATTAGTTAGGGTAGTTCTTGAATTGTGGGCACGACCTTGCGCAGATCGACCGTTTGTTTCAATCTTGAACCAAAGAAATTTGTTTTTATTTATAGAATTTGTTAACCCAGGCTGAAACAAATTAGACCATCTCAATCAGTTAGTAAGTTATGTGGGATTAAACTGGATTAGTTTCTATGGAATCGTAGTGTAAAACTAAGAAAAATAATTTGGTAAATTTATCATAGAAACAGTGAATATTCCGACTACAAATCTTGACTGTTCATCTCAGGTGGTGCCGTTTCTGACGACCAGCGCGGGCGCTCCTGTGGAGGACAAAATATCTTCCTTGACTGCGGGCCCTGTAGGACCCATCGTCCTGCAGGACTTGACACTCATCGATGAACTGGCACACTTTGACAGAGAACGCATTCCGGAGCGAGTCGTGCATGCTAAAGGAGCGGGTAACTACACTTTCTCACTTCTTTACATAGTTTTTATTCATGAGCTCGTTGACATATTCTGAGTACATTACATAATATTATAATATCGAGAATTAATTTACGAGACTGAATTAGAGTTCAGAAATCTCTGAGAGTACTGAATATTACTCAGCGAGTATTCACGTCGCCTTTCTGGTTTAGTCTAAAAGACAATTTAGTAATTTATGAATATATGAAAATTAAAATTCACCATCATAAAATCCTTAGTTTTCCATGTTTGTTTATATTTGAGGTCATTATCATTTTCAAGAAGATTTTATTTTTAGTTTTTCTGCAATAGCTTCCCTTCTGCGTACTCACTCAGACCACAGTTGAACTTGCTGAACACGTTGAACAGCGTTTCATTAAACATGCTGAAACACAACAATACCTTTTCAAATGTAGCATTTCATATAACTACATAACGCTTTTCAATGCGTTGCCTACTCGCCTCAAAGTAGAAATGCTGATAATAAATTTTAAAAAAATCTGAAACAATTCCTTGCTGACAAATTTTTTGTACAACGTTCACTCTTTTGTCATTTAACTCTAATATACGAGTTTATAATTATTTTACAATTCTTTATTCATAAATTATAAAATATCTGATTATAATTCGTATATTATTCATTATTATTCATCTCTAAGACGCCGATCGTAGAGATATGGGCGAATATGAGGAGTGAATGAGTGTGATGAGTGTAGATGAACGAGTGTAGTCATTGTTACTATCTGAGTTCGACTTAGCTCAGAAAGGACTATTTATTAATAGCCCAATAGCCATGGCAACTATGGGACCTACAGCTTTACGTGGAATCCGAACCACGTAGTGTTGGTCTGATTTTCAGCTAACTGACAAGTCTGACACTCTGTTTTCTTCCCTACACAACATCTGAACCTTGACTACCATTCAACATGGGACACTCCAGACTTCTCTAGTAGTGTCCATGTTGATGACAACCATTGAGCGGACGCCGTGTATTAAGAGAACCGAGCATCCAACCTATCGCCTACAATCTCCCAAACACTTTGTCCCCAAGTAGCTGGGCTACTGCGCCACCAGTGCCGACTATATGAATTATTTTATAGTTTTTTATGCAAAGATGATGAACAATCCGAAATTAGTTTTTTTAAGATACGTAATTATTTGCATGTATTTTACCGCTTGTCAATGCATGTATGTATTTTAAAGCGATAAAGAAATTTTTGATTTGATATGAAAAAATCTTGTTAAATATTTTCAATATTTGAAGAATCATTTAAACATTGTCCCTTTTAAGTATGAAGATGTCAAAATAATCATGGGTAACAATCACAAAACAAACTGATTGACGTCCGTTTGAATACAAACAATTTTATATTTTAAGTATCTTTTTATTGTTGTTAGGGTAATATTGTGTAGTTTGATCATTATTTTTGTAGATTAAAGATTTCCTTTTTTTATCTATATGTTACTTCTCCGCAGTATCTATAAACAATCTAGTCTTTACATAATAGTAATTGTATGGATGTAAGCTTGACACTTATTGGTGTTAATTTTTGTATCAAATCATTGTGTGTTTTCATTATACTAAGTTGTTTTGTACAGACAAATCTAAATGTTTTGAACATTTCCGCTTCCACATAAATTCTGTCAATTATATTCATCTGGACACTGTAAATCTATGAAGCCGAAACACATGTTCTAAACTGGCCCCTGAGAGATTAATTGTAACAAAGTTGTAAAATGTTTACTATATACTTTTTTTTTAACTAAGGTTTTTGTAATCTACGTAAAATTATGATTAAAATAAGTCTAAATTTGATGTAACTCATACATATTTAAGTATAGAATTTAAATATGTATTTTGTTAACAGCGATATATTATTTAATAATTGAACATTCGTGTTTAAAATTTACATCAATATGTATAATTGTTGTATATCATGTATAAATTTCTGTCTCTTTCAGTGAATACGGGTCAATATTTTGTCGAACTGGAGCAATATCTGGCACTGTGTGATAACTATAGACAACTGTTGAATATAAAACATTAAAATACCATTTTATACTCACCCTTGATTTCGTCATAACATTGAGTCATAGGTCAGTGACCAACCCTAGATCAAGTCTGATATGCACAGCCTAGGCCCAAACACCACCGTGCCTCATATGAGTGGAGTACACGTTGGTATTTCACCTACTCTTTACTTTGCCCAAATTAAATAAGATTTTGTTTACTCTACGTAAACAACTTTTAAGTCAGGCAGTATTGTTTGAAGATTTATTTTCCCAACATTAAAATATTTTATAATAAGGAAAATAAAATGTTTTATTAGTAAGTTTATAAATAAAATTCAATAAGTTGTAAATTGCAAAAGGTAGAATAGATAAATCATAGAAAGCTTTGTAAACTAATTATTGAATTAGTACTTTACATATTTTCAAGATAGTACTAGCTGTTATACAGATGACTGTATTTATATGTATTTCGTTATGAAATATGTTTGATCTTACTGAAAACTGATAGATATTGTCACTTGTGAGCAATCAATATGGCTGCAATCAGAGTCATGTCATCACTTCTTTCAGATTTTCATGTACATTTCAAACATAACAATTACAGATTAGACAATTATGCTATGATACAAGATTAAAAACAGTTGCAATCTTGTAGCAGAATTGTAGTGAGTGATTTATGGAGGGACGGAATGAGGTCATTTTCCGCGCCTAAGTATGTGTGCGTGTGGTAGTGAGGGCTACCTAATCCTTCAGGGGCCATAGCTGGCCGGCCAGACTTTAGATGACAGCATCGAAACAAATATTGGTATAATATACAACAATTAAAATATCAACATCTATAGAGTGTTTTAAAATATTCCGTTGCTTCCTAGATTAGTTTTATTAAAATCGGGACAATTTACTGCTTCGAGAGCATTTTCCGGGACACTGGGACGTTTGGAGCAACACCGACGATTGTCCCGGAAAACAGGAACGTATGACAGCCCTAATTGCCGGGGAATATGATGCTTTTAATCTATTATACGAATGAAGGCTTTATATAATATACATAATACATTATGAAATGAAAAATGGCTTTATTTGAGGTGAAGTTAGGACTATAGAGTCCTCTCTACCACTTAACCTCAATTATAATATACTATAATTATATTAATTATAATATAATTTAATATATTATAATCAAATTATAATATATTATAATATAATTATATTATACAGGCGTGTGCTGAAATTATAAAATAAATTGAATCTATATACTAACTCGTAACAATGCATTAATTGTAATGAATACAGGTAATGCAATAAATTATTTGGCAGGTTGTGGTTCCGTATTTTGTGTCTGAATTTTATTCCTTTCATTTTAACCAAGCGTGAATGAAATTTACAAACTTTTTTATTCGTTTATTTTTAATGCACTTTTGGACTTTACCTTTTAGTGCCAACGTCCTGTAAAGTCCAAATTTCTAGTATATGTTATCCAGACGTCCAGGAAGTCACAAACAAAATTAATTAAAAATTTCAAAAATAAAATGTCCATGATTTAGATGTTATATACTCATTTGATAACATATACTTTTACATAAAACCCACCATTGTAGTATGTTTGTATAGTATTTAGTTATATTTTGATACACAAGATTCCAAAACCTGTCGGAAAACAACTTAAAAAATGGTCATGACATTTTTATTTGTGAACAAATTATTGTAGACTTAAAGCAGGATGTTAATAACTAAATTTTCTTCACTCTAGAGTGATTTAATAGAGCCCACCTCTATGTTTATCATGGGCATAAGAACACCCAAAGGAATAAAAGGAAGACAATTTTTTATCTCGTAAATTTATTTTTAATAAAAATAGCATAAATAGTGTAGGTCTTTTTTCAATACTTTACTTTAATAGACTGATTATTTTTGTATAATTAAGATTAATTTTTTGCATTAAATAACAGAGATAAGCATTATTTTATGGCAAATTGTAAACATTGATAGAAACTCTCTGGCACTGGCAGAGAACAATTTTAATAATTCTTCTGGCACTAAAAGAGTTAAGGGTCTGCAGAGGATGTCGGCCATTTTGGTTTTAATACCATAAGAACAATGTTATTTATGAATCCACACTTTTTCGTTAATTAGTGACGAAAAGTTGTCTGTGAGGTGTTATTTTAAACTGTATCATATTGTGCGTTGTGTTTGCTTTTCATATTTCAAATACATACCCCTAGTTTTGAAAAATAGGTGAAAATAAAAGCTTCAAACTAAATATTTGTTATACTTTTTATATAAAACTAATTAAGAATTCGAAAAGCAATTCCAACGTGTAATTCTATTCTTGATCAAATCCAATTTGTTTGGAAAAATCCGTTTAAAAATAACTGTTTAGTTTGGATACGCGTGATCGTATATCCGGTTCGTAAATAACATTGTTGTTATGGGATTAAAACCAACATGGCCGACAGCCTCTGCAGACTCTTAATGTACTGCTTGATTTTGTATAGTACTTTAAAATTTTGCGACATTACTTCCAGGAAGTTGAAGTTACTAGACCGTTTTATGGATGGTGAAAGTGATCGACACTCTATTATTGTCGTCGGTCAGGTGTTTCGTTGACCTTGTCTATTGGAAACCACTTTTATTGGTATATAACAACTTCCGAGTTGACCGTTACGGGACCTAGATAGACAAGTCAATAGCACTACTTTAGGCACAGAAATTATATGCACCCAAGTTTGAAGGTTGTTTACTAAGAAACTAAGAGAGCTATGAAAAATGTAATCACACAATTTTTTTCCTCGTTTAATTACACTTTATGATATATTCATCTTTAAATTGTACTGTAAGTTTCAATAATTTAAGCATTATTTTAATTTTTATTAGACTAGTCTAGTAATAATACATTGACTACCGTAGTGTATGGGAGGGCGGGTAGGTCAATACCACCGTAGTGTATGGGAGGGTGGGTGAGTCAATACCACATTACGTTTATGGGAGGGCGGGTGGGTCAATACCACGGTACGTGTATGGGAGGGCGGGTGAGACAATTCCACAGTAAGTGTATGGGTGGGTGGGTGGGTCAGTAACATCGTACGTGTATGGGTGGGTGGGTCAGAAAAATCGTACGTGTATGGGTGGGTGGGTCAGTAACATCGTACGTGTATGGGTGGGTGGATCAGTAACATCGTACGTGTATGGGTGGGTGGGTTATACGTAAGTAAGGCAACATGCTCCGACAGCACTAAATCGAAGATGTCCAGGGATACAGATTGCAACAACGTAAAGAATATGCTAAGGGTAGGCCTACTAGGATTCAACAAATTTATAGGATATACCTGTCATTTGCTAACAAAAGGTTGAAACAAAAAAGTACCGGAGTTTTTAACAGTATCACTTTGCATCAACTTTACATTTTTATTACAAAAAAATTTCGTCCTTGTATCACATTTATATTTTATTTTAATATATGGTTGAAAAGAATGTTTTCTATAGATTTATAAATTTAAGAATTTTAACTTTTCAATAAAAAGTTCTTATCAATTTTCTGAAATAACGTTTTCTTGGCTCCCAGAGGTCGTAAATTTAATTACTTGGTCACGTTGTAATCCCTATGAAAGGTACGACACATTACTTTTATATGCATAAGTAAATACAGTGTTTTTAAATTGATTTAAATCAAGTTAAACTAATTTTAAATTTGTCAATAAATGGCCCTTTCTGAGCATTAGTCTAACTCAGTTAGTAACCAGATTACACAGGTCATCCACACTCATATCATCATTCACATTCGCCTGAAAATACGTACTAAGTTGTGTCGGCGTCTCATGTCTGAGAATATAAAAGTAAACACCATATTCGTCCCATGTTAATCAGTCAATAAATAATCTTGTAGTGGATAAATAGAAATATAAGAACAAGAAAACGTTATATTTCATCAATCCATTACAATATTATTTATTATTCGATTAGTCATAATATTATTCATTAAACACGGTATGTTTCGATCACAATATTATTTATTGGTAAATTATCTTGTATTGAACACGGACTGTATCAATCACAGTAATATTTATTTGTCAATTATCTTAGATTGAACACGGACTCTATCCATCGCAATATTATTTATTGGTCAATTATCTTTTATTGAACTGAACACGGACTGTATCAATCACAGTAATATTTATTTGTCAATTATCTTGTATTGAACACGGACTCTATCCATCATAATATTATTTATTGGTCAACTATCTTTCATTGAACTGAAAACGGACTGTATCCATCACAGTAATATTTATTTGTGAATTATCTTGTATTGAACACGGACTCTATCCGTTGGTCAATTATCTTTTATTGAACTGAACACATACTGTATCCATCACAGTATTATTTATTTGTCGATTATCTTGTATTGAGCACGTACTGTATCCATCACAATAATATTTATTGGTCAATTATCTTTTATTGAACTGAACACGGACTGTATCCATCACAGTATTATTTATTTGTCGATTATCTTGTATTGAATATGGAATCTATCCATCAAAATATTATTTATTGGTCAATTATCTTGTATTGAACTGAACACTGCCTGTATCCATTACAGTATTATTTATTTGTCGATTATCTTGTATTGAACACATAATGTAGCCATCACAATAATATTTATTTGTCGATCACCTTGTATTGAATACGGACTCGATCACAATATTGTTTACTGGTAAACTATCTTGTATTGAACATGGACTGTATCCATCACAGTAATATTTATTTGTCGATTATCTTGTATTGAACACATAATGTAGCCACCACAATAATATTTATTTGTCGATTATCTTGTATTGAACACATACTGTAGCCATCACAATAATATTTATTTGTCGATTATCTTGTATTGAACACGTACTGTAGCCATCACAATAATATTTATTTGTCGATTATCTTGTACTGAACACATAATGTAGCCATCACAATAATATTTATTTGTCGATTATCTTGTATTGAACACATAATGTAGCCATCACAATAATATTTATTTGTCGATTATCTTGTATTGAACACGTACTGTAGCCATCACAATAATATTTATTTGTCGATTATCTTGTATTGAATACGGACTCTATCGATCACAATATTATTTATTGGTAAACTATCTTGTATTGACACGGACTCTATCGATCACAATATTATTTATTGGTAAATTATCTTGTATTGAACATGGACTGTATCCATCACAGTAATATTTATTTGTCAATTATCTTGTATTGAACACGGACTCTGTCATTTGAAACAAAAATTTCAATAAATTGTAATGTTCACGAATAGATCGGACAATTCGGGGTAAGTGTGCCTTATGAAATATTCACGTAACAACATCTGTTTCACGTGAATATTGAGCCTTTATCAATTATGTTACAGGAGCATTTGGTTATTTTGAGGTTACTCGCCCAGAGATCACGCAGTATTGCAAGGCAGCTCTCTTTTCTGAAGTGGGTAAGCGGACAAACATCGCAGTGCGCTTCTCTTTCGTCACTGGTGAGCTTGGAGCAGCTGATACTACAAGGTTACGCATTTATTTGTTTCCAACCATTATTATTATTAATATTTTTTTAAATACATAAAAACTCTATAAATAAAATTCATTAATTGGAAGTACCACATTGGATCACATAATAAGAGAAAATACAACTTTGGATAAGCTAATGGTGAGCAAATAATGATAATAATAGATAAATCAGCAAATAATGGTCAATTTTTTCATAATAAGGGAATTTTTAAAATTATAATGCTTTTAAATACAACTTTAAGAATATTCCCATTGTTATCTACGTTAAATCGATTGTAACAAATTAGCATTGTTGTAATGAGAACCAAGTGAACTGGAATATTCCAAAGGCCAATAACTTATTGTTGTTGGACTCTCGTGTATTGTTCCAACCAGGATACAAATTATTAAAACCTGTAATAAAATTAAAAAATGCTTATATCATAACGTAAAATTTAACGAGGAAAACAATGGTGTGATTAGATTGTTCGTAGGCCTCTTAGTTCCTTAGAAAACAACATTCAAACTCGGATGCCCATAATTTCTGCGCCGACAGTAGTTTTATTTCCTAGGGCATATTTTTGTGGGGGGGGGGGGTTCTTTATTATGTATTTTCTCTCGTTGGTGTCAACTTTTGGCCATCAATTTCCATTAACGCCTTTTACCTGTAAAGAAAAAAATTTGAATTTACTTTAATTAGCTATCCCTCTAAAGCCAAATAAAATTTTTGGCGTGGAAGTTCAGTCGTTAAGGCTTCGAATTGTGGAGTGCTAGTTCTAAGATTCGCATCTCCAACTAACCAGGCAGTCAGTATTTCACTTAATGAATAATGTTCACACACACTTCTGCATGTAATGTGAAATGGTGTGAGGGATTTAAAAAAAATAAAAGATATATGCATCCATCTCCAACCAACATCAGGACTCAACTAACAAGTGTGTTTGTTCAAAATGGAAATCGTATATAATTTATTATTTCTTTTTAAAAGTTCCATTAACTGGTATATTACGAGTACAAATGAACGACTAAAAGAAATAGAGGATCCCATTGAAGGCAATGGGAAGGTTTGGAAGGTAAGGAAGTTGAGGAGGCCAAGGAGGATTCATTTTATCCCCTCATACGAGGTTGAGGGTACCTTTTATCCCCTTATACGAGGTTGAGGAGGCCTAAGAGGTTACCTTTTAATCCCTTATACGAGGTTGAGAAGGCCTTGGAACCACCTATTATCCCCTTATACGAGGTTGAGGAGGCCTAAGAGGGTACCTTTTATCCCCTTATAGGAGGTTGAGAAGGCCTTGGAACCACCTATTATCCTCTTATACGAGGTTGAGAAAGCCTTGGAGGGTACTTTTTATTCCCTCATACCAGGTGAGGAAGCCCAGGAAGATATCTTTTATCCCCTTATTCGAGGTTGAGGAGCCCAGGAAGATACCTTTTATACCCTTATCCGAGGTTAAGGAAGCCTAGGAAGGTACCTTTTATCCCCTTATACAATGTGGAGGAGGCCTAGGAGGGTATATTTAATCCCCTAAGATGAGGTGAAGGAGGCCCAGGAGGGTACCTTTTATCCCCTTATTCGAGGTTGAGGAAGCCCAGGAAGATACCTTTCATCCCCTTATTTGAGGTTGAGGAAGCCTAGGAAAATATGTTTTATCCCCTTATACGAGGTGGAGGAGGCCTAGGAGGGGAGGTATATTTAATCCCCTTAGATGAGGTGAAGGAGGCCCAGGAAGGGACCTTCCATTCCCCTATACGAGGTAATGGAGGCCTAGGAGGGCTTTTATGAGGTAGGGGAGGCCTAGGCGAGTACTAATTATCCCCTTATACGATGTTGAGGCAGCCAAGGGAGTTCCTGTTATCCCCTTACACGAGGTAAATATTGCACTACTATAACTACAATATTCCTATCCCGATGGAAAGCTGACTCTACATAGGCAATGCACATTTTTTTAGTTCTGAACATTAACACAATGCAGATAGTTAGCTCAACAAAACTGATCAATGAGGGTAGGTAGCTCTCAACTGGTAGAGTATACACACAGATTTCCTTTCCACTCCATTCCAGTTGCCCACTTATTTTGTATGTAATAAGCTAAAATCAGTTTCTGTTCCTCCAACAAACTCAATGAACCCAAAGGAAATTTCTAAGTTATTTGTTATTTAAATAATAATAAGTCCAATAATGTTATGATTAATTTGCTTGGAGGTAGCCTTCGTAAAACACTTTACTGATATTTAGTTATGCTGCAGGGATCCCAGAGGATTTGCTGTTAAGTTTTACACAGAAGAGGGCAACTGGGACCTTGTTGGGAACAATACTCCTATATTCTTTATGCGAGACCCTATGTTGTTTCCCAGCTTCATTCATTCTCAGAAACGCAATCCACAGACCAATCTAAAGGTAAGGTTTGATAAATTTTCTAATTAGTTTGGTTTACTATGATTTTGTTTTGTTTTCAATTAATTAATATAAACATCGCTTCTTACTTTTTGGCCTGATGGTCTTACTTCTATATACTCCAGCTCTGGATTTTGGTATTCTGGCTTTAGACATCTTACTTACATTTTTTTACCATCGTATAGCAAGAATCACTCAACCTCCTCGTAGTTCGGTCTTGGCAACGTCCATGTTGGGGTTATTTAGTTGCACGGGTGACTGATGGGTGTCCCCCCACCTAGGTTGAGAGGCAAGGTCACTTGATACTTGCAGAACTGAAAAGTGATTATATGTTCTTGCCTTTAGCCAAAGGCATGTACCTATGTACTTGTAATATAATTTTATTATTTGGCTGTTTATTCTCATGTTTGTCTCATTAATCGGCTGTGTTTATTGATTTTATTTATCTTGGTAATACGTGTGCTTTTTTAATTTTTGATAAACAAGCCAAATAGCCCAGTCCCTTGTGCTGAGTGTGAGGAGGGAAAGATATTGGGAAAACCATCTATAGTGTTTGTCTTGTAAGACTCGATTTCCTCTCAATTGTCTTGAGCTAAAGGATGCTGTATATGAATTCTACAATATAAGAGCCGTAAAGTGTGGTTCATGTCCTGGCATATCCAAGAAAATCAATGATGACATTGCTATTCTAAATAAAGCCAGTCCTGGAGTCATTAATGGAACATAATTATAACTACGGGTTTTAATTACGATTGAAAGGACGCTTACTTAATTTCATGAAGTTATTAAATGAGATTATCAAGAGTGTCATTAGACGCCTTGATTAGCCATGGCATCTGAGGTTGCAAGACTGTCTAAAGAAAAAGCTA
Organism: Stictocephala bisonia; assembly: GCA_035578905.1. Taxonomy (NCBI): domain Eukaryota; kingdom Metazoa; phylum Arthropoda; class Insecta; order Hemiptera; family Membracidae; genus Stictocephala; species Stictocephala bisonia. The sequence continues at coordinate 8,171,159 of JAQJVL010000001.1, forward strand.
ATCTGCTTTAGAGCCTTACTTAAAGGAATACTACAACCTTAAAAACAGAGTTATTACGGCTCTCAACTTACATAAATTTCACGTCAAGGTAAAAAAGAAAAAGAACAGAAGTTAAGAAAGCAGAGGTGACCATAGCTCCTGCTGCGTCAACAGCCCCTAAAGGAGGAGATGAGATGAGCACTGCTCAGCCCCTAGTGTAAATTTTTTATTTATTCATAAGACGCCAATCGTCAAGATATGGGGGAATATGGATTTCGAATGAGTGTAGATGAACGAATGTAGTCATTGTTACAAATGATGAGATTGAATTGGAACCTGCTTTAACAGGAATTGAGCATGACATATCTGTCACGAATGGCAACCACCCCAAAACTAGGGGTGATCATCAGTATGATCTGAGGAAGGTGAGTAATGAGATGATTGTTAATTATCTTTCTACAAGTTATGGTGGAGAATAACTTTTCATATCTTAGTTTGAGAGTTACACAATTTCCCTTTAGAAGGCGCAGACTGTATGCAGCGTCCCAGAAGGAGGTCTGTGACCCTGCAGTTAGATGTATGAGTATCACTTATAATTACTCTTACAATTTATACTTATTTTTAAAAGATTCCAGTAACTTTAAAAGGCAGGTAAAAATGAACTTTGAAAATTTACAAGGTAGAATTTCTATTTGTAATTAGCTGAATTGAAATTTACTATCTTAAACCAAATGACTTCAAGGTTAATTCTCTAAAGCTTTAAGCCCTTTCATTTTTCAAAACTGGCATTCTGTTTTTACTTTGACTGGGTACCTAAATCTGGATAGTGGGTGGAACAGCAAGGTGTGTAGGAGCTCCCCAAAAAACGTTCAAGGAGAAGTGATACTTTCACAAATAAAATAACCCCCATTTTAGGGTTAGTTTCTGTTTTGAAATAATACAGTAGCCAACATGATTTTGGTTTCTTTGTAATGTGTTGGTAATTTTTGTTTCACCAGAACAGATTGAAAATATGTATTTGTTAAATTTGCTGATCTCATTAATAATGAAAACAGTTATATAAGACCAGTATTCAATAAAACTGAAAGTTCTTCAAAAAAAAAAAAAAAAAAAAAAAAAAACAAAAAACAAAATCAAACCTATGCAATAATTATAGTTTTATCATTATGATAGAGTTGTGGGTGTATATTATACTATAATTAAAATTTATTCTATTAGACTGATTAAAGTTTAATCGTACTCATGTAATTTGGTATGTAAAGTTACATATTGATAATAATAAGAAAATAAATAATTAATATAAAAGTTAATCCATCTAATAATATATTTGTTTAGGATGCAAACATGTTCTGGGATTTTCTCACTCTGGAGCCGCAGACAGTGCATCAACTAATGTTAACCTTTACAGACCGTGGAACTCCAGATGGCTACCGCTTCATGAATGGTTATGGCTCACACACGTTTAAGCTCGTTAATCATGAAAATCATCCAGTCTACTGCAAATTCCATTATAAGGTTGGTAAAATGATAATTTGTATGTACATGTCTTCCTTTCACTCAAGATATACTACCAGAAGTATAAATATCTGTAATTAGAGACTACTCCCAAGGAAGCATAAAAAATCTTCGGTTGTAAAATTGGTGTAATAGCTGATATTAAGACAAATGATGTAAAACTAATAGCTAATGCTGTTAGAGTACAATTAAAACAAAACATTGTCTATAAGAATAACATAGTTACTTCGGAATTTGTGAGGATAGAGGCCTTAGATAAATTGCACAGATCCAAGTGGTAACCTTCTCATGCTTGTCTAGAATAAATAAAATAGTTTTATCAAAAAGGATAATATTTTGTTTCAAATTAAAATCGAACAACATGTCCATAAGCATTACTGACAGGAAGACAGAAATTTAATTAACGCTGGTTTTGGATTCTTAGTCATGGATTTGAGGAAGTCTTAATATTGTTTGACTTTTCCAAGGCCTTTGACTGTGTAAATCAACCTCTTTTGCTTGTTAAAACCAAAGAATATTGACTTTTCAGACAGAAGTGTATGCTGGAAAAGATCATACCTTTCTTATCATCAACAGTGTTTTAGCACAGATGGCAGAGAATCAAGCTTTAAATCTGTTTTATCTGGCATCCCCCAATGCTCAATATTGAGCCCTTTGCTATTTTACTTATATTAATTACGTACGATTGGTCTTGACCTTACTAAGCATCACATGTATGCAGATGATTTACAGGTTTATACTCATTGTAGTGTATGTTGCTTAAATGGTGCTGCAATTAACCAAGATATTAAAAATATAGTCAAATGGACCAAAATGCATAGCCTTAAATTCAATAAAGATATTACACAGTCTCAGCCTATACTTATTTGCTCTTCTCGCCTTCACAACAAATTCAATATCAATGCTATTAATCATATACAATTCAATGGCGTACCTCTCCTCTTTTATTCTTCAGTTAAATATCTGGGTGTCATCTTTGTTCTCAATCTTACTTAGGAAGATACAGTGCAAAACATTTGTAAAAAGACTTTTGGGGCAATACATTCCCTTAAAAAAATTCCAATTGGTTCTGCCTGTAAAAATCAAGCTTCTTCTTGTAAAAACACTGGCCTTTCCCTATTTTACCTTCTGTAATTCTGTATACAGTGATATGTCTGTGTATTTGACTAATCAACTTCAGGTTTGTCAAAATTATTGTATTCAATTTCATTTCACCTAAAGGTATGATGAGCATATATTTCAAAATTCCGTTATAAATCTGGCTGATCTCAGATCTCTCAAAATTTTAAATATTCTATTTTGATGCTCAATAAGGGGAATATTTAGTACAACTCTGAAGTTGGTGCTAAGAAGTCACGCTGAGCCTAGTCAATACTATGAATAACTCCACAGAACATCAATCTATACAAATTCTTTGCTAGTAACTGCTTGTAGAGAACGGAATAAACTCTGTAACAATTTAAAATCCTTAAATAATTGAGCTTGGTCCTGGTGTCACTGCAATAATATTTACTGGAGCAGACGGATTCAGTGGGGGGATAAGGGTCTTGGATTGAGATTGAATAAGTGAATGGATGAGAAAGGGATTATCTCTTTGCACAAAAGTCTTGTTTTTTATTAAAATTTAGCATATTAATAATGTAAGCAAATTAATTAGCATTTAATCATTATTAAAATTATTTGGTTTTGTTTTTGATTTTTAAAATGTAAGACTTGACTCAAGATACACTTTTTAAACATAAGATTTAATTGTAAGAGAGAACTTTTTAGTCCTATGTTCTTCCTACGTAAAAACTGTTACGATAAAGCCATTTATTATCACTATTCAAGACTTATACTCTTCCATCTGGTCGAATTACAGAGGAAACATAGCCATGCAAGTAATACATTCTATGAATACATTTTATGAAAGTCCTTTCATATATAATATTTGTTCTTTGGTCCTATAGTGGGTATTATATTTATTTATTATTTCCCATCATGATTACACCAATTGCCCAGTCAAAAATTAAACTGGTCTTTTCCAACTGATCAATAAAACTAATAAAATTAAAAAATCCAGCTTTCTTCTATATTTGGTTCCAATTTTGGATTTGAAACTACATCAAAGCTTCTAGAAAAGGAATTCATCAAATTAATTATGAATAAGATCATTACTAATTAAAATTATTCAAGGTTTATATTTTTTGTGAAAATATGTTTTGCGATTATAGCAATTATCAATAACAGCGATGCAAATGTAAGATCTATATATTTTCTTTAAGAATCCAACGTTTGCTACAGTTTTTTATTACTATTTATCTCTTTTCAGACTGATCAAGGCATTAAAAACTTAAGTGCGGATGAAGCAACTAGGATTGCAGGTATAGACCCGGACTATGCCACCAGAGACCTGTTCAATGCCATTGCAAAAGGAGATTACCCTTCCTGGACTCTGTACGTTCAGATCATGACCTATGAGCAAGCAGAGAAATTCCCATGGAATCCCTTTGATCTGACAAAGGTAACGGTTTAAATGTTGGATAAATAACAATGTATAGCAAATATAATATTAGTGAAATAGTGATGTGCAGTATAATCTAACTATATATCTCTTCACACGTTAAGGTTGCTTCTTATGTAGATATTTTGACAAACTTGAACACTTGATATTAACTACTTCAGCATGGGCCATCATTACTTGGGCTTGTAGCTTCCATTATATGGACTGTTGTCCTCATTACTTAGGAATGTAGCTCCCATTATATGCACTGTTGTCCTCATTACTTGGGTATGTAGATCTCATTATAAGGACATTTGTCCTCATTACTTGGGTATGTAGCTCTCATTATATGGACTGTTGTCCTTATTACTTGGGCATGTGGCTCTCATTATATAGACTGTTGTCCTCATTACTTGGGTATGTAGCTCTCATTATATGGACTGTTGTCCTCATTACTTGGGCATGTGGCTCTCATTATATGGACTGTTGTCCTCATTACTTGGGAATGTAGCTCCCATTATATGGACTGTTATCCTGATTACTTGGGCATGTGGCTCTCATTATATGTACTGTTGTCCTCATTACTTGGGAATGTAGCTCCCATTATATGGACTGTTGTCCTCATTACTTGGGAATGTAGCTCCCATTATATGGACTGTTATCCTGATTACTTGGGCATGTGGCTCTCATTATATGTACTGTTGTCCTCATTACTTGGGTATGTAGCTCTCATTATATGGACTGTTGTCCTCATTACTTGGGCATGTGGCTCTCATTATATGGACTGTTGTCCTCATTACTTGGGAATGTAGCTCCCATTATATGGACTGTTATCCTGATTACTTGGGCATGTGGCTCTCATTATATGGACTGTTGTCCTCATTACTTGGGTATGTAGCTCTCATTATACGGACTGTTGTCCTCATTACTTGGGTATGTAGCTCCCATTATATGGACTGTTGTCCTCATTACTTGGGCATGTGGCTCTCATTATATGGACTGTTGTCCTCATTACTTGGGTATGTAGCTCTCATTATATGGACTGTTGTCCTCATTACTTGGGTATGTAGCTCCCATTATATGGACTGTTGTCCTCATTACTTGGGCATGTAGCTCTCATTATATGGACTGTTGTCCTCATTACTTGGGTATGTAGCTCCCATTATATGGACTGTTGTCCTCATTACTTGGGTATGTAGCTCTCATTATATGGACTGTTTCCTCATTACTTGGGTATGTAGCTCCCATTATATGGACTGTTGTCCTCATTACTTGGGCATGTGGCTCTCATTATATGGACTGTTGTCCTCATTACTTGGGTATATAGCTCCCATTATACGGACTGTTGTCCTCATTACTTGGGTATGTAGCTCTCATTATATGGACTGTTGTCCTCATTACTTGGGTATGTAGCTCCCATTATATGGACTGTTGTCTTCATTACTTGGGCATGTGGCTCTCATTATATGGACTGTTGTCCTCATTACTTGGGTATGTAGCTCCCATTATATGGACTGTTGTCCTCATTACTTGGGTATGTAGCTCTCATTATATGGACTGTTGTCCTTATTACTTGGGCATGTGGCTCTCATTATATGGACTGTTGTCCTCATTACTTGGGAATGTAGCTCCCATTATATGGACTGTTATCCTGATTACTTGGGCATGTGGCTCTCATTATATGTACTGTTGTCCTCATTACTTGGGAATGTAGCTCCCATTATATGGACTGTTGTCCTCATTAATTGGGCATGTAGCTCCCATTATATGGACTGTTGTCCTCATTACTTGGGCATGTAGCTCCCATTATATGGACTGTTGTCCTCATTACTTGGGAATGTAGTTCCCATTATATGGACTGTTGTCCTCATTACTTGGGAATGTAGCTCCCATTATATGGACTGTTGTCCTCATTACTTGGGCATGTAGCTCCCATTATATGGACTGTTGTCATCATTACATGAGCATGTAGCTCTCATTATATAGACGGTTGATCTCATTATATGGGCATGTGGCTCTTTTTATAAACTGTACATTTGTACTAGTATTGTGTCTTGTTTTATAATAAACAGGTTAATTTTTTAGGTGTGGCCACAAGCTGACTACCCTCTGATAGAAGTCGGCCGGCTTGTCCTGGACCGCAATCCCTCCAACTTCTTTGTTGATGTTGAACAGATAGCTTTTAGCCCTGCTCACATGGTCCCTGGCATTGAGACAAGCCCTGACAAGATGCTGCATGTGAGTCTATTAAAAACATAAATTTTTTTTATTTTAAAAAAATATGCAAATTTTAAATTCCAAAGTTTTTAGAACATTATGGTTAAAATGATTCATAGTTTTTAATTCAGCTTTAGTGATTCAGGTATAGTTGATAAAAATAATTAATCTGCTGAACAAATCATATTTAATGTTATATAAACTTATCTTAAATAAAAAATATTTTGTTAAAATACAATCCTTCGGAGTTCTAATAGAAATTACTTGATATTGGGTTTGCTTAAGTCTTCCACAAACCCTCAAAACAACGATTTAGAGATAAAAATAAATATTTGGTTTCTCAGGATGAATAATGGATGTAAATTAAAATATTTTCGGTTAACAATTAAATAGATTGTGGATTATAAAAAGCAACAAGTTTCCACTCTACAATTAAAAAAATACTGTTTGAACTAGAAATCTGTTGTTTTTTGTCATCATAAAAAAACACATATTCTTAATGGAGAAATCCAAATAAAAGTGATTAAATGGCTAAAAACTAGTATGACAGTGAAACGGACAGACTATAGTATTTTGAGAGGATGTTTGAAAACCAGTTTTCTTTTTGAAAATTAAAAAAAATACTTGATGTATTAAAGGAAATAAGAATATTAACAGTATTAATGTTTTTATATTTATTAATAGTGTGTTTGAAAATGTAAATAATTCAAATTTACAACATTTTCAGCCATGCTTGAATATTTTGTTCATCTTACAGCTTCTGAAGGTTTTCTAAATGTAATTATTATTATGTGTTGAAGCTTTTGCGAATTTAAACTCATCTCCTTATTTCACTAAGTGGGTATTGTGGCATACTGCTGTAACCCAGCTACTTGGGGCTTAATGTTGTGAGCAATAGATTTTGTTCTCAGTCTCAGATACAGACTTCACTCATTCGTTTCCATCAACATAAACACTACTGTACTAGAGAGGTCTAGGGCACCCAGGGTTCGGATGTGGTCAAGAGGAGAGAACTACTATCAGACTTGTTGGTAAAACTAAGATCAGACCAATATCATTCGACCTGACAGTAAACGACCTGTGTGTTATATTTAGCACATATAGGGTTGTCAGCAGCGGGGGGGAATCATTCTACCTCTGATTAGACTGAATAACTTCTGCCATCTAGTTTTCAACGTCTGCAACAGTGTTTAGTTGAAAAAATAACTGTAATGAACTGAAAAGTTTGTTTAGTTGCTATTTAATGTTGACATTATTATCTATTGTTATTTGAATATTAAATAATAATTTAATTGATCTAAGCTTGGTTTGTTAGTGTTAATAAAACCAAACAATGGTCATTGCTGCTAATATGTCGTAGAAGGCACTACTTATCACTCTCTTACCAGCCCGTGACTGACCGTCTTCCTACTTACCATGACAACATTAGATGGAATAACACAGTGGGGGGAGAGTAGTTCTCTCTCTCACTTCCACCACTCAGTCCATCTCTCGCACAAGTGCATTCAGTAGGTTATTTTCTAAGTGGCCTATCTATAGTACATGATTCGACTTACACAATAAGCCGTAGACCCCTTGGTTTTTCTAGCTATTGGAATGTTAACAAATGATTCTTTCGAAGGAGAAGTAAACATCAATTAGTTACAAAGACTGCACTCGTTCATCTACACTTCGATCTGTATATGGGTAATGTGTCTTAATTATAATAAAATTAACAATTTCTTTTATAAAACTTATCCGGTTGTTTTAATTACAGGCTCGTCTCTTCTCCTATACAGACACCCACCGATACCGCCTGGGTGTCAATTTCCTCCAGTTACCAGTGAACTGTCCATACCGTGTATCAGTAGTCACCAACTATCGTGATGGAGCTATGAACTGTGGGGATAATCAAGGTGGATCTCCAAACTACTTCCCCAATACCTTCAATGGCCAACGAGTTGATCCGCGTGGTGGAATCCTTAAGTACAAAACTGTTGGAGACGTGGCAAGGTAAATAACGTTATCATGTTTCTTAAGAACAAATAAAAAAGCTTAATAAATATTAAACATGCAATAGACTGTATTCATACAACTAGGCAATAATATCAAGTTGAATGAGTGTTTGGGAAGGGTTGCAAAATATAAGTTACTGACTGTTAGCAAAGGAAGCAACGTGAACCTCAAACCTCTTTTAGCTACTACTTCTTGACTCCAATTGTGAAAATAATCTTTCATTCAAGCAAAGATTGACGTAATATCATACTATACACATTCCTATTCTGATGATTAAATTTTTACTAGAAAACTATGACTAACTAGATTTTTCCCTATACAATTTCATACTGACCAACATAATGCTGGCGTGCTTGACTAAATATGAACTCTTTTCTAAACTAGAGCATGAACTTGCATTCTGCATGTTGTTTCATAGTTATAAGAAATGTATTTTAAAAAGTCTACACAGATATAGTGTTACTGACAGTTTGTCCTTTTGTAGCTCAGTTAAGTATTTGAACCGGTAATCACATAATAGGATAAAGCCGAAACATCCCATATTCAAAATTCTTAGTGTGAAGCAAGAACCGTCATCTTGGATGGGCATAAAACTGATTTCTGCACTCCACCAGATCAATTTAGTGTACGATTCCACAACATATACATGGCTATTAACAACAGTAATTTTTTAAGAAAACTCTTGAAAATTGCATAAGTATAGTATGGAATAAAGATAATAACCAATTCAAAATTATAATTATTTTGTTAATTGTTATTTAATATTCAAACGGAAACATGTAGTATATCTTTTTATATGACATTAAAAGTTGCTGTGAAAAAATGTTGTTTTTTTGGTAGAGAATTTTGTGTCAAAATGAAAGTTGAAGATAAAGAGCTTTTGGGAGAGCCAGTGGTCTAAGGAGTCGGTACTTTGAGCATGAGTTAGAGACAGCACAACTTTGAATCATGCGCTTGATAAAGTTCCTGGCCCATGAGATGGTAATGTGTAAGAATCCACAGCCAGTTTCATATAAAAAAACGTTATCCGTGTTTTCTCCTGCAAACTTGATTATTGAAGCTATTTTCTGAGTAGCTATTTGATTCTGAGCATAATCAGTTACTACAGACAAACACTATATGATCTTCATAAATGGTTTGACTTTGACCATAGGTAAAAGTAAGATTATTAATTTCTGTCATAAACATTTTGAGTTATCTTGTGCACTAGATGGTCAGATATTCCTGTTGTTGATTCTTTGTCCTTTCTGGGATTAGGAATCGATTCTGATTTATCTTGACAGAGCCAGATCGACCGATTTTGCTCTAAGCTATCAAAATCTCTTTTTTCTCTCCATTATTTATTGTCATTTTTGCCAAAACATATTTTGAAACAAGTGTATTTTGGATATTTTCACAGTTTGTTAGTATATGGAGCCATGTTTTGGGGAAATTGCTCAGACCAGCTTTTCCTAAGAGTATTCAAGCTTCTGAAAAGGGCTTTAAGGATGATATGTGGTATCAATCGCAAAGACAGCTGCAGATCAGTCTTTCGTGACAAGCGCATTTATGACACTACCCTCAATTGTTATTTACTCTGCTTGCACCTTTGTTTATAAAAATCAAGAACATTTTAAAATCAAAAGTTATGAATATAATACAAGTGTAGGAATGAGTTTATTTTGCTCTTATGCAGGTGTAACTATGTCATGAAGAGTGTAATATTTTGTACGCCCAAGTATTTTAATAATTTGCCAACTGCCATATAAGATTTATCTAGTTTTGCCATTTTTAAAAATAGACTAAAGCAGTATTTAATTTTAAATTAATTTTATTCTTTTGAATCGTTTTTTTAATAATGATTATTATATTTAAAAATATGTTACAATTATATTGACTATGTTCGAAACTGTAACCAGTATTATGAACAGTAAAGACATTTTAATTTTGAAAATTTTTCATGAAGAATCACTTTTCCTATTTAAGTAAAACTATAAACTAACGAATTTTATATAAATACTAACTATAATATTCAAGAAAGACTGAACTGTAGTATAGATTAGACATGTTGGCACTAATGGCACAGTGCTGTAACCAGCTACTTGAGGACAAAGTGTTGTGGAGATTGTAAGCGACAGGCTCTAAACTTGGTCCTCTTAATACCGACATGGCATCCGCTCAATGGTTGCCATCGATATGAACACTACTAGAGAGGTCGAGGGTTTCCATGTTGGGTGGTAGTCAGAGTATGGGTGTTGTGCAGGGAAGAGAGCTGAATATCAGACTCATCAGTTAGCTGAAAGTCAGATCAATACTGAGTGGATCAGATTTCATGTGAAACTGTAGGTTCCATAGTTGCCCTGGCAATTGGGCTCTTAAAAATGGCTCTTTCTAAGGAACAGTCGACCTTAGTTAGTAACAATGACTTAACTCGTTCATCTACACTCATTCACCCATATCTCGATGATTGGAATCTTAATAATGAAAAATAATAATATTTAGTATACCAACTAATTCAAACAGCTGTAGCCAAACAATGAAAAAGAAATTATCTCGTAGAAGCAATACTACTGTAATTTATATCATTTACTTCTAGGGTCAGTATAACATGTCCATACAAGTGCATACGATTTTGAAAAACTTAAGTACCTCAATTAATTCATTAAGACAATAATTAATTTATTAATAGTTTATAAAGAACGATACAAAATAAAAATTAAACTTTGTGCCCATTATGGTCAAACCAATTTTCTTCCAAATCATTATTACTGTTGTACAGATACAACTCTGAAGACCAAGACAACTTTTCCCAACCTACTCTCTTTTGGCGCAAGACCCTTAAGGAGCAAGAACGTACTGCACTAGTCAACAACATTGTGCAGCATCTCAAAAATGCTGAGGACTATTTACAGGTAATTTTTTTTATTATTTTTATAACAACTTTATAACTATTAATTTAATTTGTTTGGTTTATAATATTTTCTATTATTATGCTATACTCTACTTTTAACATGTAATACTCGTTTGTTAGCTTTAGTCATGACAAATTATAATATTAGGTTAATCTCACTTGGCAATAATGAAGAGCACAAGATCGCATTTCTGGACTAATGTTATTTATTGATTAATCAATTTACACGTTAATTACACTACTACCAACACACAGAACTTGCAAGTTTGAATGTGAATTTAACACAAATATATACAATTGTGATATACAGCATCCCAAAAATGTTTCTTATGGAGAATAAGTAGTCCAAATTCTTAGGTAAAACATAAAGAAAAGTAGAATATAAAGTGATTATTAGTCAACAGCACTTGATAAAGGCACAGTTACTGCCCAAAAAAATTGATACCGACTTGCTTGCTTTGTCACTGTTAAAAAAAACTAGGGGGTTTTATCATTCAATGGTACGTGAAAAGACAAGGTACAGTAACAGCACTATAAATGTGGTACCAACTTGCTTGCTCTGTCACTGTTCATACATAGGAGTGATATGACTCAACAGTGTCTGATCAAATGAAGGTAAAGTAACAGCACAATGAATGTGGTAGCAGCTTGCTTGCTCTGTCACTGTTCATACATAATAGGAGTGATATGACTCAACAGTGTCTGATCAAATGAAGGTAAAGTAACAGCACAATGAATGTGGTAGCAGCTTGCTTGCTCTGTCACTGTTCATACATAATAGGAGTGATATGACTCAACAGTGTCTGATCAAATGAAGGTAAAGTAACAGCACAATGAATGTGATACCAGCTTGCTTGCTCTGTCACTGTTCATACATAATAGGAGTGATATGACTCGACAACACGTGATGAAAGTCAAGGTACAGTAAGAGCACAATGAATGTGGTACCAACTTGCTTGCTCTGTCACTGTTCATACATAATAGGAGTGATATGACTCAACAGTGTCTGATCAAATGAAGGTAAAGTAACAGCACAATGAATGTGGTAGTAGCTTGCTTGCTCTGTCACTGTTCATACATAATAGGAGTGATATGACTCAACAGTGTCTGATCAAATGAAGGTAAAGTAACAGCACAATGAATGTGATACCAGCTTGCTTGCTCTGTCACTGTTCATACATAATAGGAGTGATATGACTCAACAACACGTGATGAAAGTCAAGGTACAGTAAGAGCACAAAGAATGTGGTACCAACTTGCTTGCTCTGTCACTGTTCATACATAATAGGAGTGATATGACTCAACAGCACGTGATGAAAGTCAAGGTACAGTAACAGCACTATGAATGTGGTACCAACTTGCTTGCTTTGTCATTTTTTAATCATGTAAAAAAATAATATCACTAAACTTGTTTATCGAAAGAAAGCACAGCAAGAATTTAATTCATGGTATTAATATTATTTATATAAATTCATTTTTTTCTTAATATAACTGAGAATGAGGATTACTTACTTGTGAAATTCGTCCAAGACAAAAAATTAAATCAATATATTGAGTGAATTAATTTCTGTCTGTCCTGATAGGATCGGGCGGTGAAGATGTTCAGCCAAGTAGATGCAAGCTTCGGCCAGCGTGTTGCTGAGGGCCTAAGAAATGTCACCTTCACTGACCGCATGTTGCATTTCATTCTGGAAGAGAAGCAGCCTAAGAGCTAAATTCAATTTGTATAAACTATTATTGTCATGTTTTATTTCAAAATAAATTAATCTGCTTGCTCAAATCATACTTACAGCTCATGTTTGGTAGCAGACAGAGCTGGGTAGACCACTACCAATGTAGTCAATTGTTTATCTCTATTTGGGGAGCAGGATGTTATTGCAGTCTGAATAGCAATATACAAGTGGATGATAAAATGGTTTGAACTTCCATTTGTTATATTTGTAATTGATTTATATCTTATTATTTTAATTTTTCATTCTCTAAATGACTGACGCAAGTGCTTAGTACCTAATACAGTACTTTTTTTATAATAGACGGTAACTGACTATTGACTAAACAATGTAAATATATTAAGAATTTTATAGCACTTCAGTCCTATTGAAACCGGATGAATCAATTACAAATATAGTACTTTTATGTAATTTTACCACATGAACCTCTGTAGCAAGTTCATCATCACTCACACAACAGTTATGCGACGGTTGTCCGTAAATTAAGATTTCCAACGAGCTCCCGTCGCGACAGAAAAAGCTAGCATAAAATTGACAACAGTGGCATGTTCTTCGCTCCCCCAACCCCTCTACAACATTCTGTCTTGGCTTAGCAGCCGTTAACGATGGAGGGAAAATCGATGTTCCTACCAAGTGTGTATTGCAGTCTGAGATTAGATTTATGTGGTATAAGGCATCAACTACTTTTGAAATCCATCACCAGTTGACCACTGTATGGAGAGAAATCTATAAACATAAAAAATATTTGCAAGTGGTGTAGGGAGTTTGAAAAGGCCAAACAAACGTACACGATAAGGCTTGTTGTGTTAGTCCATCAGTTTTGGATAAGACAGTAACGAAAGTTGAAAAACTTTTGCTTGCAGATCAGCGTATGACTGTGTGAGAGACTGCAAACAGATAGAGGACATCTCTAAGAATGTTAACAAGGTTTTGTTGGGCTATACAACGATATGTATATAATATTGTCAGAGGTTGGCTGACAATGGGCATTCGTGTGGTTAAGTGGTAGAGAGGACTAAACAGTCCTAACTTCGCCACATAAATAAAGGCATTTTTCAATTTCATTTTACACCTTGAAAATGGCCCCCTCCCTCACGTTGCCCGAACCACAGATCACATCACCAAAGTTGGGTGGTAAATGATTGACCATCCTCCATTAAACTCTGATTTGGTCCCCAGTGACTCATATTTTTGTTCCTCAAATTGAAACAACACTTGAGGGGAATTAAATGTTCAAGTTACGATTCCTTCCTGCACGAGTCAGCAGATTAGTATGATGTGAGTATGAAAAATCTCTCTGAATTAGACCAAAAGTGCTCTGATCATGCACTTTTAAAAATAGTGAAATATAGTGCTTCACTTTTTAAAATATTGACCAGTACAGCATTTAAAAATAGCTGAATGGCAATAAAATGATGTTTACTATATGAAAAAAACATTGGAGACCTTAATTTACAGTGGTAAGTGGATTGCAACCCTCGACACAGTGGTGTTTGAGCTTTTTCTTGATTTATTAATATTTCATACATGATCTAAAAACAACAAAAAAGCAGATTACATCAAATGAAACATAGGGTGTTTGGGTTGTAAAATTATGACAAATAATTGCATTGACGCCAATTGTAAACTTAAAAATATTTATAGACCACAAACATATCCTTTATTCATGCAAATGATGATGAATTACAAAAATATTATAGAAATAAAAACACTTATTTTCAAGAAGTTTTTATTTACAAATGAATGCAATAAAGTTTACAAAATTAAAACTACATAATGGCATTTGAGAACATTTTACTAAGTTCATTGTCTTATTCAAATATTATAAAAATGTGATCAAAAAGTGAGTGAGAGACATCTAGTTAATTTATTTTGAATGATTAAATCAAGATAATTTAACTCTTGAAATTGCAGATATATGATTGAAACATAAAAAAATAGATCGTTTCCCGTAATATTTGACCAGTCCTCATTATTGTAAACAAGCTCTGCGAACAATATTTAAACCTATTTGTAAAATAAAAGAAACATCAAATACATTTTTTTCTTGGACAGTTGAATACTCTCTATGGTAAATATGAAATATAGGGATTCTACCCTATTTTCACGATTTTTTTAACTGGTCAATATTAACCTCACAGCATGAATCTATAGACTAAATTTGTTGTTGAAAATGCAGGTTAAAAAAAAAAAAAAAAAACTAAAAAAGATTTGCACACCATAACGATATGTATATAAGATTAATTTTACACTGTTTTACCTCCTAAACATTAATATGCCATCTCTTTCTTGCTACAACATATAAAAACTGAGATATTTAACAATGAAGGTTAGGTTAAGTTAGTTAACTTTACTTGACATACCCACGTTTTGTTGAATAGCTCACTTGAAATTCAGCATATGAATAATTGGATGTCATATTCCTGTTCAGGAGAAAAAGTAGGCAATATTAATGTTATATATATCGTTCTTAATTTAAAATGTTTATTTTTCAATTTTTTCCCAAAAAATTGGCATTTTTATCTAAAAATGTCTATGAATTTGTATTCGTAAGGTTAATATTCCCTAGTTATAAAAAAATCATGAAAATCGAGTTGGTCCCTAATTTCGCTATTAACCAATTCCGCATCTGTGAAAATTATCGATAACAAATCATCAATCCCAAATAAAAGACAATGAACTAACGAATTTAGTGATGAAGTAAATAGTCAAATCAAACGTTTTTCATCAATGTGACAGTTATAACTTCACAGTCATCTGCTCACTTACTCTTTGATCACATAACCAGTTTTTTTTTAATATACTAAACATTAGCTGAAATAGTTAAGGCACATGAATTTCTTAAACAAAGAAAATATTTAAAGACATTAACATGTAATTATTTCAACAATTTCTTGTTTCCAAGTAAATAAAAAGACGTACCTTAAAAATTAAGAGTTCTGGTACACAAGACTAGTAACATTTATTTCAAATTAACAAAACACATTTAAAAACTAACTAAAATTAATGACAACCATGATTAATATCTAACTCGGTATCCCAGGTCTTTGGTTAATGCACTTTTGATTTATCAATATTGTGCAATCACTTTAAACAAACATTGCTTTCTTAAGTGAAAAAGAGATTGTTTGAATACTATTGAAACAAAATAGCTTTATGGTTGTATTTCAATCATAAATCCTTAACACGTTATTATCACTTTATGTATGGGGAGAGGAAGTGGCCGACCCACAATTCTTAAGTACGTAACAGGACAATTTGTCACCTTTTTGTACAGTATTTTGGGGCAGAAATACTCCTCACATATCTGAGAAAAATAAACGTTGAAAATAGAGAACAACTCATTACAATAAAATGAAAACTATAACTAGATAAAGCATTAAAGAACATAGGAAACAGATTGCTTAAAAAATAAATTGTTAAAACAGTTGCTTTAAAAATAGTTAATTAAAACAGTTGCTTAAAAACAAATAACCAGTCTTATCAATGAAAGCATTAGCTTTATGGGGATTCCACAGAAAACTTGAAAAAGAAAATAAAAGAGCTACATAATACTTTTGACTTTAAAATTAGTTTACCACTATTTTTGGACTAACGTAACTATTTTGTTACAGAATTGATAGATTCTGATTAATGTAAGAACTCTTTTTCACAAAGATAAGTTCTGACTAGGAATAGTAAGGGATACAGATTTTTGATCTCATTTGCATAAAATAATACATGATTAAAAATATGCTGAGTATAAACAAGAGGGAATTTAAAAATGAACAACGTTGACGGAGAAGAATGTTAAATGAAGCAGAAGTCAATGTTAATATTGTTTACCACATATTTTGTGGTACTTGATTATTCCTTAATTATAACAGACTTTAATTACAAGAATCATAAGATTACTGGGGACATTTAGTGTGAATGTCAAGTCTCCGTTATCAGTTGATAAATAAAATCCTGAAATGTAGCAAAGAAACTCAATTTAACATGCATCTTGTAGTAATTTTTGAGGAAAGGCTTGAATATTTTTGAATAAAATGCTAGATAGATGGAAAATAAAAAAATTACAATATGACATTAAAATAAAAACAAAGAATAGTAAAACTAAAACACAACCGTCAGAAGTACATCAAAATGGTCCATTCCATCCAGATGCATTTTGTGACAACTTTCTTAGTTTTTCTGATTTGTTTTTATTTTTAGTACTAATAGAATGGATACTTTCCATTTCATTTTTCTTATTATATTTCATGAGCTATGTGTAAAATACAGGTAAAACAGCAAAACTAAAATCCAACCATCACGCAAGTGCGCCAAAATGGTCGATTCTATCCAGATACATTTTGTGACAACTATGTCTTAGTTTTATGTTTTGTTTTAGTACAATTTTGATTTTATTTGTGATAGTATATTTCATGGCCTGCATGTTAGATTGAGTGTCTT
Organism: Stictocephala bisonia; assembly: GCA_035578905.1. NCBI lineage: Eukaryota > Metazoa > Arthropoda > Insecta > Hemiptera > Membracidae > Stictocephala > Stictocephala bisonia. The sequence goes on from JAQJVL010000001.1 coordinate 8,188,401, forward strand.
TGCTTTGTTTAAGGTTTACTTACAACCTAATTTCGAATTCACGTTGCGAATTTGAAACATCGTGAATGTTTTTTTGCCACACTAACGAGGACATCTTTGAAAAACCTAAATTAAAAAGAATTTACTTTAATGTCTGATTTTTTTTACGAATTCAACAACACATCTACTCAATATGAAACTTAGACATCTGCCTAAGAATGTAATTTTATCTGGATTACGACTTTGAAAAAAAAAAAATTAGATGAAACACTGATCCCTTACATATGCAAATGGTTAGACAAGCAATTTAAAACCATATTGCTTTAAACACTTTATGGAATACAATTTGGTCATATTGAAGAATATTAAACTTAACAGAAGTAGCATCTTATTTATAGAAATTTTACTACAGACGCAGATAACACATTTTTTGAAATCTAGACAAGCACGATTTTCAACAAATTTTTGGGTGAATTTACATCTATTTAAGGGAATCCCCATTCTGTGTCTGTTATTCTATTCCTCTTCATAATCAGAATCATTAGTTAATAATGAATCAAAGTCCATTCTTGCTCTAGTGTCATAATGTTGCTGAGTCTCCGCAATGGAGATATCTGAGTCCCCTCTTAAGAAATTCATGAACCTGAAAAAAGATTTTGTAGCATCTGAATAAAACTTTCAAGTTAAGATTTTAAGGAAAGGTCAGGAATTATTTATTCATAACTGTAACTTATTTAGGAAAGGATCTCTTTAACCATTTAAATAACATGTAAAAAAATTGAAAATGTTTACCTCTGGTTTTATATGGCCTGTGTCTTTTTTAATGCACTCTCAATTAAGTTTATTGATGCTAAATCCCCCATATTAATAAAAACATTTTCGTTGAATAGTTTTTAACCATCAATTTATTTCTATTTTGTCCGAATACAAAGTACAATAATCTCTTTCCACGACAAAACAATCTATAAGACAGGAAGACACAAAAACCTCAAATTGTACAGGCAATTAAAAATAATATTCATATAATTAAAAATTACGAAAATTTTGCCATTAGGAAATCCTAAAATTTAGAACAATTGTTAAAAAAATAAAAATAATATGAACCCTATGGGTTCAGAACCGATGCAACCAACAATGCCCCCCCCCCTGGGGTTATAATACCACAAATACTGGTGATCAATGTAAGTGCATAAACGTAAGAGTTCACTACCAAATACATATAAAAATCACCCACCCATATACATAAATTCATTATTCATCACTAAGATGCTGATCATAGAGATATGTCTGAATGAGTGTTGATGAATGAGTGTAGTCATTGTTACTAACTAAAGTTGATTGTTCCTTAGAAAGAGACATTTATTAATGGCCTAAAAACCAGGGAAACCAAGGGACATACAGCTTTATGTGGAATCCGAACCACGTGGTATTGGTCTGATTTTTCAGCTAACTGACAAGCCTGATTCTCTTCCCAGAAACAAACTCAGTTCTCCTACACAACATCCGCTTCTGACTACCATCCAAAACTTCTCTAGTAGTGTCCATGTTGATGGCAACCATTTAGAGGGCCAATCATAAAACCTATCGCCTACAATCTCCACAACATTTTGTTTCCAAGTAGCTGGGTTACAGCATTGCACCACTAATTCCAAAATTCACAAAAACATTTCTTAAAGTTAAAAGAAATTTATGAAAGAGTGCATACAACCAGTTTTATATTCTTACAAAATGCCTTTTTTAAACCAAAGCATTACTTAATTTAGAGTTAAACCACATTTCATGTTATAATGTTAGATTTTTGAATCAGTTATCAATGTATACATACTGGTTTAGATTACCTTATCGTTAAGTGATCCTAGTGTCCTTTGAAAGGCAACCAGTTTCAGTCCTGTGTTCGGATTTCCAACAGGAGAATGTCAATAAAAAAGGTTATTTGTCCGCATCAAATTTGTCCTTTGTTAGAAAAACACTGAGAACACATATAACACAAATAAAAACAAACTAAAATAAACTTCTGTAACAGTACTGCAATTACACTGGTCTCAAAATTATGTACTCATCTTGTTTTTTTTTTATTTGTGTATGTCTATATTCTCAGTTTTTTTTGTAATAAATAACAAGTTTGATGAGAATAAATGCCTTTGTTATTGACTTTAGCATGATAAAGATCCCAACAGAGGATTAAAACAGATGGCCTTTCCAAGGACAATAGTGTCACTTGACGATACGGAAACCATATTAAGAAATCCTGGACTTATATAATCAAAAGCCTTATTAACTTAACTAACAAATATTTCCTTATTATTTTTTGGCAGATGAAAGATTAAATCCACTGCATATCTTGCCCATTGTTATTACTATTCCCAATTTGGATGTAAAACACCCTTTAGTACTTTTCAGCTGAAAATAACTTGCTGTTGTTTTTTGTCCTAATATTAAATGTATTTTAGTAAAAAAGAAAGGGAAGTTATTTTAGTCAGCACTCCGATTTTTTTCCATACTTTAACTACTGTGACATTGTGTTAGATGACATGACTGATGAACTCTCTGATAAGTTAGTTACAGCGTGCACAGAATTATTGTATTTATATCATCTTCAATTTAAGGTGTGATGTTCATTTTCACACAGTTCTTCAACCATATATATATCTCCTGAAACTTAAGAAACGCCTTCATTATCAAGCCCTTACCTTCCTGCACATTGTACTAAAAACTGGCTCACCTAAGTTTTTATTTACTGTATCTCATTGTTTAACATTTCTCTCCCAGATCAATTCTCATGCCATTCAATATGGATCTTCTCAGCTGTCTATTTCCCATCATAAGTCAATTTTTCTCAATACATTATTTACAGTTTCAGTTTGCAGTTTATGGAATTCGCTTCATGACAGCTTGAGAAATATGGGCAATAAATAGCACTGGTTTTAGAGCTGTTTTAAAAGATCTGCTTTAGGAAGATTTGCGGGCGTATGGGGGACACACATATCGCGGATTATCTAAGCGTATGTCGATATAGTTTTGATTATATCGAGTTAATTTATAAGTTTATTTTTAGATTTTTAGTAATAAAGAAATTATATATGTTTCATATTTCTTATAATTTTTACTTATTTTTATACTGTCTTTGATAAGTACTTCACTTTGTAAATTGAGTTTTGTTCCAAAATTTATATTTTACATTATTTGACAATTATATTTTACATTGTTTGTGCAGTTTTACATTAACTTGAGTGGATACACACCTAAATCCGCATTTCAATAAAGACATTCATTCATTCACAGATAAATATGATAAAATATTTACAAAAGTTATACGTATACAGGATGTCCCAAAAGTCGACGTCCAAACTTCACAGGCATGTTATATGGATCATTTTCAATAAAAATGTCCTTTATGGGTTTATCGTATTGTTAATAGTTACCGAGATATTGACTTGTTAAATATGCGTATTGCAACAGAAAAAATCATTTTCATTCAATAAATAATGCACGCAGGGTCTTAAAACTTTTACAATATAATTTTAATAAGTATATTTGTATAATTATACGGTTTTAAGGCATTTCGGGATGTTGGAAACATAAATACTTTATTTTTTTAACTTAAAATAAAGTTACTAACATTCAAACATTGACTGCAAATGTATTTTTACCCTAAGCTAATGCCCAAATATCTTAAAAACTTCCCTAATTAATGCAAAATTCAAAAATACTAACACATAACGAATTCGTCAGCTTCTTTTGAGAATTGGTGTATTTTTCAAAATAAGTACACTTTTTTGCGGGCTGGCCACTTGTCCACCCTCGCGTTGCGGTGCTTCTTCGCAGAAGTTTTACGCATGGACAAAGCTAACAAGTCATTTCAAAAAGGCTAGAGCAATAATGTAACTGCTATTGAAACTCACATTTTGTGCTTAGTGATAATTTTATTAAGTAAATAATTTTATAAATATCTAGTGTAATACATTGAATTTGATGAATTTTTAAGTAAAAATAATTGTTACAAGCAAACAAAGCAATAAGGAAATAGATTAGATAAATTACCGTACCATTTTTTGAAATATACCTATTACAATAAAAGTTCAAAATTCAGACCTTCTTCTCTGATACAAAGCTGACAACGACGACAATTTCACTTTAGAGAATGAAAGGATTGTTCATTATTCTTAATTGTGATGGTAACTGTTATTCGTTGTCTTAGTTCATATTGTGTATGGGGATCAGAAGAAATCACCAATTCCTTGTAGTTTCCTGATAAAAATAAATCCTTGGAGTTTAGATCAGGTGATCTGGGCGGCCATTCTATGGTTCCTCATCTTCCATTCCAGCAATTTTGGAATTCAGCATTTAGATAGAGCCTAACTTCATGAGAATAATGGGCTGGAGTGCCATCACACTGAAACTAAATATTTTCATGTATGCCAAATGTAACATCTTCAAGGATTTCTCTAAGATTGTTTTGCAGAAAGTTAAATTAATTCGCTCTATTCAGTCTATCTGGCAACTCAAATGGCCCAACTAATTTGCCTTTAACGATACCAGCCTACATGTTTATTCCAAACTAGTGCTGAAAGTGATCATTTCTTATTACTTTAGGGTTTTCATATGACCAATATGTGTTGTGATCATTGTAAATTCTTGTTCTTTTGACAAAACTTTCGTCAGTCCACAAAATGTTATTGAAAACCCCGGGATGAACTTAATTTCTTCTAAGCATCTCTCTACAAAAGCGTGCTCTTCTAGCATTACCTGTGGGTAGAAGAGATTGAATTCGCTGCATATGATAAGGATACAACTGGTAACTTTTAAGGCTCCAGTGAACTGATGAACTTGGATGGCAGTCTGTCTGGATAAACGGTGGACACTTGTAGTAGGATCTTCTTCTATCATATTTACAATTATTTCATCGTAATTATTGTTAGTACAGGTTCAGCCTAACCTCTCAGAATGTCCGGGAATCTTACCTTCCTGATAAGACCTATGCATATACACAAATACTATATGATCAGGGAATCGTTCTCTGTTAAGATACCTAACTTTATATTCCCTTGCAACAGCACGTGCATTTCCGTTACAAAAATGCACGTCTTTGAAAAATATTCCTCATAGGGGAATACCCCAACAGTGCAAGACATGTCATAATACAAACTGAAACACTTAAAAAACAAATGTGAAATAAAAAAATAGATTATTTCAGCAAACAACACACAAAATACTGTTAATGACAATTTTCAACATTGCACTGATTTAAAATATTCAATGTTTATTAATACCCATCTGGTCAACAATAAAACATCTACTCCAACAACAACAGCTGATTTGTTTTGTGTGTTATTAACAGCTGATTTTGTTTGAAGGGCCCTGATATTAGTGGGATTATTTGTAATGTACTGCAGGGGACTAAACAAGTTAAATAAATCAATGTAAAGGGTTTAACAAAGGGACTTAATAAAATTATCACTAAGCACAAAATGTGAGTTTCAATAGCAGTTACATTATTGCTCTAGCCTTTTTGAAATGACTTGTTAGCTTTGTCCATGCGTAAAACTTCTGCGAAGAAGCACCGCAACGCGAGGGTGGACAAGTGGCCAGCCCGCAAAAAACGTGTACTTATTTTGAAAAATACACCAATTCTCAAAAGAAGCTAACGAATTCGCTAATGTGTTAGTATTTTTTAATTCTGCATTAATTAGTGAAGTTTTAAAGATATTTAGGCATTAGCTTAAGGTAAAAATACAATTACAGTCACCGTTTGAATGTAGTAGTAACTTTATTTTAAGTTAAAAAAATAATGTTTAAACACCATTAATTTATGTTTTCAACATCCCGAAATGCCTGAAAACTGTATAATTATGCAAATATACTGATTAAAATTATATTGTAATAGTTTTAAGGCCCTGTGTGCATTTATTTATTGGATAAAAATGATTTTTTTCTGTTGCAATATATATATTAAAAAAAATATTTAAAAAGTCAATAGCTCGGTAACTATTAACAAAACGATAAACCCATAAAGGACATTTTTTGTTAGAAATCATCCATATAATAAGCCTGTGAAGTTTGGACGTCGACTTTTAGGACACCCTGTATATACAACTTGCTATTCAAGAACACTGGGATTGTAATTTGACAACCATATTAATCAATTGAAATACAAACCAAACTGTTTTTATTTTTATCGTGTATTACTTAGAAATATTATTCAGCAATTTTTGAATTGTATATAATTTATGTCACCTCCTAATCACAAAATTAAAAGCTTGTGTTAAAAGACTATTATTTGAACCAAGCGTGGAAGGTGCTGAGACTATTATTGTAGCTAATCAAGGGCGGACCTAACCTTTGGGTGACTTCCCGCCTCTACCAGCCTTATCTGCGAATATTGTGACTAGCGGATTATAGCATATTCCATTATTTAACTCTACAATTATTGACATTTTGTTCCTCCTCTGTACCAGTTTTGCCCAAACTACAACGACTAAGATTACGAGAGTTACTTAGGCCTACACACAGGTTTCTGCCCTTGTAGGCCTATTAATATTTAGTTTTAGCAGTGATGAATTAGTCTATTTCAATGATTTTCTTTATTGTGAAGCATGTTTAGTTATCATCTCAACCTTTATTGTATAGTTCATGTTATACTTAATTGTAATTTATTTATTCGTTAAGAAATTACTAATTTTCAATAACTAAAAGTAATCATCAATTTTAACTAATAAGACTTCTTTTTCAACAGCTTATATGGTTTAAATATTTTCAACACAAAATTGATTCTAACTTTGCTTGTTTGATTATTTACTTTATACTTAAACATATCAAACAAACAACATAGTGGTCTTGCAAATTCATTATTACAATTATTAAAAATTTCACAGTCATGGAAGGCCCAGAATTTGCTGCCCTAACAATTAGTTACATACTTAAAGTGGTTTATATACCTGCATTCAAGTAATCCAAGTCGTTGCTTCTGCAACCGGTTTCAACTCATCATGAGAGTCATCTTCAGGCCGTACAAGGATGTAATAAAATGTGATCACTTCATATGAAGGTCGTCACGAACACATAACGAATACGGACACTACGAATATACGAACACATAACAAAACACTAAAAAACGTTGACATTAATTAACAACTAAAAATTCGCGACGCGTGCCGGGCTGGAGCGTAGTCTAGACTGCCACGGTCAGGGTCATTGGCAGTGACGTCACATCCTTATCTGTTGTTCCAAATTCTATGAATAGGACTCCTTTCCCTCTCCAGTATCTTAATCGCTGTATCGTAAATAAAGTTTGATTGGAAAGACAGCTTGTCGTTCAGTACATTTTGTTTATCTGATTTAACTGCTCTGTATATTTCAAATTCTTCTAATGTGTTTCTATTGTAACGATCTTGAGAAAAATGAAGAATGTCCATGTTATTATCAATGCTTGTATAATTATGGTTGTTTGAAATTAGGTGTTCGGCAAAGTTTGAGGTCTGGGGGGATGTGGTTTTTCTAGGTATATGTTCTTTGAATCGTTTTCTGAATGAGCGGGAAGTTTGACCAATATAATATTTTGGGCAGTCGTTGCAATTAATCTTATAAACCCCATTCTTGTCGTGTATTGGTATGGATTCAAGTGGCCGTTCTTTCAGTAAAGTGTTGAGTTTGTTGCCTGTTTTAAATGATACTATGACGTTGTTTTTGGACATTAAATTACTGAATTTGTTGCTGAGAAAAGTGCCATAATTTGCAGAAATGTAGGTTTTTTGTTCTTCAGTTATTTTTAGAGTTTTATTTTTGTGTTTATTAATAAGTTTATCTATCATACAGCTGCTGAAACCATTTGCAACGGCAATGTGTTTTATTATATTGATCTCTTCATTGAAATCATTTGGTTCCATTGGTACAGAGAGCATCCTGTGTATAAGACTATTGTATGCGGCGAGTTTATGGGAATGAGGGTGGTGTGAGTCTGCATGTATGGTTTGGTCTGTGGATGTTGGCTTCCTGTAAATTTTAAATTTAAAATTGTCATCGTGTTTTGTTATTGTTATATCCAAAAAATTGAGTGTGTTGTTTTTTTCCTCATCGAGAGTGAATTTTATGCTTGGGTGCATGTTGCATAGATAATTATTCAATAAGGAGAGTTGTCTGCTGTTTCCATTAAAAAGAACTATAGTATCATCTACGTATCTATGGTAAAATATTATTTTGTCTTTGTGCCGATTGGTATCTGTAAAAAGATTATTGTTTTCAATATGGTTAAGGAAGATTTCTGACAAGATGCTGGAGAGTGGGGAACCCATAGCCAGGCCTTCCTTCTGCTGATAAAACTTATTTTCGAATTTAAAGTAATTCTGTTTTAATACTGTTTCGGTAAGATGTATAAGCTGTGCTATTGCCTCTGATGTCATTTTTGAATTTTTCTGCAGGTTATTTTTTAAAATCACTATTGTTTCCTGTATTGGCACGTTCGTGTATAAATTGACAATGTCAAAAGAGGCTAGTTTATAACTATTTTTTACTGTGTGTGTTTTGATTTTCTCAATTAGTTCTAAACTGTTCTTTATGCTATGGTTATTTTCCAAAACGATTTCATTCCTGATAATTTTGTCCAATTTCTTTGCAATTCTATAAGCTGGAGAGGGCATGAAGTTGACAAGTGGTCTGATTGGGACATCTTTTTTATGGATTTTAGGGAGGCCTCTGAGAATAGGAGCCTGTGGATTCGTTATTTTTAATGACATGATTTCGTTTTTTGTTAGTAGGTTCTGACTTCCGGAAATAACTCTATTTATTTCTTTGGAATAAGCAGGTGTGGGATCTTTATTTAATGGTTCAATTTTATTTAACTGTATAAAGTCATTTACTTTTTGGATATATTTACTGAACGACAAGCTGTCTTTCCAATCAAACTTTATTTACGATACAGCGATTAAGATACTGGAGAGGGAAAGGAGTCCTATTCATAGAATTTGGAACAACAGATAAGGATGTGACGTCACTGCCAATGACCCTGACCGTGGCAGTCTAGACTACGCTCCAGCCCGGCACGCGTCGCGAATTTTTAGTTGTTAATTAATGTCAACGTTTTTTAGTGTTTTGTTATGTGTTCGTATATTCGTAGTGTCCGTATTCGTTATGTGTTCGTGACGACCTTCATATGAAGTGATCACATTTTATTACATCCTTGTACGGCCTGAAGATGACTCTCATGATGAGTTGAAACCGGTTGCAGAAGCAACGACTTGGATTACTTGAATGCAGGTATATAAACCACTTTAAGTATTGAACAGTGATCCGGAGGCTAATCCCCCAAAAATGAAATTGGAAGCTCAGCAAGCAAAAGTAGCCTATCAGTACAAGGATGTTAGGTTAAAACTATGTAAAACTGCAGAAAATATTAGGTTTAACAAAGCATGCAGCGAACACAATATAATCCCTAATTATGTATTGGTTAAGGTCTCTTCAAAATCAAAAGCGGCAATTAAAGCTAAAAAAGTGGCAGAATTAGTATGGATAAAAAATGAGATTAAAAGCTTATATTTCAAAAAGAACTTGTTAAACAAACTGTTATTAAAGAAACATTTAGAACTATTAAACACTTTACATCCTACACAGCAAGACAATGTGCTCAATCAAATAGAGCAGCAGATCAACAGGAAAATTCTTGCAAAAAAGAAAACTCAGAACAAGAAAATTCAGGATTTAGTTGAGAAACAACACCAAATAGATGTAGTTAAATGTTCCCATATTTTTTATAAGAGAGTAGTAAATAACACTAAGATTGAATTCACTGACGAAGAAATTGATTTATTAAATAAAGGATTAAATTTCAACTTTCCAAATACCAATAAATCTAGTTTATTCACTGAATTATTAAATACTGAAGCATCTATTAAAACCATAAAAGAAGATGAACTTCGTGAGACTGCCCGAATTGTAGTCGGGAATAAAGCAAAGTCTGTGATAAAAAACGTGCCTAGGAATAAGAAACGCAACCTCAAATATTACCCTATGCGGCGTGCAGTGACAAGCATCAGATCAAAACTTGCCGAACACAATGCTATTGTAACCAAAGCCGATAAGGGCAACTCTATTATCATCCTATACAAAGATAAATATATCCAAAAAGTAAATGACTTTATACAGTTAAATAAAATTGAACCATTAAATAAAGATCCCACACCTGCTTATTCCAAAGAAATAAATAGAGTTATTTCCGGAAGTCAGAACCTACTAACAAAAAACGAAATCATGTCATTAAAAATAACGAATCCACAGGCTCCTATTCTCAGAGGCCTCCCTAAAATCCATAAAAAAGATGTCCCAATCAGACCACTTGTCAACTTCATGCCCTCTCCAGCTTATAGAATTGCAAAGAAATTGGACAAAATTATCAGGAATGAAATCGTTTTGGAAAATAACCATAGCATAAAGAACAGTTTAGAACTAATTGAGAAAATCAAAACACACACAGTAAAAAATAGTTATAAACTAGCCTCTTTTGACATTGTCAATTTATACACGAACGTGCCAATACAGGAAACAATAGTGATTTTAAAAAATAACCTGCAGAAAAATTCAAAAATGACATCAGAGGCAATAGCACAGCTTATACATCTTACCGAAACAGTATTAAAACAGAATTACTTTAAATTCGAAAATAAGTTTTATCAGCAGAAGGAAGGCCTGGCTATGGGTTCCCCACTCTCCAGCATCTTGTCAGAAATCTTCCTTAACCATATTGAAAACAATAATCTTTTTACAGATACCAATCGGCACAAAGACAAAATAATATTTTACCATAGATACGTAGATGATACTATAGTTCTTTTTAATGGAAACAGCAGACAACTCTCCTTATTGAATAATTATCTATGCAACATGCACCCAAGCATAAAATTCACTCTCGATGAGGAAAAAAACAACACACTCAATTTTTTGGATATAACAATAACAAAACACGATGACAATTTTAAATTTAAAATTTACAGGAAGCCAACATCCACAGACCAAACCATACATGCAGACTCACACCACCCTCATTCCCATAAACTCGCCGCATACAATAGTCTTATACACAGGATGCTCTCTGTACCAATGGAACCAAATGATTTCAATGAAGAGATCAATATAATAAAACACATTGCCGTTGCAAATGGTTTCAGCAGCTGTATGATAGATAAACTTATTAATAAACACAAAAATAAAACTCTAAAAATAACTGAAGAACAAAAAACCTACATTTCTGCAAATTATGGCACTTTTCTCAGCAACAAATTCAGTAATTTAATGTCCAAAAACAACGTCATAGTATCATTTAAAACAGGCAACAAACTCAACACTTTACTGAAAGAACGGCCACTTGAATCCATACCAATACACGACAAGAATGGGGTTTATAAGATTAATTGCAACGACTGCCCAAAATATTATATTGGTCAAACTTCCCGCTCATTCAGAAAACGATTCAAAGAACATATACCTAGAAAAACCACATCCCCCCAGACCTCAAACTTTGCCGAACACCTAATTTCAAACAACCATAATTATACAAGCATTGATAATAACATGGACATTCTTCATTTTTCTCAAGATCGTTACAATAGAAACACATTAGAAGAATTTGAAATATACAGAGCAGTTAAATCAGATAAACAAAATGTACTGAACGACAAGCTGTCTTTCCAATCAAACTTTATTTACGATACAGCGATTAAGATACTGGAGAGGGAAAGGAGTCCTATTCATAGAATTTGGAACAACAGATAAGGATGTGACGTCACTGCCAATGACCCTGACCGTGGCAGTCTAGACTACGCTCCAGCCCGGCACGCGTCGCGAATTTTTAGTTGTTAATTAATGTCAACGTTTTTTAGTGTTTTGTTATGTGTTCGTATATTCGTAGTGTCCGTATTCGTTATGTGTTCGTGACGACCTTCATATGAAGTGATCACATTTTATTACATCCTTGTACGGCCTGAAGATGACTCTCATGATGAGTTGAAACCGGTTGCAGAAGCAACGACTTGGATTACTTGAATGCAGGTATATAAACCACTTTAAGTATTGAACAGTGATCCGGAGGCTAATCCCCCAAAAATGAAATTAGTTACACCCGGCAGTCAGTCAGTCCTCAGCACGGATCCAAAGCCAGCATTAAACGCTGGCGTTAATAGAAGGATATGTCTATAACGAAACCATTATCTATTTTATAGACCACTAATGCTTTATAATTGGTAACATGACATTTAATTGAATCAGAGCATCCATATCATTTAACTTTTCTAAAGCATCAAGTTAACATTCATTAATTAAATAATTAATTTTATCATCACTAAATTACTGACTTGTTTTGGTCCTGAAGACCTAGAATTAACTGCCAATTGCGGTCAAATGCTGGACTTCTGCAGTACGCCCGAAGTTCTTCAAGAGCCCTTTCTGTTTCTACAACACCTTCTTGTTCGTATTCAAATTGTGTTATTAGTCTCCTGGGTATTATAATATATGTTCTATGAAAATAATTGTAGACCTTCAACCTACACAAAATACAGTCAAATTCAGTTCAAATGTCTTTATTTAAACAAATTATATAAGAACAAAATCTTTGTCAAATACTTGGTAGTTGTTCTATAATGTTCAATATGTATGTATCTAAGATACATGGATAAATCAGAGTAGATGTTTTAACAGGGACGTTAACTACTTTAAAAGTTAAATTTATTTCTTAACCAAGGATTTGTGTATGTCTGATTTACACATACAGTGAACTCATGACTATCTGGATCAATGTAGCAACAAACTGATTCTGATGGCATTAACTGTGAGTGCGCTGGGGTTCAAGGTTAACCCATTGTGTATCACTGACGAGCTCAGCTCCATACAGTGGCTGGGCCTAGCGGCACAATGACGAGCTCAGCTCACTTAAGCGATCTGCTTTTACTTTTACCTCCAAATAGTTACAATAGGCTCTACTAGGTTGCGTAAGCGTCTCTATTCATCAACTGGGTATTTTTAAAAACGGGTTTTGTTTATGAAAAATTTCATTAATATCTAATAGATCGCAGTAGTACGTTGAAGTTGAAGAAGCAGTTTATATTTTGTTCAGTAATACAGGGTGCGGCAAAATGATCTGACAGTTTTCTTTACCTTACAGTTAAGCGAGTAGGTAGTGGGGGGTGGTGGGGGGATATGCGCTTCACAGAGCCCACTCGTGGACATTTTTAGTAGCCATGGAGCAGTGGTCGACTGAGCATCGTGCGTTTGTTGTCGATGCGTTTTTTAAAAGTGGCGATTCCTGCGTTGCTGTTCAGCGGCAGTTCCGTAGGCGTTTTAATGTCGGTCCAAGAGGAGAGTTCCAACTCGTAACACAACTCTGCTATAGGTGAGTAACTTCAGAGCTACCGGTTCGGCGTTAAAACGGAAGTCGACAGGCCATCCAAGGTCAGCCCGGACGCCTGAGAACATCGATCAAGTAAGACAAGCTGTGGAAGCAAGTCCTCGACGCCCGGCTCATAAACAAGCTGCTGCTTTGCACATGTCTGATCGCTCGGTAAGACGGATATTGCATTTCAATCTGCATTTTCACCCATACAAGTTACCTATTGTTCAGCAGTTAAAGCCTAATGACTATGCAAAGCGGAAAGCATTCGCAGAAAAAATTATTGATCTCATGACTGATGAAACAATTCTCATTTATTTTTTTATTTTATTTATTACTTTAAAGTGAGTACAAAATCAAGGCCTCACCAAGTTACGCAAAACTTGTTGGTGAGGTCCTATAGTAAATAAGAAAGAAATAAAACGTAGTACAAAAAAATACATGCATATATACTTATTTATATTTTATAGTGTTATTTATTAGTAATTATTGGCGGTTTAGGGCAGGCACCTATTTTAACAAAATAAAAAATGCAGCTTATAATATGACAAAACTATGCATTACAATAGAAGGTATGAATACAATAACTGCAGAATGTGGCTACACCAGATATGCCTGGTGAAAGTTTGTAGATAATTTTATCCTGTTTGCCAAAACATTCCTGCTCTCTACTCTATGCCCTATTCCCTCAACAACACTTGGATCGGCAGTGGGTGAATTATATGTTGTACTGTAAACAAACACAAGGTGATATAACCTTAGCGTGTTTTCTTACTGTAATTTAACTATTAAAAATACTATTTGAATTATAAAACGAATATATGTTTAATTTGTAAAATTTATTGAACAGTGCAGTGTCTTTGATGTGTTAATGTCATATTTATTACTTGGTAGATTGCCCGTTTCTGGGTCAATGTTTATCTAGGCTTTGTAATTATGGTAAATAGTCCCTTTCAGTGCACCTTTTCTTCCAAGAAAACCTGTTAGAATAAATGATGAAATTACAAAAGAAACACAATAAATAATCTAAATTAACCTGTATTTGTGAAATTACATTACTCAAACAATATTGTAAGGTGATTTTGTTCTGTATTCAATTAGTGTGATAGTGAAGTGATTATGTGAATAGCAGGAAATAATGTATATGTCAGTGAGTTGTTCTGTTATTATGATTACGGTGATAAATGCAGAGAAATAGAGAAAAAAAATTATTTATATGGCCTAGTGAGTGTAAAAGAATCAGAGCTAGATCAACCAGAGCCTTCAACTTATTACTCAGGTATGTTAGTATAGGCTGCAATTACAGCAGTATTTCAATCATTGTTAGGCCTATTTATTCCTGTAATTAGCCACTGATAGATAGCTTTTTTAAAAGTATTGTAATTATTTAGGTTTTCTATCTTATTAGGCAGCATATTATAACAACATAAGGAACAACATAGTTTGGTAACCTTTCTCCATATACTGTTCTAGGGATAGGTGTAGCATATTTGACAACATTTCTAGTAGTACGTGGCCTTATGGTTCTTTTTTTAAATTCATCCTTAAAATAAAACTCAAGTAGCATTAAAAACATATAAAGCCCTTTAGGAGAAAGTTCTCCTACAACACCGTATTGCTGATTATTATCTACTGTGACTAGACCTAATCTAATATCATTTTTATACAGAGTTTTCAAACATTTGTTTTGAAGATTAGTAATAATGTTAATATGAGTGTCTTCTGCAGTTCCCCATACTGTAATTCCTTATCTCATTATAGACTCGAACAGAGATTTGTATACAGTATGTTTTACTGCTGTACTAAGCTTGTTTTCTAGCTTGTTCATCATGACAACACATGGTCTAAGTTTTTTATGAAGTGTATGTATATGATCTTTCCAAGTCAGTTTTCTGTCTACAGTAAGTCCTAGGTATTTAACTTTATCTAGAATTCTTATGTCTTTGCATAGACACTGCTTAAGCCCATGCAGACATTCACAATCATGATGTTTAATGTTTTTAGTTGTTTCAATTTTCATATTTTTAGGGCATATGTGCATGAGGCTAGTTTTATTGAAATTTATAACTAGACCTTTATCATTAGCCCATTTGGTAAAACTTCTAAAATCATTTCTGAGCTTTTTATATAAATTTCTATGCCTGTTGTTGGAGGGGTCCCCTTTCCACAGCCTAAACACTCTGTCTCTTTCTTTAATTAGGTTTAATATTTCTGGGTGCATCCATTCCTTCAGTGGTGACTTGGAAAAACCATTGCTATAGTAAGTTTTCCCTCGACCTAATATTATATCAGTTGAACTCTCCTCATAGATTGCTGCAAATTTACTAATTAGCGATTCAAATCCAATTTTTACATCATCAGATTCATATATATTCCAGTTTACACTGTCTAATTTATCTCTCAATACAGGTTCATGTATTTTTCTTACTTTTTCAACCTCTGCGTCTCTTTTTCCTCCTCCTTTGAGATCCATTTGAATATTTACAATGTAATGATCTGATATTTTAGTTTTAATAATACCTGTGAATATATGTTCAATAGGCCTATCTATTTTGTAATAAATATGGTCTATGCATGATTTGATAACACTATCCAGTCATATTTATTCTCTTGTATAGTCCCATATTCCTTTTTCTAGGCCCCATTCTGCCAATACTGTCTCGTAATTTAATACATTAGGATCATTTTTATTCTTTATATTAATATTTGTATCACCCAAGAATACTATATTTCTATGGTTTCCCAGTTTGGATAAAACGTAATTAATCTCTTGTATGGCTTGTGGGAGTGGAAATCCGCTAGAGGAGGTGGGGGGTCTGTAAATTGCATGTAGTAGGAATTTAAAAGGCTCTTTCATACCAATCAGCTCCAGTTCACTTGTGATGTGTTCATATGTGTTTATGTTGTCAATGTTTATGTTTGTAAAGCTGACGGTCTGAGTGTTATAGAACATGATAAGCCCCCTCCCTTCTTATTTTCTCTGTTTGAAAACTTTTTTATAACAAGGTATATTAAAAAGAATGATTTCATCTTCGTTACAAAAAACCTCAGCCAAAATTATACAGTCAAAAGTTACATTGCTAGACATTATTTGCAATCTTAGAGTATCCCAGTTTTTACTAATTGACCTAATGTTGAGATATAGCATATCAATCTTGAGCCTACTAGATTTTACTGCACAGTTCCACTCTTCAAGACTAGTGTAACTGTTAAAATATAATCTATTATCGATTAAATTGAGCTCCATATTATCAAATTGAAAAATATAAATGAATAACAGTAGTAAACTTCCTCAATATTCAACATGACAATAAAATACAGGCAATTGTTTATCAAACAAGTAGCTAGGCTTAGTTTTGTAGGCTAAGTTTTATAAATAAGTGTTTATCATAACAGCATTTGTGAAAAAGGGATAGTGTCAGAAACTTTGTTGTTATGCTTGAGATTAAATTGCATGCTACAGATGAAATAGCCTATTTTATTTTATTTAGGTCATCATAGCTTCGAATTACTACCAAATTACTATTTCCTCCTTTTTTCACCAACACTCGCCCACCTCTAAACCAGACAAATCTAAAGTCATGAGTCTTAGCTCTAAGTTTTGCTTCTCTCAACAATAGCCTATTATAAGAACTAAGGTTTTCATTGAAGTATATGTTACTTAGCTTAGCCCTTCTTCCATTTGTTAGCCAAAGGTCTCTCGAGGTCTTGGAGAAAAATTGGACAATAACGGTAGGTGCCTTTCCATCCCTTCTGGCCTGTAGACGATGTGCCTGGTGTATGTCTGCAGAACGAAAATCCACACCAATGTCTTTGGCTATCTTCTTCAACACATCTCCAATGTCCTCCTGTCTAGGGTCTCCTTCAAGCTTCACTCCCTGGATTTCTAGGTTAAGCCTTCGTCCATACTGTTCTAGCTCTGATAGCTCATAGTTAAGCTTGTTAACTGTCTCCTTGTGCTTCAACTCGTTTGCCTTCAGTGATTCAATTTCAGCTTTCATATCTTTATTTTCCTTTCTGAGTTGGACAATTTCTTGCATTAAAGCGTTATATTTTTCAGAGAAAAAATTTACAGCGGATTCAATGTTATTAATCTGTTCTCTCATTTCATAAAGTCCATTTACCTTGGCCAGAATCAATTTCATTACTTCTGTATTGCTAACCTCGTCATTGGCTTCAAGGTTATGTTCACGTTCAGCATCCTCTTTTTCAGCCTGAGATTGAGACCCTTTCTTGGCTTTTCGGCAAGATGAACATGCCCACTGAGACTGTTTATTAGGTCCCATAGAATTCCAAGTTTGCCTCTTTATGCTACACTTGTCGTAGTGAAATCCATTACTGCAGGTGCAACACATAGCATAGTCTCCATTCTTGGGAAGTTTCTCAGAGCAGCTGCCACAAATTTCTTGTGCCTTAGACCCCATAGCAAAAATACTTATTTAAACTCACTACAAGACTAATTTGCAAGCTTAAAATACTTTCAAAATATAACAATTTATTATCAAATGTGGGACGCTACAGTAAGGCTGTCTGCCCAAACAAACCGCCACAGAGTTCCGGTTATGAGCGACGAGGCACATTTCCAGCTGGACGGTTTTGTAAACAAACAAAACTTTCGTTATTGGTCACCTGAAAATCCTGAAGAACTGCATGAACGTCCTTTGCATAGTCCTAAGGTTACTGCGTGGTGTGGTGTATCGAAAATTTGTGTAATTGGACCGTATTTCTTTGAAGAGGATGGTCGAACAGTTACGTTATCTGATCATGTTGAACAACTTTCTGGTTCCTGAACTTCAGAGAAATCATTTATTGCGCAAGAGGATATGGTTCCAGCAGGATGGAACAACTTCCCATATGGCTAATGAGGTGATGGCCTTTTTGAGAACCAAATTTCGTGGCCGAGTCATCTCGCGTTTTGGGGACATTGCATGGCCAGCTCGCTCCCCAGACCTTAGCATATGTGATTTTTTCTTGTGGGGTTTTCTTAAAGCAAGAGTTTACATAAACAAACCACGCACGTTGAATGAACTGAAGGAAGCCATAAGCCAAGAAATTGCCAACCTGTCTCGTGCAACGTTTGAGAAGATGTGTGACAGCTTCAGTGCGAGACTAGAAGAGTGCTTGGCCAAAGAAGGACACCATTTGAAGGACGTTATCTTCAGATCTTAAACTGATGGAACAGGTTGAACTGACGTTATTTTCGTTAATTTACATGGATACTATTTTGTAATAAGCAATAAAAAAACTTTTGTACTGCTTTTAATTTTTGTGTTGTTTTTATTTTAAAACCATCAGATCATTTTGCCGCATCCTGTATAATACTGTATTTAGTTTAAATATAGTGTTTATGTCCACGTCAGTGCACCAATATAGCAAGTGACATTAAGTTGAGGTTGTGAAACAGACACAGAGGACTGAGAAAAAGCATTGTTGTCGCCAAGCCTAGTCTATTCGATGATTCAGATGTCGTTATCTCTTCGCCCGAACTGCATGCGTGATATTTAGATTATAACTCCGACCTTGTCCCCGCCACCCTATAACCTGGCTCGCCACTTGTTGCCACTGCTATATCGCCAGTACCCCAGCAGGCCACTGTTACATCTCAGCAATTACCTGCAGTTTTATTGCAGCGGGCTGTTACTGTTCTGCCACCATGCCAGTGCGCAAGTTAATTTGTACCCACTGGGGCGTACGAGTCTAAATAAATAGATCCACAAGGGTTAAGTGGTCTATGGGAGGATAATGACCACTCAAGTTTTAGATACTGTCTGTACCTTTATAATTAGAGCTATGTTAATTTGTCAATTCTTTTAATAAAGTTCAAAACACAATGCTCAAATGTAGTTCATAGCACAATGCAATTTGATATACGCCTAAGAAACATGGGATTAATAAAGAATCATGTGTAAATTTTGAATCTAACCGTCCATGACATGCAGTTTTTCTTTAAGTACATCTTAAATTCTTCTGTTACTTTGAGTTAATATTATTTTAATTTTATTATGTTGTGTTAATACGCGTTGTTTTATTATTTTAATAATGACTGACAAACGGAAGAAAGTTGTAGTTACACTTCACTGTTCAGCTGGGTCACACTGAACTGGTGACACGGTTAATACAAATAACTTTATGCTTGAAACTGGAAACGTGGTATGTAGAGCAACTTTCTATCAATACAAAGGTGCAATAATAATAATGTTGTGAACAATAAATGGATCGGGAACTGAATGTGTATTTGTTTGCAACACACCTGTACTGCTATAATAAGTCCTGCATGTAGTAGTGAAAACCTACCTGATTTTACCACTGAAGGAATAAGCCATCATTATTTTAATCTTATTCAGATAGGACGGATTAAATAAGTATTAATAATAAATGTTATTTGGAATGAGGTACTGTCTCATACTTCCAATCTCAAAGTCAAATTTCTAACGGGCACCTATTTAACTGCATTATTCTATAAATACGGTTAAAGTTAAGTTGCACTGTATGAAAAATTCCCCACTAGTAAGATTTAACTGGTGCGTAAAAATCTGCAGACAATTAAATAACCTTCCGTTAATTTGAGGAAGATATCACTGACATCAAGGATCTGAGGTTATGGTGTGTTTGTGGTAACATTAATGGAGTTAATATTGTTATAAACAAACAAGACCTCTAACCATTATTCACTTTTCTCGGTCACAGTGTGAAATGTTGAGGAATGCCAATTAAGCTCAATTCATTCATTTAATAGTTTTTGACCATAATATTAGAACAAAATTGTAGCAGTTTTAGCATATTACATTTAAAACTATTACAATTAATTGCAATTTGATATGTCTAATCTACAAGTATATAGCAAAAGAAATAAAAATATTTACCAATCTACAATACTTAGTAAAATAAAATGTGGTAACAGTTTTGGAATAATGTAATTACAGTTAAGATATTTAATAGTATGAATTTATTTCTATACTTACTTACATGTATCAGTTGGTCAATCTGTCCACAAGAGATAACTGGACGACCCCTTTCAAATCAAAATCAACATATTCACCTGGGGTCAAATGATTGAGGCAGTCCCCAGGACAGCGCAAAGCTGCATGGATCTGAAACCTGGGGACTACTTCACTCGTAGGGGTGACATAGTGCACTCAAGACCGTCCGGGAGTAGGTATGGCTTGGGCGGTCTCACAAGAGAGGTCGTTCAGGTCATGCCTTGTGTAGTTAACTACAACCTGCACGTTGGTGGCCCTGCTTTCACTAATCCCGGCGGATCTAGGCTGGAGTCCCGAATGACTCCCTGATGGTGGGCAGCAGCGCTATCAGTACCAGGGTCAGCTGTCAGTATGAGTTATGCTGGCAGCTGTCACTGGATGCCCCGAAACCGGTCAGTTTGACCAGGATGGGGAACTGCGAACCCTAGGCCAAAGTGTTATGCGACCCGTGCTGATGGTCTCGTGGCATTGGGGGTATATTCAATGTCATTAACGGAGCCCTCTGGGAACCAGGGGAAACCCAGTTGTATTTACCCTTATCTCCCTATTCGGGTCACTGGGGAGATGGACTGTCAAAACCCGGTTCTCGTGGGAACAAAATGAATGAAACTTCAAACAATTCAAATATGTTACAGGTTGGCGGGGTGGATGTGAATCCAGAAGACTTGCCAATCGAAAAAATGAGAGTGTCAGACATAGTTACTATGGAGGAAGAAGCACTTCTCAAATCCGATGAGGAAAAAGTGAACTCTGAGGAGAAGCTGGCACCAAAGAAGAGGCTCTCCAGAAGTGAGTTAAGGAGGAAAAGGATAGAGGAGGCCCGCGCAAGAGGCGAGCCAATCCTTTCTAGGAGCGAGAGGAAGAAGGTCTGGGAGGAAAAAAACCGTGAGCGCGGTAATGCCCCTGGATCTTCTGGCCAGACTACCTCTGGAGTGGGTGTGAAGAGGTTGCATTCGCAGCTGACACCCGAAAACCGAGGTAATCCGGACAAGAGAAGGAAAGGGCATGACGAGACCCCTAGTTGTGCTAGAGGGTCCGAGACGTATGCGGAGAAGATCTCTGTAGAGAAGATTGCTGTGGTCAGACAACATCTTCTTGTCAGGTTCATTGATGAGTCAGCGGAGAGGTCGGATCGCTATCTCAGAGATAAGGCAGTGTACCGGTTGCTCGAGTTTTAAGTTTGCGTGCACGTGCCGATAGTTATATCAAAGTTGTGCTGTTTTCGCAGTTTCAATTTCGAGATTTTGCAGTTTTATTTTTTATTAATTTATATTTTAATTTTTTGGTGCTAATGGCGAACAATGGTATTTGTGTAAAGTCTATTAAGGCGAATCAAGTGAAGCTGCTGTGCAGTGATTGCAATGGTGAGTTCCATGCCGCGTGCTTTAAGATGAGTAGGGCTGATGTCGACTGCATTACCGCTGACGGACTGGCGTGGAGGTGTAGTGTGTGCGCCGAAAATAGAAGGAGAAGTCTGCGGTTCGATTCTAAGTCCAAGAAGGGAAACTTACTCTAGAGGATATCATGAAAAAGATAAACGAGATTGCGGACACTCAAAAGTCGCAGGAATCCAATTTTAATAAGTCTAATGAATTTTTGAATCAAAAGATGGAAGAAAACACCAAGGCTGTCAATGATCACAATAGTTCCATGAAGGATTGTTTGAAGAAGATTGATGATTTGCTGGAGGAAAATAAAAGACTGTCGAAGAAAGTTGCTGAGCTGGAAGCAAGGGTGGAGGACATGGAGCAGTACTCCCGTTTGAACTGCGTCGAGATTCATGGGATACCGGAGCAGAAGAATGAGGACGTTGTCAGTGTCGTGAAGGAGGTTGGAAAGGCACTGGACATGAACATTTCAGACTCCATGATCGACGCCTGTCACCGGCTGGGTAGAAGAACTGGGCCTAGCGGCCCGTCACCGGGGATCATCGTGAAGTTTGTCTGGCGGCTGGACAAGGACGAGCTTCTAAAGAAACGCCGTGTCAAGAGTAATCTCTCTACGAGACACATGAACTTGGGAGTGGACCACCCAGTCTACATAAACGAGGCCTTGTCTCCGGCGAGGAGGCGGCTGTTTGCGCAGGCAAGGCAAGTCAAGAGGGAGAAAAACTTCAAGTTCCTGTGGGTGCGAGGCGGGAGGATCTTCCTACGAAAAGAAGAGCAGGCTCCAGTTATACAGGTTACCTGTCAGGCTGACTTTTCTAAATTGTAAATACAGCATGTTTGCTTTTAAAGTTTGTTGCTTGCTTGCTTCATTAAAGTCAAAAAAATTTGGAAATCTAAAAAATATTAGCATGCATTTATTTTTAAATAGTGAATGAAATTACAATAATTAATAAAAATATTAGAAGCCTGAGAGCAAACTTTGATTTATTTATAGCAGAGATAGTTACTCATAATTTTATACCAAATATAATAATTTTAATGGAAATTTGGATTAATTCTGATGAGGTGAATTTATATAAAATACCGAACTACAGCCAGTTTTCTAAATGTAATGACTTACATAGAGCTGGAGGTGTCGCTGTTCATATTAAGAATACAATAGAGAATATAAATGTTGTACAGTTGAAATGTGAATCTACCGATTTACTACTTTTTTCATTCGAAATAATGGAACACAAATTTTCTGTATTAGCCTTATACAGGTTGCAGTTTTACTCAGCTGATATGTTTGTTAATGAAATTAGTAATTTATTTCAACATCATTTTAAACATATAAAGAACTTTTTATGGATTGGAGACGTCAATATTTATATCTTAGAATTAGATAAGCGTAGCTCTGTAACTGACGAATATAATGCTTTACTGGCAATGAATGGTTTGGAGTGTGCATTGATAGAGCCGACTAGAGTGACAGAGCACTCCGCAACCTGCATAGATCATGTTTTTGTCCGAATATCGAATAAGAACGCTATATCGGTGGATGCGACTGTGGAGCATTTGGGCTTATCTGATCATTCTCTGGTGCATGTCGTTGTCAGTGTTGTTGGTGGGGGTGGGAGGGGAGCCGCTGTGGACTCGCCTCCTCCCCCCTCTGCTCTGCGCTATCGCACTGATTGCGGGCGGCTGGAACATCTGTTAGATGGCGCTGACTGGTCAGCTGTTTACAGTAGCAATGACGCGTCGTCTGCTTTCGATGCTTTCTTCCAAATTTTTGAAACTGCTGTTATGCAATGTAGGGTTGAATGTAGAGAGAATATTGGAAAATACAAAAAATTGAAACCGTGGATTAATGATTACATATGCATGAAAATTAAGCAAAGAAACCACATTTTTAAATTAGTTAAAAAACATCCCAAGAACAAAATCCTAAGAAATTATTACAAACAGTTAAGGAATAAATTGCAGGATGATATCAAGCTTCGTAAAGAGGTATATTATAGGGGGAAATTTGAGAAATGTAAGGGGGATTCAAAATCTACTTGGAAATTATTAAACAATTTAACAGAACAAGCAAGGGGTGAATTCGGTCAAATTAGTATTGAATTAAACAATGAAATAATTAATGAGCCTAGCAAAATAGCAAACACTTTCAATAACTTTTTTTTGGAGGTGGTCGATAAACTTGATTTAAACTGCAAAGTAGATAGCAATTCCTTGAATCTGCCAATGAAAAATAATTTTCCCGTTAATGCACAGTTGAGATCAGTTTTTATTGAACCAGTGATGCCATAGGAACTGCGTCAAGCGATAAATTCTTTGAAAACAAATACAGCTGCAGGTATTGATGGAATTAGTACTTATTTAGTCAAGACAATTGCATCGAAAATAATTGATGTTCTGCTGTATATAATTAACTTTAGTTTTGAAAGTGGAACATTTCCTAAAAAACTCAAGGATGCTGTTGTTATACCTGTCTTCAAGAGTGGTTCAAAAATCCAATGCAATAATTTTAGACCAATTTCTCTGTTATCTTGTTTTTCAAAAATTATTGAAAAGTTAATGAAACTAAAAATATTAAAATTTTTTCAAAATACAGAATTTTTTAGTAAAAATCAATTTGGTTTCAGGGCGGGTCTTAACACAGAAAGTGCATTATTACATTTTATGAATGATGTACATAGTGGATTAAATGAGGGGAAATGTGTAAGTGGTTTGTTTTTAGATATTAAAAAGGCCTTTGACACGGTCAACCATGATATTTTGCTTGATAAAATTTATAAATGTGGTATAAGGTGAAATGTTCATAAATGGTTTGAGAGCTATCTTGTAGGGAGGAGACAATGTGTTAGGATAGGGACAGAGTTTAGTGAAATGTGTGAAATAAAAAGTGGTGTACCTCAGGGGTCAGTTTTAGGGGCACTCTTATTTATAATTTACATCAATGATCTATGTGGTGCACAACTGAAAGGAAAATTAACGTCCTTTGCGGATGATACGGCCTTGTGCTACTTAGAAAATGACTGGGAAACAGTGGAATCAGACATGAGAAATGACTTATGTTCTCTACAGTGGTGGTTTACTGCAAATCAAATGCTGCTGAGTGCAGAAAAAACAAAGTTTATTATTTTCAATCTTAAAAAAATTCAGTATAAGTTTGATCAAGTCAAGTACACATGTGCTGACTGTCTGGAACAGGATAGTGTATGTGTAACAAATAAGTGCACTTTAATAGGAAGAACCGATGAATTGAAGTATTTAGGTGTCTTTTTAGATAGTGAGGTTTCATGGAAAACTCATTTAATCAAGTTGAAAAATAAACTGAATAGTACCTTAAGGTATTTTTATTTTTTGAAAAATTTAATTGATAAGGACCTGTTGCGTACCCTGTATTTTGCATTAATTCATAGTAGGATTGAGTATGGGATAGTAGTGTGGGGAAATACTTATGACACTGTTTTAAATCCAATTTTTATTCTACAAAAATATGCGGTGAGGCTAATTTTGAACAAAAATAAATTTGAACATTCACATCCTCTTTTTGTTGATTTAAAAGTCCTACCTCTTAAATATATTTATGTTTATAAGGTATTACAGCTGTTCTATTCTGAGAGTGGAAGTAAACCTCACAATGATAATGCCTACAGAGAAAAACTTAGATCAAATAGAAGTTTTTTTGTTCCAAAACCTAATTTAGCTCATTTTACAAGAACTTTCAATTTTATTGCTCCAAGAATGTTCAATAAAATACCTGATTTAATTAAATTTGCCAACAGCAAGCAAATTTTTCAGTCTAGATTAAAAAAGTGGTTGTTGGAAAGGGAAGACATAAGTTTTTTTACTTTTAATACAAAAGTAGTTTATTTATATATTTTACAGAAGTAAATTTACAGAAGTATATTTTGTATATATTTGTTATGTTTTCTTTTTATTTTCACCTAAAAAGTGTTAAATAAGGGCACAAGAGCAAGTTCATGCTCATGTATGTGTGTGTATGTGTATGTTTGTTATAACAAGGCAAATATATCGTTAAACACACACACACACACACGCACACACACTCACTCACTTACCGTGACAGCTTCGACTTTACAGTGGTACTGAGTCAATGTTATATATACAGCTACTCTTTTTTAAATATGTATAGTTTAGGCTGTGTATAAATATGTTATTTGGATATTGTTTATTACATATTAAAATTATAGGCACGCTATTGAAAGCCGATCTTATTTTAATTTACAATTTTCTCAGATCGCTGGAAATTATTATTTAATTGATCTTGTAGGAACCTCTAAACAGGATTACCTTAGAGGCCCTAAATTTTCTTGGATTTATGTAAATAGTTATGGAGTTGTAATCAGTTTTAAAATGTTATGGTTTACTAGGCTATTGTTATTAAATTGTTTGTTGTTGTCAATGTATATAGTAACATAACTGAAATATATTGTTTGTTGATGTTAATCTTAAAGTTACACATTTAGTTCTATTGGTCAGACCTGACAGGTAAAGACTTTTATTTTGTAATAGTCTAGAACAATTAGTGATGTTTTATTTTAATATTAAAAGATAGTATGCACAATTAATTCTTGTACAAAAGAATGTAAATTTAAATTTAAAATTCAAGAAAATAAATGAATTCTTATTCTATTCTTATTCTTATAGATCACCCAGCAACTAAGCTCACGGAGGATGAAGCTAAGTGCTTGAAGAGGGAGCTGGGCAAACGTGCTATGAAAAGCAAAGACGTGAGAATGTCCAGTTGCCATGTGGAGGGAGGTGCATTGGTGGTGGGGTGCACTAACTCCACGACAAAGGAGTGGCTGGAAAGACAAGCCCTGGAGTTGAACCCTTTTCAGGGTATTCAACTGAAGACAGGGCCAGCTAGGACCCTTGTTAAAATGGTCACGGTCACTACCTTTGTGCCCAAGACCGTTGAGATCGATGACACCAAGGAACTGGAAGCCTTGAAGAACCAGAGTGACTTGGACACAGACCACTGGACGATTGTCGGAGGGAATTCAAACCCTAACGGTCAATTCCTGGTCTTCCACATCGATGAGGACTCTGACTAAGCTGAAGGCTCTTGCGATGCGCCCATTCGTGGGCTGCGAAAGGATAACCTTCAAGCTGCAGGGTAAAGGTCCTCAATAGATGACAGCAGTGCTACAGATAAATCTCCATCACAGCAGAGTAGCAACGGCTACACTCTGCCAGAAGATACTGGCTGACAACATAGGAGTGGTTCTTATTCAAGAACAATGGACCGTTGGCAGCTGTGTAATGGGGTTGAGCACTGCTAGGGGTAAGTTGATTTACGACATAGGCAGTAACAATCCTAGGGCTTGTATATATGTCAGCAACAGTATAAGATCACTGAAAATTTCACAACTGTGTTCTAGAGACACAGCCGTAACAGAGGTACAACTGCAAGCCGGTAATGGTAACATTACGATGATGCTTGCATCTGTGTAACTCCCATATGATGCACCAGAACCACCGCCGACCACTGAGATGAGGCGGATTGTGGAAGAATGCATCAGCAACAATCGTCACCTGGTCATGAGATGTGACGCCAACTCACACCACCTGGCGTGGGGAAGCAGTGACGTCAACAACCGTGGTGAGTGTCTATTGAATTTTATAGCTGAATCTAATTTAGTTATAATTAATCAAGGCCGCAAGCCAACCTTTATGCAAAGAAGAGGCGTAGGGGTAAGAGAGGAGGTCTTGGACATAACCTTGGCTAGCTGCTACGCAGCTACAAAGGTTATTAACTGGAGAGTGCTAGACGATCCGTCAGCTTCGGATCACAACTACATCTCATTTAAGGTAAGTTCGTATAGTATAGATGAGACTTACAGAAACCCTAGGCGCACAGATTGGGAAAAATTCCAGTTGGAATTAGAAAACAATCTGAGTCAAACCGAATAAATACAAGGGCAAGGTACTGATATGATGGCGAATTCCACTAGGAACGCCGTAATGGAAGCATATCACAAAGCCTGCCCTGAGACACATAAAAGCTCCAGGAAGCAGGCCTGTTGGTGGTCGCAGGGCCTTGAGATCCGGAGAAAAAACATACGTAGAATGTATAACGTAAGTATACGTACAGGGAACTGGGATAGATACTCAGCAGCATTAACAGAGTATAACAAGGAGATAAGAAAGGCTAAGAGAAACTCGTGGAGAGAGTTCTGTCGGAGTATTGATAAAGCACCTGACTGTGCAAAACTCCACAAGATCTTGGCCAAGAGTCCTAACAATGTAGCGGGCACAATCCTAAAGGAAGATGGTACCCACACAAACAGTCCCAAGGAAACGCTTCAGGTATTACTGAGTACACATTTCCCGGGATCTTTCCAGCCTAACGTCACGGTGGAAGAAGAAGTCAGAAGCGAGCCGAGAGGGAGAGCGACTCGTGAGGACTGGGACTGTGCAAAGGCTGTTATTACCTATCAAGGTATTAAATGGGCTTTGAACTCGTTTCAACCATTTAAATCACCAGGAACCGATGGTATCTTTCCTGCTCTCTTACAGGTAAGTGCGGACCTGGTAATTCCACACCTCCTACGCCTGTTCAGAATGAGTCTGGCAACAGGAGTTATCCCTTCATCATGGAGAACCTCTAGAGTGATTTTCATTCCCAAGCCAGGTAAAGAATCCTATGATGTAGCAAAGTCTTATAGACCTATAAGTCTTACCTCCTTCTTCACTAAGACCATGGAGAAGGTATTGGATAGGCATATAAGGAACAATGTCTTGGTAAACCGGCCTCTGCACCGGAACCAACATGCCTACCAAATGGGTAAATCCTGCGAAACGGCCTTGGTCAGTAGGATTGAACAAGCTATTGCGCAAAAGAAAATAGCTTTGGCAGTACTCCTGGATATAGAAGGAGCTTTTGATAACACGAGCACTGGCTCGATAGTGTCAAAGCTGGTATCAAGGAATACTGAGAGCACAATTGTAAGGTGGATCAACAATATGCTAAGTAGCAGGAGAGCAGAAGCATCCTTGTGCGGGGTTACAAGAGAGGTCAAAACTCAGCGAGGATGTCCACAGGGTGGAGTGCTGTCACCGAGTCTGTGGAACATTGTTGTTGATGATCTCCTCTGTACCCTAAACAACCAAGGCATGTATGCTCAAGGATATGCGGATGATATTGTTATTATTGTAAGAGGCAAGTACATAAACACATGTGCTGAACTCATGCAAAGGGCTCTTACAATTGTGGAGGGATGGTGTGGGGATGAGGGGCTATCAGTAAATCCCTCGAAGACCTTCATGGTACCCTTCACAAATAAAAGAAGCCTAGAGGTGACAAGACCGATGTTATGCGGCGACCGAATACAGGTTAGCAAAGAGTTTAAGTACTTGGGAATCAAGCTTGACGACAAACTAACCTGGAATAGACACCTTGACTATATTACCAAACGCTCTCAGACCACACTAATGATGGTGAGACGCGCGGTTGGGTGTACTTGGGGTCTCCGACCAGAGATGTCAAACTGGCTATACACTAGGGTCACAAGACCGATGCTAGTGTATGGATCTATCGTGTGGTGGCCTAAGGTACAACAAAGCACAGCAGCTGCAATCTTATCAAGGGTGCAGCGAGTGGCGTGTCTGAGTACACTGGGAGCCTTTAGAGGTACATCCACGGCTGCAATGGAGGTAGTTCTGAACCTCCCCCCCCCCTCGACTTGTTCGTCAAAGGGGAGGCAAGGATAGCTGCCTACAGAATGCAGTGCAGTGGTAATTGGCGTTACCATCCTGACAGTAAGCATTCTAGAATAATCGATGTCTTGAAGCTAGATATTCTAGACATGGTGCCGGATAGAATGATAAAAACCACAGATCTCGAAAAGCCATACCAGGTTAACATTGGTGGTAGGGATGTGTGGAAAGAGGGGGAACCCAACTATATGTATAACGCCCTTACCTGGTACACAGACGGGTCAAAGACCAAGAAAGGAACTGGTGCAGGTGTATTTGGCATCAGACCCAGGGTAAGCGAAAGCATAAGCCTAGGTAAATTTGCAACCGTCTTCCAAGCTGAGATCACTGCCCTTGCTGAATGTGCAAGGATTAATGTAAATAGAGGCTATAAGGGCAAAGTCATTTACATTAACTCGGACAGTAAGGCAGCACTGATGGCCCTGGCTAAACAGGCTTACAGTTCCAGGACTGTATGGGAGTGCCATAAGGCAATTAAGGCACTGGCAGAATCCAACAAGGTTTGCTTGAATTGGGTGCCAGGGCACAGTGGGATCAAAGGGAACGAAGAAGCAGATAGGTGTGCCAACGTAGGAGCTGACTGCATTCTCATTGGCCCAGAACCTGCGTGCTGCATAGCATACAGCCAAGCACGTGAGTCAGTATCTCAGTGGGTTGCAGGTGAGCAACAAAGACACTGGGAAAATACTGACGGCAACACTGTCAAAGAGGATACTAAGGGGCTCCTCAAAGTCCCTATCAGTAGAGGCCCTACGGCTAAACAGGAAGGAACTCCGAAGAGTGGTAGGATTTATTACTGGCCATTGGTTGTTCCGTAGTCACCTACGAAGAATAGGAGTGATGGTTGATACCACCCTATGTAGGAAATGTGGAGAGGAGGAAGAAACAGCTCACCACATAATATTCGAATGTCCAGCATTGCTGCGACATCGCCTGAACTCCTTCGGGCCACAATTATGTGTAGATGAAGGAGGTCAACAGGAAAATACTGTATCCAAGATCCTAAGGTTCTCAAGAGGCCTGGGATTCGATGCGGTTTAAACCTGTGAAAGAGGGTGCACAATAAGCCAACAGGCTGAGAGGCAACTACCAGGATGCATATGCACAATCCTGGCCCTCATATAAAAAAAAAAAAAAAAAAAAACATATTCACCTTCAGGTCTTTTTCTCTATTAAGTTGAGCTCAAATGACACTTATTCGATACAAAGTTCACATGCGTCAATGATTAAATTAAAATTTATCAACGGATAAAACCAATGCCGGCATGCACTTATACAGTCCTGTGGGACTGACTCTTTAAGTTAATGCCGGCATATGGTTTTATCCGTTGTTAAATTTTAATTTAATTGTAAACCCATGTGAAATTTGTATTGAATAAGTGTCATTTGAGTTCAACTTAATAGAGACAAAGACCTGATAATGAATCTGTTGATTTGAAACACGTCGTCCAGTTATCTCTTGTGGACAGATTGACTGATTGATACATGTAAGTAATTGTTGATCATATGTCCGGGGCTAAAAATAGCCAATTTTAATTATTTCTATAGCCTCATAGTAGTGAAACTTAATTTAATTCGTACTATAATCCTGATAGACAAAAGTGACACATACATACCGAAGCCACACTTTCGGTTAGAGTTATTGGTTTGTTCTCAAACCCTTCTATATACATCATTGAAAAGTTAGGCGAATGCATTACCATTGTGTCATCTTGCTAATTAATTTGGCTTTGCAGTTCGTAGTACAAAGCTACAAATGTACCATTATTATTTTTGTATGTTATTTGGTCGCGCCTCTACTTAGGCTCAAACGCGGTTAACGAATATATCCGAAACGATTTCTGTGGATAATGTGAAGGATAGATCCAAAAACTTCCCTAGAGTGCAGCATCAACTTAGACATGTCTTTGGCCAACTCCCTCAGCCTATCAAAAACATAAATCATCTATGAATGAAAAGGGGCGGGGCAGCCAATCAGAGCATGCATGGGCACGGCTCCGTCTCCTGCCTTTGCACATGCGTAAAACGGAAATATCCTCAACCTGTTGCTCCACTCAAGCATTTTGCTTTAAACACTTATCGTTCTTTTTCTCTGTTTTATAGTTTTCAATGATATTGTTGTAGTTATTATTGTATCATAAATGACAGATACTGTTAAAAGTTTGAACTAAAATGTTGAAAATTTTGTATATTTCTTCTTTTTATTATAATTGTACATCTACAATAAAATAGCTTTAAAAATGATAATGTTAACTTGAAATATAAATCTATATTTTTTACATGTTACATTATGTTCCTAAAACTTAAAAAAAAAAATTAACTTCGCATTTCATTAAAATTATTTTTTTTACATAATTACTTTAAAATAGGGTAAAATAATGTCCACGTGCGAAGGGTTAACAGTTATTAATAGAATATACTGCTTATTTGTTTTTTTTTAATCAGAGAATCATGAAAAAACAAGTTTATTTGAGGTAATAATGATCATCCAGTTTGCCACATTAATGGGAGGGCTGGCACTGTTTGTCCTTGACAAAGTTTTTCAATGTTTGGTTGTAACTGTGACAAACCTCAGATTACTTTCAATATCCATCCTTGCTCGGTATTTTGGTTTTATGTTGGCAGAGTTTTATACTGGCATACTGGTACTGATTGTCTTAGGCCTGCAGTACTTATTTTTTCTCTATTATAGATATAGCGGGTTTTATTTTTGTGCGGTGCCAATGAGTGCAACCACTGTCAAATAGGCATTACATTGGAACCAAACCTTAGCGGTGATTACCAAACTCTATCGCCTGATCAAACTCACCAATGCGTTCTGCTTTTAATTCTGATATTTAGGAGTATGATAATTTTGTAATATTAGAATAATTATGTGCTCTAGTTACGTTCGTATGTTTGTAATAGTACAGTATAGCTTACAAAAACGAAAAATCTGTTTGAGGATATAAGTGAGATCATAAAATCAAATAAATATTTTAATTTTTTTTAATTTACTCACGCCTCATTTGAAATTCTTGTATGCCCCCCAGGGGGACGTGCCCCCCACCACTGTTCTAAAGAAACCCCTCAATATTTACTGAAAGACAAACTATCTTTTGAGTCTAACATAATTTATAATACAACTATAAGAATTTTAGGTGGAAGTAGTAACATGAAGAAAGTACCTGATAAGGATGACATGTTTGGAGGGGGACGCTATGTCACACATCACCACAAGACATGACTTAACTTTGCTAGAACCACACGTGCAGATTCCCGTTTGGAGGAGGACGCTATGTCACACATCACCACAAGACATGACTTAACTTTGCTAGAACCACACGTGCAGATTCCCGTTTGGAGGGGGACGCTATGTCACACATCACCACAAGACATGACTTAACTTTGCTAGAACCACACGTGCAGATTCCCGTTTGGAGGGGGACGCTATGTCACACATCACCACAAGACATGACTTAACTTTGCTAGAACCACACGTGCAGATTCCCGTTTGGAGGGGGACGCTATGTCACACATCACCACAAGACATGACTTAACTTTGCTAGAACCACACGTGCAGATTCCCGTTTGGAGGGGGACGCTATGTCACACATCACCACAAGACATGACTTAACTTTGCTAGAACCACACGTTCAGATTCCTGTTTTTTCAACTGGCAAATTTTAAAATCATTTTAATCATCGTTTTATTGTGTATTTGTTAGTGCTCATGTGTATGTATGTGAATGTTTATGCAAATGACGACTTTTCACTATACAAGAAGTGCTGAATAGGAATATATCTTCATATGAGCTTAATGTTAAGAGCTTGAAAATGAAACCTAGAAAACCATTGGCCGTTCCACTCACTTAGCAGTACCCAGGTAACTTTAAAACTTTTATTGGTAAATTAAGTGTTACAGTGGCTTTCCCATCATGATATATTTTCACACTGTACAAAAAAGAAACAATCCACATATCATTCCCAATCATTTATGATTTATATCAAACTGTTAACACTTCAAAACTAAAACTGTAAAGAGTAAACAAGTAATGCCCTAAAAAAGATATTACTTGTTGTTATAGAAATAAATAAAAATCCTTAAGATTGATACTTTTATGCTACTACATACCATAATATTTCAGAGAGTATTACAAAGGGTCTAACCCAATAACTGACTTGAATATGAGTCACAATGACCAATATCGCTATTGTAGCTTGGACGGCTTCCAATAAGTAGCTGCTGTTGACAATCAATAAAGCTCCAACTATCTGAAAACATTTAAATATATATAGGCCTGTGTAGAGGTGAAAACAAACCATTTTAGAGCAATAAATATATAATAAACAGAAAATATCTTAAAGAGTTACTCCAATGTATCCAGACAGGAATTCGGCTTTGGCAAAACTCAGAAAAATTGTCACTCCCTATTGCTAAGAGCTTTCTATAACACCTAATTTCCATTCTGCTCTAACTATTTCTAACTTTCCTTTTCTAACTAGTTTCTTTTTGATAAGCTCCTTATTTTTCTTCTCTTGTCTTTTAAACACTAAAATCTCCTCACTGCATGGATAGATATAAAAATATATTTTTAGTTAAGATTTAATTAAATCATTAAATTGATATTTCATGGATAGAATCATACACTCAAGTAATATTGAGTGTATAGTGTCAGATTATTTCAATTTAGCCTGTTCAGTTCAACTCTTATCTTTAGTCCAAAGGGCAGGTTGCCCTCCCCCTTCTCCACTACTGCTACCACTCCGCTCCTACTAATGTTGTCAGTTACCTCATTAGATTACACTTTTATTACTTTCGTAACTCCTTTATTCATTCTGCAATTAAAACAGTGTGTAGAGTGTACAATTTTAAAGAAGATATATTTTATTTGAACTTTTGCACTAAGCATTTTGAGAGTGTTTAGTTATTTCCAAGAAGAACTGGGGTACCCCATCGGCCTTATTCAGCGAACACTATGGTCTGTTAAAACTGTTTATTAAGTTATATCTTGAAAGATTCACTAAAATAAATAACAACTCCTTTGGATTAATTTTGAAGGACAAACAAGAAACAGGCACTTGTTTGTATAGGCGAAATATCCAATTTTATAAGCTGTTATGTGTATCTATTTAAAGAGATTGATTTTCACTACAAACAGTTTCTTTAACTCTTTCCAATATAAGTACAACACGTTAATACAGTACGG
Organism: Stictocephala bisonia; assembly: GCA_035578905.1. NCBI lineage: Eukaryota > Metazoa > Arthropoda > Insecta > Hemiptera > Membracidae > Stictocephala > Stictocephala bisonia. The sequence continues at coordinate 8,223,036 of JAQJVL010000001.1, forward strand.
TCGTGGTAGTCCGAATCACGTGGTAATCCGAACGATCATCCCAGCTACTTGCAAACAGCTGTTTTCATTACACGTTTCGACTTGTTAGTTTTGAATACCAACAATTGGACAAAGCAAACTATTGTCCAATATTCATTATCACAGCAATTGCAAAAGTTTATGAGAAAATTGTAAACAATCAACTAACAACTTATCTAGAAGATTCTAAATTATTAAGTAACATTCAACATAGTTTTAGGCCTTGAAAATCTGTAATAACTGCTGTTGTATCATTAATTGAAGTTGTGATTAAATCTGTGGATAAAGGTGAATACATGGGAAGCGTTTTTATGGACATGTCAAAAACATTTGACAGTATTAGTCATCATCTTATGATCAGAAAATTACAATCTCTTCGAATATCAAAAAATGCAATTAAATGGTTCAAATCATATCTCCACAATCATTATAAATTCTTTGAAACTACCCATAACAATACAAAACATACAAGACAAAACACAAAACAAAATTTCTTCAGAAACTCAAACTTTTCAATTTGGTATTCCGCAGGGATCAATTATAGGCCCTCTCCTCTTCTTGTGTTTATAGATGACTTAGCAGCCTCACTAACTTGTATACCAAGAAATAACCTCCGTCTTTAGAATGATGACTTAAACTTAAAAATATCAACAAGCAATGTAGAGCAGGTGGAAATATCTAGCTTCATTGAATTAGAACATTTTTAAAAGAGCACAACCTTTTGTCAAATGGCCAAAAAACTAATTCTATCTGATTTAAAACTTAGCAGGATAAAATATCACAATTACCAATAATACTTTCAATTCTTAAGAAATAAAAAATAAAACCGGGTTTAACAATAGATCAAAATTTGAGTTGGGATAAACACATTGGACAATATTATCCAAACTAAGCGCTGGAATTTATTCTTTACATAGAATGTATTTTTTCTGTAATCAGAAAACCCTAACAAATATATATTTTGCAAATATTCACTCCCATTTATCCTTTTGTATATGCCTCTTTGGTTCAGCACCACGATGGATAAAATCTTAAAGCAACAAAAAAGAGCAATAAGGATTATATTAAAATTAAAACACGATGAAACAACAAAAGAGCATTTTAAAATTAAAAAAATTAAACTATTTATGGTCAAAACATATTTGAAACAATTCTTACTGCCAGAAACAATCAAACAAGCTTTGAAATCAAACTACCAGTCCCATTCTTACAATACTAGAAATAAAAAGATATAAGTACAACTCGTCATAATTTGAAGTTTTATAAAAAAGGACCAACTTATATGGGAATAAAATTTCTAAAATATTTACCTAGTAATATTAATAACGAAAGGAATCCAAACGAGTAAAAAAAAAAAAAAAAAAAAACTAAAAAGGTTCTTGATAAATAAACCTGAATAATTTTCTACCTCTTTGTAGTAAAACCTTCAAAAACACCATTGCACTATAGTAGTTAGGCTAAGTCATTACCTTTTACATAAGATACTAGTGTATACCTAATCATTAGTTTATATAAGTTTTACTTCTTTTAGATGTAAAATTATTAGTACATAAACTAAACACTGGTTTGTATCTGACACTACTCAATGTTATACAATGTATATACGATGAATAACGAGAATTTGCCTTCAAGATTTTATTCATGACTACAAGACATGTAAGCAGTTGAATTTTCCGTCACTGAGGAATGGGCTGGGTAAATTACCATTTTACTTCTGGTATTGTATTTATTTTCATATTTATTAGTGAACAAAATATTATTTTTTAAGTACAACTTGCAAATTAAAAAAAAATGCTGGTAAGGGTTAAAATTTTTGTTGATATAAAAATTGATTTGCAGTGCTCATTATATGATTAGTTGTGTATTATTCTGATGGCTCTTTTAGTTATTTGTATCATACTAATCTGTTGAGATTTGTCACTGAAGTGCCACCCTAAACATGCCCATATGTCAAGATATTATGAATGTGTCATAATTGAATTTTTTTATTGTATCTAAGGTAACATTTTGAGGGAACATTCTACGGTAACATATCGGTTAGAGTTTTGAGGGAGAAACAGGAAGAATTACGTCTTTTAGTAATATAAATAATATGAAAATTAAAGGAAAGTTTTTAATCAATGAATACTCCTTGAAATTTTTGGAAATTTGTTAGATTTATTTTGAATTTCTAGTTTTGGTTAAAGAGTTTTGAAATGTTAATAACTGTGTTTTTGTATCATTTAATTTCAGATCATTTACAAAAAACCAATAGTGTAGTTGTCTTAAACAGGTTTTTGTTTCCAATTGGAGGTGTCTAAATCCTTGGCTCTGATTACTGCATACTGAATTAGCTTAAATAAGCTTGAGCCTAATTGAACACTAGAAGCCAAGTTAGAAACATATATCAACATACACCAACGTGACACAAGATGAGCAGCAGACTACCAATTACCTGCACATCTATTAACGATATATGAACTATTAAATGATATATATGAGCGATACATCACCACTGTAAGTGTATGGGTGGGTGGGTTATCACCACTGTAAGTGTATGGGTGAGTGGGTGGACCATAACTACTGTAAGTGTATGGGTTGGTGGAGGATAAGGAGTGTACGAAGGGGCCTAACTATAAAACTACCTCTCCAATAATTTGGAAAATTGCATTGATAAAACACTTAGGACAGAAGTAAAACCTTTCGTTGCTACAAAACTCACTATTCCTTTGACGAATATATAACAAGAAATATTTAACAAAGACTAGTGGTAAAATAATGTAATTAGTAGTATTTACATTAAAATTCTCTAAAATGTGTCAATAAGAATATTTCTATTGTCTAATTGTAATAAGGAAAGTTAATATTAACTATGAGAAAACGAAATTCTGAGCCTTTGTTTTTGTATAATTTTTGTGACTTACCAACTTATAAATCTACAGCTGTCACCGGTGACGGCCGGGATAAGTCCAGTCATCAGCCCACCGCCGTCCGTCTCAAGTGTTGTGGTGTTGTATTTGAACACAGTTTAGATTATGATAATGTTTCCCAACATTGCTTAAATTACTTAAGTGTATTTTTTAACAAATGTAGGTTTATTAAATAAAAACAATATTTAGATTGGTTACAATTACGATTTTTGAAAGTAGGCCTACTTTATACTATTCTAAGTTATATCCATTTAAAAAATATAACAATAACTAAAACTACCTAATTGTATGTAAATGAATTCTTTATGTCCAGTAGTAAACTAGTTAAATTAAAATATTATTTAAAAACCCATACTGTTTTAGTTTTTGAGGGCAATAAATAAATTATAATTTTGCTTGCTCTAGGTTGGGAATAAAAAATAGACAATAAAATTGATGCCTTCAACCTACTGTGGCCGTGTCAAGGTCAAAATACACTGGCAGCTATCTGAGCTGTCGACGTCAGTGCGTCACCAAACACCGAGATTTCAGTGACCGAGCATGTAGGATCGTTTAGGAACCATGTCCAGATCCAATTTCAATTCAGAGACAAGCAAACCGGTGACAAGCGCCGCGCGCATGCGCGATTCACAGTAGCGTAGTTCATTCGATATCCACTTGTAGCAGTGCAAGCTGTACTGAATTCCTGTCACTGGTATTTCTCACTTTCTGTACCAGTGACTATCAGTGACAAGCAAATACCAGTGACAAAGTCACCGGTACGTAAATTCGCCCATCCCTACTGTAGATTCAGTTATCCAAAGTAATTGGGACAGGGACCACTTCGGATACGTAAAAACTCGGATAATACGGAAGTTATGGTAAAACTAATGTAAATGCCACGAAAAAAGTACAAAACTAGTTTATTACAAGAAAAAATGCAAAATGATGTAAATGTAGTTACAATTCTGTACAATTGTACAGTCCTATAAAAAGTAGGAACATCAAGTCATGTCTTTTAAAAGTTGTATTACTGTGGAATGACAAGTAGTTGGGAATAAGTATTCTATTTTAAAACTCTACAACAGTCGGTAAAACACTACAATAATAGAATTTAATAGTAAAAATCTAATGTAATGTCCATAGGCAGCATTGTCGGTCGGCAATTTCCTCTAACGTTACATTTGTTGACAGCAAAACCTTTCTTATTTATTTAATCTATCTACGGTCCACGGTAGTATTCACGTCTTGGTTTTAAGTGGAGGGTACCGTTCAGTCCGATTACCGAAAAAATTATCGTATTTATCCTGTCGTTTAACGTAATCTGCTTTACTCTCTCAATAGTGCAGGGACCAACTTGCACGGTAAGCAAAAAGGATTTTTTCATGAATCTATGGAAATTTAAAAAAATAGTTTGAGGATAAAACAACAAAATAGCAGCAAACCATAAAGATAGTTCGAACCAGAAATACATACAGCTAATTAATTAAATTTAATTATTATTATTAAGTAGTACATATAATTAACGTAAGAAAATGTAGTAGTACCTGCAGACAATATCTGATGATCTTCTTGGACTTAGGATTAGTAATTGGTCCAAAGCGGTAGTACAGAACGAGAGATATCAGTCCTGAGAAGGCAATGTAAGAAAACAACTGCTTTTTGTAGCTGCACAAAATGGAATATATGTTCACAAAAACACTCTGAAGGATTAATGTTGCTACTGTGATGCCTCCAGCCATGAACCCTAACGACATAGGTTTCTACAACAAAACAACACGTTAGTCACATTAATTCAAAATTTATTTTATAATATAGGAACAATATCTAAAATGTAGAGAAAAAAATCATTACTAACTTCAAATTTAAAATTAAATTTAATATGGATTTTAGTGGAGAGATGTCTAATCAAGACACAATTCCCCTTGCCTGCTTAAACAAGCCAATTTTAGTTTTGTAGGCTTGTTGGATCACTTAACAAGACTTCCGAACCACGGGAGCAGCACAGGGGTCAAAACTGTTATGGTAAATAGACAATAGACAATATCTTTAATTACATATTCCTTGAGAACAGTAAAATCGTCATACATAATAGTGTTTAAATAAGAGAGTCCATGAGAAATTCCTTTTCCTTATAGTAAGGTCTTTCCAGCAGCCATTTAGTGAGTGCCGTCTTGAACGTTCTTGTTGGCTCCTTCTTGAGGTCGTCTGGCAGGTGGTTGTAATAGTGGGCACCTTTGTAAGATGGTTTTTTTTCAAGCAGGCTGAGGTGGTGTAGTGGAAGGACAAAGTTTGTGGCATGTCTTGTGTTGTGCTGATGAAGGTCCTGGTGTCTGGTTTGTTGAGTAGAAACTGCGTGTAGAATTACTTCTCGGATGTAGAGTGACATTACTGTGAGGATTTTTAGTTCCTTGTATGCTTCCCTACAGCTGTCTTGGAAGTTTAGGCCTGCGAGACATCTAATTGCTCTTTTTTTATGTATGAGGACTCTTTCGAGATTGGAGTTTGAAGTTCCTCCCCATACCACGATGCAGTACCTAAGGTGTGATTCAAACAGCGCATAGTATGTGGTTTTTGCTGTCTCTAGGTTGCTTGATTGTAATATTTGTCTTATAACATAGATGCCTGAGCTAAGCTTCTTGCAGTGTGCTGTTTCCAGGAAAGTTTTGAGTCCACAGTAATGCCAAGACACTTAGTTTCATTTTGTAGATTTATTCCTTGAAGTGGTCTTATATGTCTGTGTTCTTATTTTTTGTTGTGAAATTGATTTGGACAGTTTTACTTTTGTTGAGAGCTAGCTGGTTGTTGCAGCAGTATTGCTTGGTTTTCTCTATGGTTGTTTCAGCTTGGTGAATGAGTGTTTCTGTTGACTTGTTGGCTAGTGTGATGACCGTGTCGTCTGCGTACATTGTAGTTTGGCAGTGGTCTTTTAGCAGATGTGGCAAGTCATTTGTCAGCAGAAGAAACAGGACAGGCCCAAGCACTGATCCCTGCGGACACCTCTTGATATTCTGGCCGTTTTGGAAAGTGTCTTGATCAATGTGTTGTTCTTGGTGTGGCAAATTTCAACAAGTTGGTGTCTGTTATTGAGGTAACTATGGAACCATTGCGCTTCTTTACCGTTGATGCCTAGCGCATTTAGCTTCTTGAGGAGATCACTGTGATTAAGGCAGTCGAATGCCTTGCTAAAGTCGAGGAAAAGGCTGGTAGCAAGGCATCCTTCCTCCAGTTGGTCAATCACATATTCTGTGAGTTGAATGAGAGCTGTTGTGGTTAATCGTCCCTTTAGGAATCCATGTTGATGGGGTGTGAGAAGTTCATTTTGTTCCAGGTGAGAAAGAAGTCTATGGAGAACGATTTTTTCAAACAGTTTTGAGAAGGTAGGTATGAGTGATATTAGTATATAGCTGTTTGTGTCTGTTGTTGGGCCTTTTTTATATTTAGGATAAACTTTTGAAATTTTAAGGAGGTCGGGAAAAATTCCTTGTTTTAGTGATTTGTTAATGATATTCGTTAATGGTTCTATTAGCTCTCTTTTACAGGTTTTTACAAGTTTAGCTGAGATTTTGTCAAAACCTGAGGATGTTTTTGGCTTCATTGAATTGATGGCATTTTCTATTTCTTAAAAGTGAAAGTTAACGTTTGTACTTGGAGGTTGTATAGGGTGATTTTTTTCATCCGTGCTAATGCCGTTTGCTAGGAGAGTCTTTTCAGCGATAGTTACAAAGAAATTGTTAAAATGGTTTGCTATTTTAGCTGGATCTTGTATGGTTTCATTGTTGGTCAGTATCTTCCATTGATTTTCAGTGTTGGGCCTTGCCTTTCTGTGGTTGTTTATGACTTGCCACAGTGCTTTAGACTTGTTTTCAGCTCCATTTATAAAGTCAGATGTTCTCTCTTTTCTTAGCGTTTTCAGTTTTAGGTCATAGTCTCTCTTCCGCGCACGGGTTTCAGATTTGTCTTCGGGTTTGCCTGAGCAGAGCTCTTTCTCTAGTGCTTGGGTGTACCGATTTCGCAGTCTTGTACATTCTTTGTCCCAGCATTGTTTTTGTTTATTATTCTTTTTCTGTTTTAGCTTCATGGGACAGGTCTCATTGAGTGTTGTTTGTACTATCCTGTGGAAGTGTTCGTATGCACTGTTTAAGTCCTCTATCAGGTACAGGCATTCCCAATTTTGATTTTGTAGTGTTGTTTTAAATTGATTCATTGAGCTAGCGGTGAAATGTCTTTTTTGTTCTTTAAAGGGAAGAGGCCTTTCTCTTCCTAGATTTAGTGTAGCTAACTGTGCGGTGTGGTCAGATAGTCCTGATAGGATAACTGAGGTTTCTATGTGCTGTAGGTCCATATTTGTGCATATCCAGTCTATAGATCTTCGTGTCTGTGGTGTGATTCTAGTGGGTGGGAGAGTCATTTGAGTGAGGTTGAAGGATGTTAGCAGTGCCTCAAGTTTTATGTTGTCGCTGTCGTCTTCTTCGAGCTTGTTTACATTGATGTCTCCCATTATCACTATTGGTTTCCTGATACAGAGGGCATCTCTAAGCTGGTCTGACAAAATGTCTATTGCTTGGTCTAGGTTTGCACTTGGAGGTCTGTAGACCCCTAGAACTCGGACCGTTTCTTCTTTTAATTTTATTTTAAAGAGAGCAGTTTCACACATTAGTTCGGATTCTTCTCGGCTTATATTTAGGAGTTTAATATAGTTTTCTATGTTTTGTTTTGCATATCCCACAATTCCTCCTTTCTTGTGATTTTTCCTTGCGAAGCCTCCTATCTGGGTGTAGCCTTCGATTCGTGTATTTTCTAGCTTTTCTTGGGCTAGGCCGTGTTCTGTAATAATAATGAGTTCTGGTTGTGAGTCGCTGAAAAAGTGTGCTAAGTTGTGTGTCTTTTTTGACAACCCGTTTATATTATGATGGGCGAAGGTAAGTTTGGTTGTAGAGGCAGATTGGTTTCTTGTTTTTTTTTCTGTACTCTTCTGTCTTCTTCTAAAAAACCCTCCGTATGGTCTTGTTTTTCTGATGCTTGACAGGTTAAGGGCATGCTGATTGTTGAATTAGGGGCTCCTACTGAGGTATTGTAGAAGTCAGGGCTTGTAGGGTCTTCATTTGTTATTGGGAATTTGTACTGGTCTTCATTGCTTATTTGTATATAGAAGTCTATGTGTTTAGCAAAGAAGTCATTCGGACTTTCGCTAATTGGTCTTATCTTTGTATTCATTGGTGGTTCCTTTCTAAGGTTCATTTTTTGTTGTTTACTTGGTTCTGTATTAGGCAGAGTATTGAGTGTTGATGGCTCATAGGGTGGGGATATGGGTGTATGTTGTGGGGGATTGTGGTTTGAATTTAGGTCCTCAGAGTTCTTCATTTTATTCTTTCTCACTTGTAGGGAAATGCTAAAGTGGTTTCTTTTTGGTTCTATCGATTTTCTTTGGGCTTTGCACGGGTAGCGCAGACTTAGGTTTTGTTTTTTGTTACTGGGGATACACTGTGTTGGTTTAGTTAATGCTGTCGGGGGATTAGTTTGATTACACTGATTACTGAAAATCAAACTAATTACTGGTCACATTAGGAATCAAACCTGTATTGGTTGCGTTGCAAGCCACCGCCTTATCCCCTTAACTATGGCTGCTCCACTTCGAATTTAACAAACTGATTTAATTTTAGTGTCATTAATTAATAACCACGCTACTAAATATTGAATGTAAAACATTTCTTTGCTTAATCTATTATTAACTTTTCCACAGCATTAATAGTAAATTGTATGCTGCCAAGTTGTTCACACAGTTTTCTAATTAATATGATTCTAAGTCGTCAATATCTTATATAAGTACCTCTGGAATCAAGAATCAGTTGCTAAAGTAGTAAGGTCATGTGTAGTGAGCTCCTTGTTCAAGATCACACGTGGCACGTCTTGCTTCAATCAGTACTTTACACCAAGTATTGCAGTTACATATATACATATCTATATTTAACACCCCACTTGATTTTATTAAAATCTATGGTTAACATGTTAGCTGCCATCCTTATAATGAGTATTTTTGCTCTAAATTGCCAAAACTTTTTATGCAAATATTTAAAACAATGATGCATTATATTTACCATGCCACCATTTTTGAGTATAGAAATAGTACATACATAGGCATTATATGTATATAAATATGTCGGGAGTATTGGCCCGACACAGTTTTTTTAGTAGCGTATACGGCACATAAAAAACTCTGTCGGGCATATCGGCCTGACACATTTTGAGGTAAATTTGTTTTCATGGTTTGGCTACACTGACTGCAAGATGAAAGTAATCCAGTATTCAATATGTATTACGTTATCTCAATACCAACATTCACTAAATAAGTCTGTCGAGCCTATACTCCTGATAACTTGCCCATAGAACATGCCAACATTTAAAGTTTAATGAACAACTTTGTATACAACAAAAAACTTAGAAATTCGCTCTGTAAATAGTATGATGCTTGCAGTACAATAAAGTGTCACCGGTTTCTTTAAGAAAGCAGGACCAGTCGAGTAACAATAAAATAACCAAAAAGTTACTGAACAACAATGTCTGTCTGACGGCATCTAACTGAGACAAAGAGCCGTCGGGCGTACTGGACTGACACGGCAGCTAAAGTGTTAAAAAAGAATGGATTTTCAATCTGTTACTCTAATGAACACCAGAAAAGAAGTTTTAAAATCTACGTCTTGAATACAATGTGAATAAAATCTCTTTGTAATGACTTATAGACACCAATCCATAAATTATTTTCTCTGCACTGTTTCTAGCAGCTGTGAACAGCTGTTTCATATTCCATCCTATCAGATCGTTCCTCTATGTAATATGGCACACATTCTCATTCTTTTTCATCGGCATGTTCATTCACATTCTTTTTTTTATCATCCATTCTGATCCAGAAGATCTTTTGGCTATTTATCTCAAGCTGTGATAAGTTTTACATAGTCTCAACCTCTTCTTATTCGTACAAATAAGTTTAGTCTCTTTTGGAGTATATATGAATATATGCTCAGTGTACATGCACTTCAAGTTTGTGTTGTGCCGGGCAACGTTTGTGGCAGCTGCGGTAAATTACACAGAAAGGTCCGTTTAATTCGATGGCTTCTTTTTTCTTTCTTGAGATTATTTTCTTACATATGCATCCTCTGCATGCGTTTGATACATCCTAAAGTAAGAAAACACCTCCAAGAATAAAAAGGAAGCCATCAGATCGGACGGACCTTTCTTGCAGTGACTTTACAACTATGAATTATGTAATAAAGAAAATATGTAAGTACTTTGAACCTCTCAATATTTTATGGTGCATAAAACCACCTTGTTTAATGTGACAGTCCTTCATTTAATCCTATATAATTATATATATATATATATATATATATACAGTAGAACGTCGATAATTCGGACGTCAAAAATCCGGACCGTCAATAATCCGGATTTGTATCTACGTATTACTGCACACCGATTGTGTTTCAAATGTAAATTAATTTTTAAACGGAAATGGATTTTGACATTTTTTACTTTAAATAACTAAAAAAATGATGATAAAGAGAAAGAAGGAGATATTGATGGTGCTGTGAATGAAATAAGAGAAATATGCAGCACTCTTCCGGGATTTGAACAATGCGACAAAGATGACACCATGGAGTCGTTGGCTGTTGATAGCAACGATCCTGGCTACCAGATTTTGACCGACCAAGAAATAGCTGACATGTTAAATGAAGGTATGTAGCATTACTTAAACATACATTACATCCAACGTATTTTTACCTTTGTATTTTAGTCAAACGCCTGAGCTTATTTTAGTTTCATACTGATGTAATTGTTAATTTTCTGTTATAAAATGTTACAGTACACTGTACTGTACAGTACCTATGGTTTTTTGCCAACATTCTGATTGATAATCTTTTGTACGTAACATAGTGTGTAAAGGCAGGAAAAGAAAGCATTTATTTTTGGTTGTTTATTTAAGCAATTTCTTTCAGAAGAAACAGAAACAATGGAATCTGACAGTGACGACCCAGAACATGAGACAGAAGAAACAGGGCCAACTCATTCTGAAGCGTTTGTAGCAGCGGAGACACCGATGTCATGGCTAGAGAAACAAAACGAGAGCTCACCCAATCAGCTGATTCTTTTAAAACGAATTAAGGACATAGCTACGAAAAAACGAACCACTACAGCAGTTCAAAAACCTATTACACATTTTTTTAAAAGCTAAAATAGTGTTTGATGTTTTTACTGTACACATGTTGCTACTAACAAATTACAATACAGTGTTTGAACATAAAATATGTTTTTGATTAATTTCACCTCTAAACCCTTTATTGTATAAGAGGAAATATAAAATTTTAAAATGTTTGTGTACTTTAATCGTGTATACTGGCCTTTTTAAGGTAATTTCGATAATCAGGATAATTTGATAATCCGGATGGGGTCCGGTCCCAATTAATCCGGATTATTGACGTTCTACTGTATATATATATCAATCCTCAACCCCAAGGCTTTGAAATTGTTCTTGAAATTAATATTATGTTATATATTACTCTTGATACTAAAACTTTCCATAAATGCATTAACGACCAAAGATATGATTTCAAAGATTAAAATCGTGAAAAAAGTGTATTAGTCCATACTCTTTACCATGGCACAGTTTTGATCAATGTAGACCATAAAAATAATCAGATCTTGTACACCCTGTACTAATAATTCCCACTTCAGAAGAACACAATGAGCACGCGACTCTCCTAATGTCAACATCAGATCAAAACATTATTATTGGGAACCACCTGAACAATGCTTGCTCGTCAAGGGGTTTCATACTGTCAGGATTACGTTAAAGTATGTTATTGGAAATTAATAAATCAAGTCAAAGGATTAGAGTGTAATTGGAGACATAATAATCATTCACGTTACTGAGAATCTATGTACAATGTTTCTCAATACTATGAGTTTATCAATTTTTAGGCAACAAGAGAATCTAAAAATGACACAAAAACCTCAACTTGCCGTGAGTTAAGCAACACAAGTAAATATAAATTAAAATGTAGGCCATTAATTATTTCTGGTACATTACCTCAAATGAAGAAACTCATTTTGCTCAAAATATAGTATGAGTATACAAATAAAACAAAATATCTCGTTATGTTTAATAGTTAAAAATTTGATAATATACGAGTAGCATTGGGATGTGTTCCAATTAGAATAAAAGGTTTTGAATTTACACATCCTTTAGTTGCTATAGCATTGTATACTAAATCTTTAATTATAACTGACATTATTGTTCTCATCAACAATACTTTAATATGAACAGACAATTATTTTAAATAGACAACCTTTTTAATTGTTTTTAATATTGTTAATATTACCATTATTATTTATGATTTAGTGGAACCCTGACAACATGAATCTGAAAAGGATTGAAAAAAGTTTGAGTAGTCAGAATATAATGTGAGAAGCCTAAGAGGTGCTGAATGTAGGACTGACCATAACTTAGTACTTGTTAAGATAAGACAAAAACTGAAATGGGAAAAACGAGAAAAAGATACAGTGGAAGTACGGTGGGACACATCTAAACTGAAAAACATAGAAAATCAAACATAAAAGTTAAATAATTCACATGTATGCATGAGAACTCAATGCTTGTATGTTATTGTAAATAATTACTACCCCATTTGGTCCATTTAAATAAATTCCACTAAAAGCAGGTATGTTACACCCATAATTGATGAAAAAACAAAAGAAAGATAACTTAATAAAGGTCATTCAACTTATGAAAGATTTTCATGGGATTGACAACTTGACGGCTGAAGCAACACTACAGTTCGACTTTTGGGTGGATAGGGAGTGTACCAGACTATTCCACCATCGACATGTACCATATAAATAATAAAAAAGAATTTACAGTAACTTTTAATTTTAAAATTAATCTTGTTTTAGAATTTATATTATTTACTTAACATAATTTAGGCATATGACTGTAGTTCACAGGTGGAAGACATTTACTTTCTCTTACAATTTTATTTTGTATTACAATGTAATTTTTATTTAATTTATATATAAACTCGAGAAGGGCTTTATAACCCACCCGCCCACCCATACACGTACAGAGGTAATTACCCACCCTTCCACCCATACACGTACAGTGGTTATTCAGTGGTTACATACAGTGGAGAGGTCATTCAGTACACTTTGGCGTGTAAAAACCTGGTTGCGTAGTACAATGGGAGAAGACTGACTGTCCAGTCTTTGTTTGTTGAGTCTGAACAGGAACAGAATCAAGGCCAAGAAAGGAATAAATTTTGTAAATTAAGTTTTGGATGTGTTTGCTCAAAATAAAAGAAATTTACAATTTGCGATTGTTTTTTAACAAGTTCTAGATACAAATAAAATGTGTTTGTAAATCTTTACATGTTACAATATGATTACAGTACAACATAAATTACAATAATTTTTCATTTACTTGAACTATTGTGAATTACATACACTAAGTTTCTGATTCTGCTCCAATTACAATTATTGTCTTTAAAGACGTTTTGAAATAATTTTGTTAACGTTCCTTTTACTATATTTATTTGTTTATTGGATTATTATAGACAAAATTCTAATAGTGTTTAAAACATTATGGCCGATGGACATAATAGTTCCAAGTTCTCTAGAGAATTTGGTAGAGAGGATAATAATATTTAGTAAGCATAGCACCACAGCCATTGAGATTAATCATTACATCACACTATATTATTAATTTTTGTTTTCTAATGTTAAAAATGATACAACAAAACAATAGGACTAACTGCCCAATCTGACAAAGCAAATTTAGGTATAAAACAGAGTAAAATGAACCATTTTGTACTTACATTTTAAACATTTTCCGTGGGAGGACCCCCGGACCTTCCTTTTTGCTGGAGAGTATTCCATTCACCAGACCTCCCGGCCCCCCGAACGGAAAAGTTAGATGAACACCCATGTTATGTAATACAATTTTGATTTGGATTGTCTACTGATTGAAATACAATTAATATTGTTCTTCAGTAAAACATGGACTTTTTACTATTCAAAATATGCGTAAAAAATAAATATCCTGTACTATGGCAATATACTGTTGTAACCCAGCTACGGGGGGGGGGGGGGGGGGGGGAGACTAAGCATTGTATAGATTGTAAGTGATAGATTCTGTTCACAGCCCTTTTAATACCAACAAGGTGTTTGTTCAATGGTTGTTACATTCAATGTGGGGAGGGGGGAGGTTTATGAAGGGTTCAGAATTGTCCAAGGGAGAAAACTGAGTATCAGATTAATCAATTAATCAATCTAGTCAGTACTACATAATGGATTCAATGATAAGTCATTTAGTTGCCCTGGCTATTGGGCTATTAATAATTGTCTTTTTTAAACATCAGCTGAGCTTATTTAGTAACAAAGACCAACCATCAATGCTGAATTCGATGGTGGGTTCTGTTTGTAAGGTAGTGTTTCTAATCATGTAACCTACCTCACGAAATGCAAAAATGAAGGCATAATACCTAAAGGATTGCAGCTTAAAACATGTAAAACAAGTAGGGCAAAAACTATGACTCTCGCAGCTAGTAACAAACTTTTGATTGAAGTACTTAAAGATAACCTTAGAAAGAAATCCTCTTTAAAGAATCAAATAGAAACAAACACACACCTTAAGGACATATTAGGAAATGATTGGAAAAAAATACTTTCTTGCATAAATGCCAAAGCACATCAAACAGACATAAAAACTAAGCAAAACCATACTAAAGAATTTAATGCTCTCAAACAAACCTATTCATCCTAACACACCTAAAAATTCTTTGAGCCTTGACTCACAAAATGGAATTTACCGAACATTACTGATGAATAATATAGTTAATATATCCAGCAAAACACTAACTAAAGAAGAAACTGATTTACTATCTAAAGGGCTAAATTTTTTTGTTGTTAATAAAAGACCTAACGTGCTGGATTTCATTACTGGAATTGAATCGGCTGCTCAACAGCTACCTGAGGAGGATGCCGATCAGTTCAGGTGTGTGGCCAGTATCGCCCTAAAGAAAATCCGACCCACCAAACCTAACCTCTGTAAAGCTGAACTCAACGCCCTAAAGGCCCTCAAAAGTGAACAGGACATAAAAATTTTACCTGCAGATAAAGGAAATGCCACAGTCATATTAGATAAAACTACATACGAACACAACATTCAAGATACTCTTACAGATGGAGACTCTATACACAGTACTAAATAGAGACCCAACTAAATCCTTTGAAAGGAAAATATAACAAACCCTTAGAAAACACAAAAAATACATGCCCGATAAATTACGTAGTAGGCTAACACCACATCACTCCAAAACACCACATATGTATGGCCTACCCAAAATTCACAAACCTAATATTCCCTTATGACCTATTGTTAGCTCCAGAGATTCTTCTGCCCATGAATTATGCAAGTTTCTCCTTCCAATAATCACTCCTTTGGCTAACAATACAACATCACACGTAAAGAATTCACTGAAATAACAAAAACCATGACCATAAATAATAATGACATTCTTGTAAGTTTTGATGTAGTTAACTTGTTCACTAATATTCCGGTAAAAGAAACTCTAAGAATAATCGAAAACAGGATTAACCAAGACACTAAACTTTCAGAACGTACCAAACTGCCAATTAACGTAATAATGGAACTTTTACAGCTTTGCACT
Organism: Stictocephala bisonia; assembly: GCA_035578905.1. Lineage (NCBI taxonomy): Eukaryota > Metazoa > Arthropoda > Insecta > Hemiptera > Membracidae > Stictocephala > Stictocephala bisonia. The sequence goes on from JAQJVL010000001.1 coordinate 8,238,658, forward strand.
GAATGTAATCACTTTGAAATAGAAGGTGAAATATACCGCCAGGATGATGGTATGGCAATGGGTTCCCAAATATCTACATAATAGAGTTTGAGGAACAAGCAATTGCTTCCTCAAATCTCAAACCCAAGGTTTGGCTTAGGTACATGGACGACAGATTTGTCTGCTGGAGTCACGGTGAACCAAATTTAGAAGAATTTTTAAAACACTTGAACAAGGTTTCACCCACCATTAAATTCACCATGGAAAAAGAAGTAAACAATAAATTATCATTTTTGGATGTAAATGTAGAAAAAACAAAACATGGCCTTAAAACATCAGTCTACAGAAAACAAACTCACACAGGCAAATAACTCAATATCAATTTTAACCACCCACAAACTGTTAAAGAAGGTGTAGCCTTCTCTCTCTTTGATAGGGCCCGAGCCATATGCTCAGACAAAACTAAACTAGATAATGAACTAAAAAATGTTTCCAAAGATCTAATAAACAATGGCTACCCTCAGTCTCTCATAAACAAATGCAAACAAATAAGAAAACGCAAACAAACACCCACTGACACAGAAAAGCTTAAAGCATTCATGTCCATTCCATATACGCCTAACCTTTCAGAAAAAATCAGACGCATAGCTAGGAAATACAAAATCAGAACATCATTCAACACACAAAACACATTAAGACAGTCTTTAACTAAAACTAAACCAAAGAATGAGGAGCAATCCTCCAAAAATGTATTATATTACATTACTTGTGAATGCAATGAAAAATACATAGGGGAAACAAAGAGACCACTGGAAGTTAGGCTAAAAGAACACAAAAATAACATTAAAAAAGGAGACACTACACATTCTAAATTAGCTGAACATGCCTGGAACAATGAACACAGATTTAACTGGGATAACACTAAAATACTTTACAGGGAACCACATTTTTTTAAACGTAAATTCATCGAAGGTGCCTTTATGAAACTAAATAATGAACAAGTAATCAGTCAAAGTAGCATAAAGTTAGACCCATGTGGGTTCCTTTACTTAAAAACACACTTGATAAAAAGTTCAGTACACTCATGACACCATCTAACCAGAATCCTACATCACCTGCACCTACAACAATTAAACACCCAATGAGTCTATGTCCCTGTCCCCGTACCTGAGTCACTGCATTCTTGGCGATCTCGGAGCGTACGTCCCTGACCTCGTCAGTCTGTGTATGGTTGTTGTGAAGTGTAGTGTGTATGTTTGTCTTGTCCCCGTGTTTTATCACCTTGGAGGGAACTTCGTAGACACTGCATTTGGATTGTATCATCCTCACTTCGTGCCTGGGACGTCTAGACGCCATCGTCACTGCGGGTCATAAGACTATAATTTTTGTAATATTTGATTATTGTATTGTTTTATTCCTAATAACTGTTGTCTTTTCAGGTTAAAATGTAATTGTAATAGTAGTATTAGTCCTTCCGAGTCATATATATAATTTTTTGTGCATGTTGAATGTTATTTTAAATTAATAGTGTTTTTCAGGGACCATATATTTATTTTATTTATGATTAGTTAATGTAATCTTATTTCAGTCTGATTTGAATATTAATTTAATTATGTTTTAACATTTTTTCGCTGATATTGTGACCTTGACAGCGCCTAATTGGTTATATTAATTTAACCCTGTTAACATTTTTATATTTAATAGAAGTTCATTTTGTTGTACCCTATTCTAGGATCTAGGTTAAAATATAGATAATTATTAAAATAGATTAGTTTAAGAACGTAGTTTAATAACATGTTTGTGTAGATGTAATTTAGTTTTTAGCTCTTAAAAAGGTTTGAGTCTTACCAAATCGAAATGTCGTGATTGGTAATTTTAACGTAATGATGGCAAATGTCCAACTACCTTTGTCTTCCTCATCGTAGACAAGATTTACAAGTCTTGTCTCAATTGTTTGTAGTTGTAATCATTTGTAAAAAGCCACTACTTTCACAAAGAGTCAAACTTAGTTTATATATGAGGAGGTCTATTTTACTAGGCAAAGTCAGGGCTAAGAAGCCCTCTCTCTCTAACACTTAGTCTGGGAACCAATGGTGAACGCTGTCGGCCATGTTGGTTTTAAGCCCATTAGAACAATGTTATTTTTTAACCGGGCATACAATCACACACATCCAAACCAAACAGTTATTTTAAACTGATTTTTTCCAAACAAATTGCTTTTGATCAAGAATAAAATTCCACGTTTCAATTGCTTTGCGAATTCCTAATTACTTTTAAAGAAAAAAATATTTAGTTTGAAGTTTTTATTTTCATTTATTTTTTAAAACTAGGTGTATGTATTCAAAATATCAAAATCCCAATGCTCAAAATTAACACGTTTAAAATGGCACCTAATACACAACTTTTGGTCAATAAATAACGAAAGAAAAATAGATTTGCAAATAACATTGTTCTTATGGGATTAAAACCAACATACCCGACAGCCTTTGCAGACTCTTAAAGGTGACTTCGGGACAACCACCAGTGACCGGGCAGGTGGGCTATGTGCAACGATAGGATTGCTCAGCAGTTACCCATCTAAGGAACAGCCACGCTCATTGTTTTGCTTGACACAATAATCTTGCGATAACGTTGCAACCCTCCAGTCAAGGCCACTGGCTAATAAGTATTTAGCTGTTGAAGGTTTCTGGATACTGAGATATTATTTTACTTACTCTTGGATACTGAACATTAGTTTAAGGTTATAATTAACATATAAAGACGATAACGATTGAAACATTGTTATAGAATACTTGAAGCATTGAAAATCCCCAACAAATTAACAATCATGAACAATCCAAACCAACAAATAACTTTCAAACAACAGATGATTGAACATTGTACATGATCGTAATAGAAATAACATTGTACACTTACCTTCATGGGTATAAGTTTGATGATAAGGTACAGAATTACCATGATTGATGCACTCATGCCTAAGATGATAACTGACACATAATAGAAGAGAGTGTTTTCAGAAAGTGATTTTGCATTGTACACCAGCAGAGCTCCAGTTAAATACAGCATTAAGAAGGAAAAATTCACATCTGGAAAAACAAATCAACTATCTTCAAATGTACTACACTTGGGAGACCTTTTCCATACACTTACTTTGTATTTAGTCATGTTAAGAAAACTAAATCAGCCTTTCCCCACTCGGCATTTGGTATTAACTATTAATTTATATTATACAAAAGTAAATAATTAATTGAATCTTGACTAAAAGAGAACTTACAATACTGAATGCAAAACTAATCACAACAGAAAATAACTTTTACTATTTAGATAAAACTGCATGTTCTTACTTATGTATGCCACATCAGGATTCACTGTATATTTTTATTTTTTTTTTAACCCTGCTGATGGCAAATATTACCAGATTTCATAGCATCAGCATTCTGCTTTAGGGTTGGGATGTTTTTGTTTGAGAAAATTTCACACATACAATTACAGTATTATGACCATCTAAAGTCTTTATTTTTATTATACTGTTCTACATATCTAAAATTTATCCAACAATAATATGGTAGACAAGCTGAGGGACAAGCATCATTACAACACTCGATTTAGAAAAGAAATTTCCGTCAATGCTCAAAAACTAGTTTTTTTTTTTTTAAATAGAAAGCATCTTATGCAGGAAAGATTTTTAGAAAAAATTCCATCTGAGATAAGAGGTATTGATGAGCTTAAGAAATTTAAAAGCAACCTACAAATATTTTTAATTTCAAAACCTTTGTACAGTTTTGATGATTTGTAAGTTTCCCCTTTTCTACTTATTCTCACTTATTTTGTCTCATGTTATATTATATTTTTAGTTTAGATTTACTGATGCCATTCAATGTATGCTAATATGTACTTTACGAATAAAGTTATTTTCAATTCAATTAAATTGGAAAGTGCCAAATTTCCAGCAGTACGACACGCTACTACAACTAACCTAATGAAATTCAGATGTCTAAATGTTGTTGCAATTTTAATGAAAATGTTAAAATTCCAATCTATAAGCAGACATCACATATATTAAAAATGTATGAAAATTCCTTGTGGGGTATCTAAAAATAAAATGAAAAACTACATAAAACTATGACTATTGATTTTTTTTAAATTGTTACACGTAATATTCAAAGAAACTAACAGCATGTGAGATTTCTAGAAATACTTCTCTCCTTTTTTTTAAATGATATATAACTTGTTTTGTCAAATATATATTGTAATAAATAATTTAGTTGTTTATTTTAAATAAATAAGCGTATTACAAACTTAATTTTAATAGTAAATATATAGAGAGAAAACCCATCTGTGCAGCTTGTCTATAACAGGAGAAAGGTTTGGTCAAGTGGCATACAACAAATGCTTTTCCATAGTTGCAAATGGAGAATACAATGAAAACATTTTCATCAGCATCTATCTACAATGTATTTTATAACTAAGGATCTTGAAAATTTTTAATGAGAGTGTAGGGAACTAATATATCAACTAAAATCAACGTTGAAAGAAACTCATTGATGAAAACACAATTCACAAATTTATCTTGGTGGGTTTCAAACTGGCAGCCATTTTATTGTGAAAAAATTGACATTTACAGAAAATGCCTACTCTCCTAATAAAAGACCTTTGGTTGCATTCCATTATATGCCCCCCAAATATAATTAGGTTAGGTTAGGGTCGGTTGGTAGGTAGGTAGGTTAGGTTATTAGAGCTGTATAACATAGTTTATATTTGAGGGGCATTTAACGGAATCTGACCAGACCTTTAATTTTATTTAAAAAAGTCAACCTATTCTTCAAGTTGTTTATCCGAATTCCCTGGGACCATTCTTCAGATGTGATAAAAAAATTTACAGTAATTTTTTGATGTGATAAAAAATGCATATATTTTGGTGTAGCATAGTTATACTAAGTTTTGATCTTTTCCATTAATTCACTACCATAACTATAACTTAGGTCAATCTAACATAACCAAACCAAACCTAACATAATCTAAACAAACCTAACATAACCTAACCAAAGCAGTGGTAGTGACTTAACAGAAAAGGTCCTTAAGTTTAACTACCTAATCTGTAATAGTTGAAAAACTATAACGTCATCCCCAGAGTATTTGGACACTTTGTATTGCAACTAATAGAAATATAAATTCAAGCAGTGGAATCATATTCAATTTTGGTTTCATACTGTTGCATCGTAGCATATGCAAAATGTCTGATAAATAATAGATTGCACCATAATGCAGTCAATAAAAGATGTAGATTGTAGGTTACTTTGCTAACTACAGAATATTAAAACCAAGAAAAATATAGTGTGATAATTTTTTTCAAGGTTTGATTATTATTCTTTTCTTACCTGTGACTTCAACTTTAAGGATGTAATCGCTGTATGTACGAATTCCAAAACATGTGGAGTTGAAGGGATTTAAATCTATACTTTTATGCTGCCAGTTCCAATCAAAAGTCCATGAGGATCGCTGAGCTTCAAATTGTTGCCAAACATCATCACTATCATAACCCTTATACAAATCGTAGTATTCAGGATTTAACTGTGTTTCAACCTAACGAAATAACAAAGTATTTAAAATTAGATATCTCAAAGATAAAATACCTGAAGAATATCATTTACCTCAGATAGTTAACATTATACCCTAAACCATTATGGGTTGGTAAAAATATTAAAAGATATTACAAATCTTAACTATTCATTTTATTCAAGACTAGATACACTAAAAGGATTTGATTTCCTAAAGGAACGGTTTGTTGAAAATAAAATTGGGTTTGAAGGCTTCTTCTCAATATACTGGTAATGCATCAATCTTTCCACAATATTAACTTTACAATTGTTTAGCAAAGGCATGTCATAATATTTAACCATTATTATTTTTGGATCAATATTCAAATACAGTGGACTTATGATTATCTGGATCAATGTGACAGCTTACAGATCCAGATAGCATTAATTCCCTATGGGCTGGAGTTCAAGGTTGAGTTGTATATAAAAATGTGACTTTTTTAGTGGTACACATAAGTCTCAAGAGGCCCTTGGTGTTACACTACCCAAAGAGTTTAGGAACCTCTGAACTAGAGAACATGAGTTTCAACTGTTCATGTCTGAAAGAATGGAACAGAATTGTATGGCTTTTTGTTAACTGGACGAAACATCCGAATGTTTACACAAATGTAACAATAGGTTACAATTTGTAAGTGGAGCTTATAATTGGAAGCCACTTACAACTCAAATATCAGTTATGTCCAAGGCTAATTATTTAAGGTTCAAGCAGTATACAAATTCATTGATCTTCTTACTAGATACAGTTACAGTCTATAAGCATAAAAAATTTCTTAGAAATACCATCCTGTTGATACAAAATGTAATATGCTGTTGAAAATTGATAACCACTATAGTCACATAGCCATCAAAAATTATTTCCTTATTTATCCAGAAATTAGCTTTCCATGGATTAATTGTTAGTGATTACATAAAATATCAGCATAATAAAATGGTCTTGGAACAAAACGCAGTGTTTTTTAAATTATCTGCCAATTGAAGAGTACTTGGTCAGGAAAATGTTTGGAATTGGTCAGATTATAGTGAAAATGTTTTAAAATACTAAAGGCAGAATTCATTCAAAACAAGATACAATTTTTCATTATTCCTCAGTTTTATATGTTCCATTCACTGAGAGTTGAGAGTGAAGCTCTACCCACTGGTAGTGTGACATAGGCACTAAGCCGATTCACAGCATTCACATGTAACTGTAGTGATGAAATGTTCCTGAACCTCTGACTGACTTGACTGCCAACTGGGGATGCCAATGAATTAGTCTTGTTGTAAATTAAGGGTTAACATGGACCACCCTCTTTTTATTGGCCAGCGCCCTTGTGACAGCGACAGTCTAGGCAGGGTCTCACTCTCAACTCTCTGCAAATAGAGTGTAAGTTTTGAACTAGCGTATCTGTTCCTAATAAAAGATGGTATAATAAACAAAACTTACACAGACAGACATCCAAATTCTCAGGATCCCCTTTGACAGTCCTGGGAAGCAATATATTACAGGTAAATCCCTTCGTGAAGCATACAGTTCATATTGGCAACAATTGTACACTTGGCCCGGAAGTATAGGTTCAGCTGAAACACAAATATTGATTTATTATTAGTAAATTGAGGTATAATTCAGGTTTCCAACAACTGTACACTTTGCCAGGAAGAATAGGTCAAGCTATAACACTAATATTGATTTATTATTAGTAAATTGAGGTATAATTCAGGTTTCCAACAACTGTACACTTTGCCAGGAAGAATAGGTCGAGCTATAACACTAATATTGATTTGTGTGTAATTTATTACTAATGAATTCGCTTTATTATGCTTAACATTATATTTCCTGTTCCTTCTGTATTTATAGACTGTTGCACTAGGCACCAAGTTCAATGCATAGTGTTATTTGTTGTAACTTTGTCACCAGTAGTCAGAATCAGTGACCCAGCTGAATAATGAAGTTTAACTACAACTTCCTTCTGTTTTTCAGCTACTATTAAAACAATAAAACAAAACATATGTACAAAGAATACAAACACTTCACAATAAAATTCTGTAAAGAATGTAAACAGAAAGAAATAGAAATAAATAAAAAGGAATCTTAAACTACAAAAGAAAAACTGCATATCATCGAACACAGATTCTAGTGAATCTCTGAAAAAGATCGCTTTAGATTTAGGAATAGGAATCATTGTAAGTTGTCTCATAAGTTGTCTCATTGTGTATGTAGTATATAACACAAAAATGCTGTGGAAGAAAACCTCACTAAAAAGAAAGTTGAGATATCTAAGGAAACGAATATTCAACCAAGTACTTTAGCTTATTTAGCTACATAGATAGTTTCATTTTCCCACTATTATTATTCATTAGCCTACAGTAAATAGCTTTAGATCGTTCAATGTAGACAGTGTAGTATGTAAAGCTGTGATTACACCTACCATTAAGATTTGTTCTACAGTACAGTATATGAAAACGAACCTCTGTACTACGAATTTGGTACGATTATTGTACCACGAATATTGTACAATTCCCTCCAGAATTCATGGTATCAAGGTTCTACTGTAATATCTTATCCTTGTGTCAGAAATAAAAATAAGGTGAAAATATTCCATTTTAATTGTAGGGCCTATTTATGATTTTAAGCACATTGTTCTTTTCACTCATTACGCTTTGTAGACCTACTCAAAAGTGATCTTAGTGCATGGTTATAAAATTACTGTGTTATATGTTCTGATTGAAAATATATTAATCAACCAATATTCCACAATGTAGTATAAAAATTGTAAATTTTTTAACATCTTCAATACCTATTGTTATTTTATTAGTAATACTTAAAAACTAGGAACTTCACAAATATTAAAAAAAAAAAAAAAAAGAATTGGGTAGACTATAGGAAAGGTTATAGTATGCATAAATGTACATTACAGATTTCAATGTACCGTTTATGCATTGCCTATCTGGGGTTGTGAGAGTCAAAGAACCCTTTACATTTTTCGTCTTCAAAGGAAGGCGTTAAGGGTGATATTTTCTATTGACAGACTTCAATCCTGTAGAGAAATATTTAAATCTTGCAACATTCTGACGTTTCCATCTCTTTACATCTATGAAAGCCTAACAAAATCTTTCAAAGTTCAGTAGTTCTCCAACAAATAAATACGACCTCTGTCCTTCGCCCAACCTTCAAATACCAGCACATCGCACCGCTTTCTTCAGAAAACATCTCTTCTTTAATGCAATAGCAATTTTCAACAAACTCCCAAAAACCATTCAAACCGAGTCAAACCACTTGAGCTTTAAAAACAAACTAAAATCCTTTTTGATTAATAAGTGTTTTTACAGCGTCCGGGAGTTCATGACTGACGGTGCTCAAGATTTTTGAAACACATAACAAGAGTTTACATTTGAATTAAGTATTCATGATCATTTTCAAGTTATATATTATTATTATTATTATTATGTTGTTATTGTGTAAAGTATATTTTAATAGTGAAAAGTGATATAATTATAGCACAAATGTTGACAAGACTAATGCATGTAACATGTTGATTTTGGTCAAATAAAAGAGTTATTGAGTTATGTATTATTCTCTTATGTATTATATATTCTTTGGAAAGTGCTGAAAAGAATACTGTATAGTATGTAATATATACAGTACTAAGGCTAAGCACACATTAGCAATTAATCGCCCCTAATTATTTAATTGGCCAATCTGCGCTACATAGTTTTGAATGGAAAATCCCACACAGGCAGTCAAAATTGCCAATGATTTTAAATTCATTCGCGCACACCTCACAGATTTCTGGATGAAGCGATAGTCAGTTGAAATCTGTAACGTACAAGTTTTAACCTGGCCGTACACACTAGCACTAAATTACTCCCCCGTCTTTAATATCAGTTATCTTCTGTGAGCAAGTTTACCTGAACATTGTTTCAGCTTTTCTTTGGTGTTTTATTGAAAATTACTATTTTAGATACAAAAATGTTTATAGGTGAAAGTAAAAAAAAAAACCCCATTTATAGAGCAAAACTCTCAGAGTATATTGATAGAAACATTAAAAAAATTGTGGTATAAGCTGAGCATTTATGTTTGTTTCAAATTTAAATTGCCTTCAAGATTTCGGCTGATGGGAAAATCGCTAGTGTGTGGTAAGCCTAAAACAATCCCTAGGCCTACAATGTCCTTAAAAATTAAGCCTCAGTACTGAGTGTTACTATTGCCAGTTAGCGGGTTTGAAAATAGCTCCTTTCATAAATAAACTGTACTAACAAAAATACATTAAACAAGTTGTTCCTAAAATATCCAATGAAATGATTGGTTTTAAAGTGCCAATTTTTGTTTGTTTGTAAAATTGACCTTTTCCTAGACTTTTTTTAAAGGAACCTTTGGATTTACTGCATCTAAAAACGATTTTGAGGAAAAAACTTAATGCAGTGTTATTTCAGCCGATGTACCGTATAGATGAAAACTGAATAATGTTCTCCCATCACTTGGTGATAATATCTGGTTTAAAAAACTAATCCAAATCTGAAAAAGATTTTTAAAACACACACTAACATTTAACACGTTGACTGCCATGAGGGCCACCGGTAGCCCACACAACAATTTTAGCTCACGCATGAGGGCCAACGGTGGCCCTCGCTAGATTTCAGCCTGGCGCCACAGCTGTTTCTACGGTAAAGTTCAATATTCATTGTTCCGAGTTCTGTCTTCCATGTAACCAGAAATGACCTCCCCGAGTACAGAAATAGCCGACATCCGGTCTTTTCCCGCCATTTTGTGAAGTTATTGATGAGGTACACCGGTGGCCCTTATGGCGTGGGGGCAAAACTTTACATATGCCATATGATATTATGTTTCAGCTGTTTTGTTGTGATTTTTATATTTTCTTCCCACGCACTGATCAGCTTTTGAGGTTAGGTGTTTAGTAAGTGACATTGATTCTTTTTGTGACAGAAACTAGTCTGTCTAAATGTTGTAAAAACTAGTTCAAATATATAAAAACGTATTTAGGGTTGCTTTATTAAAAAACCAGAGGACTATCATTAAAAATTACGTAATACTAAAATTGGCGCTACAATTTGTGTTTGATTTATAAAAGACGCGGAGGCCACCGGTGGCCCACATGGTGCACAGCGGCACGTAGGCCTATGACGTGGGCTACCGGTGGCCCTCATGGCGTCAGGCGGACATACAGTTTTACTACGGCGGCCTCAGAATGACACAATAAATTATCTACGCTGGCAGTCAACATGTTAAATTGTGGATTAAATTTAAACACGGTTTATTTATTTACTCCAATTTACAATGAATACAAATGAGATGGCATAGTTGTGGAAATATGGACAATGACCAGCATATACACAGTAATTTAAATATAAACATATAACTAAGCAAGCAATAATAATTATAAGCATAATATTTAACAGGCAACAACCATCAACAATTTATGCAATAGCAACTAGCAAAATAACAATCATACATAATTCAAGCTAGCAATAACTGGCACAAGCAATAAATATTCAACAAGCAAACATGTAAAAAGAAATAACTAGAGAGAAATAAATAATTATCTTATTAGTACTAACAAGCATAAGATTTACATGTAACAGCAACTAGCAAAATAACTTATCGATTGTACATAATTTAAACTAGCGACAACATGCAACAAACAATAAATATTTAACCAGCAATAAATATTTAACAAGCAAACGTGTAAGAATAATAACTAGATTAGTTGTTGTACGAGAAGGCAGTCTTGAGTGAAGTTTCTTAAGTGAAACAACTACATTTTTCTCACAGATATTAGGCCTATGCCATAAATTATACCCAAGTAGGCCTAAACCTATATCTCCTGAAATTAATAATAGGTCTAAAAAAAACATGTTGACATCTTAAAATGAATTGGAGGCAGACAAATATGAAACAAACTAATAAGATTTAAAGTTCTCCTAAATTTTAACTGACCATAATATATGTATAATTTATGTAGTTAATTTAAATACATGCTTAACGTAGAGAGGTTACATTTCATTACATACCTAGAAACCCGTCAGGTGGAGTTGACGTATTGACTGCTCCTGTTAAACAAAGTATTAAAATGGAGAAAAATAATTGCATCTTTAAAAGATGTTATTACTTAAATATAGGGTACACACAAAACAGGATTGTTACACAGTAAAATTTATTAGATAGAATCAAATCTCAAGCAAAGTCAAAATGATAAAAAAACATATTTAAATGCGGGAAACCTTATTTAGAAATGTTTTGTGGGCTAAGATTTATTTCACGCAGCTTTGCTGTTGTATAGTTACCAAGGTTATATAAGATTATTATATAAAAATCCCCTACCCACCCTTAAATACATAATATTGTAAGCAAAATTTAAACTGTAATTTCATAAAGATTGGGGGAAATATTTTTTACTAAAAAATATTACAGAAAGTTATTTTTATAAAACATGTATTGAAAAGTGAGATATTAAATTGAAATGCAATATTTACTTTAGTCATATGATATCCCTAAATTTAGTACAAGAATACCTTCCTAATGGTTTTGTTAAAATAGCTACTAACTGGTCTTGTGATCGATTGTCCTATCCTTCACTCTTTCTTTTACAAATATATGTTGTACATTCACTTGTTTTAACCGTTTGGTTTCACTACTTATTGTAACGTGGTTAGTTAATTGTAGCTTTATTAGCTATTATTAACTAGCTTTATTTAGTTTTAAATATGAATTTTGTTAGCGTTTGTATTCCAGATAGAGCTGATACCTCTTTTTCTGTTGCTCCATAAAGAAACACTCGTTTATTTGATGAATTGGCACACTATTGTGATTTTGCAACAACAAAAAATTAATGTCGTTATGTTGCTACAGGCGGATATGTTTCTAAGAAATGAGATTTGTTAGATTGTTGGAAACTCCGAGCAACCAATCTAGCTTTAAACATGTTTATCTCACAATAAATATCTTTCTTGCGTTAAAAAACCCACTTGGTGTTAATTTATATCTGCTAATCATGTCTACATTTTGGTCGTTCAGTTATTTTCCAAGTAGGTTTTTTTGTAGCATTCTCATTTCTTCACATATAGCTTCTTTCCATTTACTTGAACTGTCATATGTCATTGCTTCTTGTGTCATATTAATTTTGACTAAAAAACTAGTGTTATAATATTCATACACCCATGGCTTCTTAATTGCTTATACACCCGTGGTGACTCAGTGATTAAGGCTTCGGAGGCAGTGTACTTGATTCGAATCCCCACTGAGCTAACGGTCGGTACTTCACTCGTTGAATAAAGTTCACGCACAGGACTGTAGGCACATGTGAACTGGTGAGTGAAGTGAAAAAAGAAAATAATTCAATCTTGATATCGTAGATTTCTCAGACTGTCTTCTGGATGTTATATTTCAACATGTTTATCTAGAATATCTTCAACAACAGTACTCTCTTATGAGGTTTTTTTTTGGAAATTTTTCAATATCCCTCGAACTAGTATTATTCGATTAGCTGTAATCATCTCCTTGTCATCTTCATCGTCACTGTCATCTTGATTTCTGTATATTTCCTCACTTTGCTCAATTATTCCAGAAATACTATTTCCAGTGTTGCTGTAAAAAATCTAAAATATAATGTCCTTAGGGAGCATTTACAGTTAACAATATGCATCTACTGTAATGTTTCCTTTGTTGTATGGAATATAACGTTACAACTAACCTAATTATTTCTTCTCATTTGGGGTGCAAATACGATATCCCTTAGTGGTTTCACAATATACCACAAACATACCACATTTGGATTTGAAATCCCATTTCTTTCGTTTACCATCAGGAATGAGGACATAAGCTTTTGATCCAAAAACTTGAAGCCAAGTAAGATCAAACTGTTCGCCTGTCCACAGTTGATAAGAAGTTTTACCTTTAACAAACCTTATGTCACTACGGTTAATCACATAAACAGGTTATTTTGACTGCTTTAGCCCAAAAAGTTTTATTTAAGTACATGCTGGCCAGCATAGATCGAGCAGACTCCAAAACTGTTCTAATCCACGCTCAACACGTCCATTTTGTTCAGGGCAACAACTACAAAGAAATCAAATGACATGCATTACCTGTCAACTTGGCTATTTAAACAATTCTACAAACATTTGCTGGGTCCTTTGACACATTTAATAAACCTTACCTTCTGGACATTTCTCTTCTTCCCGTAAAATGGCTAAAATCATACCTATTTTTAAGAAGGGAGATCAAAATTCTATCAGCAACTTTAGACCTGTTTCCATTCTTCCAGTGCTAAGTAAGGTCTTTGAGAAGGTTTTTTAGCACATTTAAGTCAATTTTTACAAAAATACAATCTTCTTTCTAAAGATCAATTCGGTTTTAGTGAAGGGAAATCTACAATAGATGCAATTGTTTGTCTGCTTGAGGGATTAAAAAATCACAGACTCGCTTTAAGCGTCTTTTTAGATCTACCTAAGGCATTTAACTGTGTTGACCACAACATCCTGTTAACAAACTAGAAGCTAATGGTGTACGAGGAGTGCCACTTTCGTGGCTCAACTCGTATTTACATGGAAGGTCCCAGACAGTCCAAGTGTCCAGCCATTTATCAAAAATCAATCAACTTAAATTTGGTGTCCCCCAGGAATCGATACTCAGCCCCTTACTTTTTTTGATCTACGTAAATGATATATCATCATCTCTATGGCACGGAAGACTTGTCCAATACGCTGATGATACGACCATTGGTTTTAGTGAAAAATCTAAATCTGACTTAGAAATTCATATATTTACGGAATTAAATGGACTAAAGCAACATTTGACAAACATTAATTTAAGAACAAACACAAATTTCATTCATTTCTGTCTAACATCACATTTGGAGTATAGTACCAGAGTGATGGTAGACGAAACAGAGGTCGAAGAAGTCCAAGCGACCAAGTTTCTTGGTGTGTACTTGGACCGCTGTTTAACATGGAATAATCATATTGATAGCGTTTGCTCCAGAGTGATCTCTGGAATTTATGCTATGAAAACACTATCTAAGTTCTGCTCAATTCAAGTAATGCTGACAGTGTATTATGAACTCATCTATCCTCACCTATCCTATGGAGTGATGCTCTGGGGCAGTTGTACAAACAACGAATTTACAAGATTGTTCAGGTTACAAAAAAAGGTAATAAGAATAATCTGTAAATAAAAATGACAGAATCATGCAAAACAGCGTTCAAAACATTACAACTGTTGACCCTGCCTTGCATATACATCCTAGAAACCACCTACTATTGCAGGTCAAAATGTGTTCTCACACGAGGCACAGACATACATGATCATGCAACTAGAGGTAGGGAAAACTTCCGAACTGGGAAACACAGAACGGTTGTTTTTGAACACCTTCCTTCACAGGTTGGTGTACATTTAATCAACAGTTTACCATCCAAATATAAAAGCCTCAATTCGCTCAAGCAGGGTCGTATTTCCAATAAGGCCGAGTAGGCCGTGGCCTATGGCGGCAAATATCCAGGGGCGGCAAATATCCATGTAACATTGATATAAAAATATATTTATAAATGTAAAATGTCAATAGAAAAACCCGAAAATGTAAACATCAATACTATGATAAGCTGCAAAACACCATAGCAATCACTCGCTACTGGGGTTATTATAAATATATATTTCATTTATTAAACCTAATGCAGTGTCGGCGTGTGGTTTATCAACCATACTACAGTATTTGTATTATCAAACTGGGAGTGCGGCTAAACGCCATTTAGCTACCTGGAGTCCAGCCGCACTCCCAGTTTGATAATACTTGTATACCAGCGGGTCCTCAATCTGAGATCACTGGTTGGTTGGCGGCTGGGCGTGTGTATGGTCAATTATTGATTGAAAAGCAAGAAACATTTTTTTCAATAGGATATATTCAAGGCTTTTGGCACAACTTGATGACGAAATCATTTACTGGCGCAATATTTTAACCCAAGTAGTTGCTGCCATTTGGGCTCTTACTTGAAGAAGTCTGCCTCTTAGGGGGGACAATAGTATAATAGGTTCTCAAAGGAATGGAAACTATTTGATGGTTTTGGAATTAATCACTGAATTTGATCCTTTCTTGGCAAAACATATTTCAAGACATGGAAATCCTGGCTCCGGTCACACAAATTACTTATCATCTACTATATGTGATGAAATGGCTGTGAGAGTGAAGAATAAAATATGTGAGGAGTTAAAACAAGCCAAGTATTTTAGCATTGTAATTGACTCTAGGCCTGATGTATCTCACATTGACCAGCTAACACTTATTTTCAGATGTTCTACTTCACTTGTTCTACTTCACTTATGTTCTACCTGATGGTTCTCCATGTGAACGAGTTTTCACATTTATCCCCTTTGCTGGATGCAAAGCAGAACAAATGTTCAATGCTGTACTAACAGAATTGAATAGTTTTAATATAAATATCAGTGATTGTCGAGGGCAGTCTTACGACAATTCCTCGAATATGGCTGGAATCTATAATGGCTTGCAAGCTAAGATAAAGGACCTTGCCCATTTGGGCAATGTTTGAACCATGTGCAGCTCATTCATTAAATTTAGTTGGGACATCAGCGGCAATCTTGTAGTGAAGTTTGTAATTTTTTTATGATCCTTCAAGAGCTATATGTTTTTTTTACAAGCTCGACAAAAAGATGGAAACGTTTGATAGTCAAGATCGATAAAGGAAAAACACTAAAAAAGCTATCAACTACTCGGTGGTCGGCCAGGGACGATGCTTGCCAAGGCCTTAGAGAGTAATGGAATGAAATTTTATCCGTTTTAACTTTAATAGAAAATGATTCCACAGAAAAATCCACCACACGATGTGAAGCTGTAGGAATTCTTAAAAAGTTGAACAAATTTGAGACAGCCTTTATGGTTTGCTTTTGGAGCACAATTTTATACCACCTTAATAAAGTATCTAAAAAAATACAGTCTCAGACAATAGATGTTCTAACTGTTACAGAGCTGTATGCGTCTCTAGCAGAATATTTATCTTCTCAAAGAAATGATTTTGTTTATTATGAATCACTTGCTCTTAACATTTTGAAAACAAAAGTTACGAAAAAGGCTGTAAAAGATTCTCAAAAGAAACAAAAATATGATGACGGAGGAACTGAGGATCTTGAACTTGATGGCAGAGAATATTTTAAAATCAATAATTTTTTTAGTTATAATTGATCAGTTTATAGTTGAATTTAAAAGAAGGTATAAGTCATTCAATGAGTACCAACATAAATTTAATGTCTTGACACAAATTGTAAAATCTCCAGGAAAAGTAGAAGAAAGTATTTTGAGGTCGAAAGCTCAAAATCTCATAGAAACTTACCGAAATGATCTTGGAGATGAATTCATCGATGAGTGCTGTCATTTTCAAGCATACTGTGCAGTATCTGGTGAGAAGTTTGAAGATACCTCGTTGATAGACATTTCAACTTACCTCAGGAATTTGTCTTTCGATTCCAGCTACAAACTGCTCTGGTGAAAGAATTTTTCTTGTTTAAAAAGAGTGAAAAACTATTTGAGATCAACCATTAATGAAGATAAATTGAACGCGTTGTCTATTTTGTGTATAGAATCTGAAATTGCTGCAAAGATAGATTACAGCACAGTGATAGAAGACTTTGCTCAGTATTCTAGTTATTATGTATAGTTCTAGTTATTCAGTAAAATACTAAGTATTTTAGATGGAGACTGAAGAAATAAAGAAGGACATATTTCCTACTACTATTCATTAGATACTAAATGTCATGTAAAAAAAGAATTGTAAAAAATACAATTACACAACAATTTTTATAGTTTGTTATACATTTTTAATTAATCCTTTTTATAAGAAGTTGAGTATTTTAGGATAATATAGACAATAAATCATATTATATACCTATTTCAAATAATTCAAATGTTGTAATAATAAAAAATAAGTGAATTGTTCCTATGGAAGTTCGATAAAAGGGAAATATAAACTACCGCTAATAGGTCTACAATAAAAATTGCGATACATGTGTAAAGAAAATAATTAAAAAATAGTAGTTCTAATGATTCATTTTTTAAATAAACTTATATTTTTGCTTAAAAATAGATTCAAATACGGTTCCTATTCCACGTGTCTCATATTACCAAAATTGGTACGTAGGAGACAGACGTAATGCGTTGTTGGGGGGGAGGGCGGCGGCAGAACCCGGCCAGCCTAAGGGTGTCATGAAGCTAAATGCGGCCCTGCGCTCAAGGCAAGTTTAAAAAGGGTTCTGATATCTGAGGCCTTTTACAGTGTAGGAGAGTTTTTAGCACATAACTGGGAGACCAATGATTTGGCCTGACTGACACCGGTAATGAAACCGCTGCAAGCTTTATATATGGAAGAGCAATGAATGAATGTGACACTGTTGTATGTATGAATGTGAAAATTGTAGAATGATTGTGTAAATTTAGATTTTTTTTTAAAGAGTGATAATTGCGATACATGTATATTGTACTTGTCAATGCAATAAATAAATAAACGATCAATTCATGTATATAGCACTGTCAGACAAAATTCATAAAATTTTAACATTTTAAACTTTGTGCCACGATCAGTTTTTATAGTTTTGTTATCTTTGCCAGTCTGACTTTTCATGAAGTTTAGAAACTCTTGTAGTTTTTTTATTTACCTCGTTCTTATATTTAATGAAACACACAAACCTATAATAGGCAGTGAACTTTCAATAGGAAGACATCATTTGCTCCTCAAATCGATGACACCTCCATTGGACCAGAGACATCTGCATGGATTAGTTCTCCAATCGCACAAGAAAAAGAATTACTATTCTTAAAATATCTCCTTTTATGTTTAACATGCACCTAAGAATTCATGAGAACCAGAAAATATAATATTATGACTTCATAATACTTGTTTCACATGTGCTAGGTCCTGATGAGCCAGAGTGTATGCTAAACATTTGAACCAGCAGCGATTTAGGATTAAAGGCTATAGAAAAATCTTCCAACTTAAGACAATTGTATTATTTAAAAATTTTTTACTCTAAAGGTAGAAGTAGAAACACTTTACTATTTAAAATTGCTTCTCTTTAGTCATTTGTTGTAGTAGTACAACCTTTGTCTATTGTAGCTCTTACAGAAAGTAGGGTAACTCAAATCTGAGACATACATAATACATCCTGTAACATAACCGAAATATAGTGTTCCTCATCTACAATGGATTTTAACTTAATTTTACTAATACTCACAGCCTTTGACATTTGTCAATCTCCAAACTGATTTTTTTGCAGCTTAATTGTTACTTCTATTATCTCCTAGCTATGCCAGCTAAAAAATAAAATAAATTATGTTCCTTCTAAGGGCCAGCAAAATCATAAAGATATAGGTTTTGTTTTGAATATCTGCCATTTAAATGTCAAGGGTTGAGTACAGTTAAGTGTGAGTTTTTAGGGAAAGTTCTCTCCAAAAACAGTGTTGATATCCTTGCATTCCAAGAAACAAATGTTGCAGACCTAGAATGCAGTGCAAAAGGCAATTTTCCTGGGTACAGACTGGTAGAGGCTATCGGACATAGCTTATGGTATAGCAATGTACATGTGGCATAGATGAGATATTTTCATAATAGCAGTAAAAGTGTCTGACACTACTTCAGTGAATGTGCAAAAACCACACGATACCTAATGGCATTGATTTTATACACAAATAGATTTCCCATCCAATGTTAAATTTTGAGTCTGAAAATATCAGCTGTTTTTGTGGTCCATTGTGGAGCGCTAGTGTAGTCCCATGTAAATGTAATGCAGTTTAAACCAGCTGTAGTAGCAGACCTTACTAACTAACAAAATTACTGCCACAAATATTCCTATTAGATGGTTTATCTATTGTAGGTGTATACAATCAAGGCTAATGGTCAGATGCAGTACTTTGTATTCGTACACCATGTCCTGTTTGTTGGGGATTTTAACAGTCATCACAGCCAATGGGTTACTCATTGGAAAACGATAATTGTAGAAGCCTAACCAACTGGGCTGAAACTTTCAGCTCGTTGGCTTTGGAGTTATTCCCTGGACCTACGCATCTGTTCATGTGAACAATATCTAAGATTGGTTTCCAGGTTCTTCACTCTTCAAGAGTTAAATGATGTGGTTATGGCTCTGCCAATTGGAAAGGCAGTCTGAATAGATGACATCTGCTCCTTTCCAGAATTCCTAAAACATGCTGGTGCAAAATTAAAACATTGGCTTTTAACATTCTTCAATGCCATATTGGTAAGGGGTGATACGCCCAGAGCTTTAAACAGATCTAAAATATTATCTTTTTACGCCAGTTAAAGAACCATAACAAGCCTAAAGCTACCGCACTAGAGCTAAGAATTTAATCTAGTTTTGTAAGGCTTTTTGAACGATTCCTCACCACTTGCAAATGTATAGTCAATGCGGGCAAAATTCATTTCTGGTATTTGCAAGCTTTGAAAAAATCTTGTTTTGTGTGAGTTAATTTATCCACGTATATCATTATTGTTCCTGAGTTCAGATACCTCTCACAGTTCAAGTTCTACAGAAAAACCCATCAAATTATCAGTTGTTATGTTTGATCCTTTACCTGAATGTTTTATGTTTTAGTGTAATAATAGCAGGTCTATGGTGTTAAGTATAACAAGATTTGTCACATAGTTTGCAATTGTATCTCCAAACTTTCCTTTGCAGGTATTGCCTTAAAATATCTGCATCTAAAAGGTATCATACATAGATTTGTTAATTTTCCAATCCTCGTCTGCCACTTTTAGAGTGTAGAACGTTGGAGCAAATTTTCCTAATTGTCGATAATTCCCTGGACTCTAATTATCATTAGTGTTACAATCCTAGTATAGGCTGGACCAATTACAGTTCATTGCATTAGAATTTTTATTTAATTTTTGTACAATCTTGACTAAGCCCAGTAATCTTGGGCGAGCCGGTAGCCGAGTGGTCTAAGGCGTCAGGACTTTGAGCTTGAGTTAGAGATAGCGCTGGTTCGAATCCGGCCTAGACTGAAAGATTTATCAGTAATATTCACCTTGTACTGTACAGGTTCGCCCCTTACTCTGACTGAATAAGTTCCTCGCACAGATCATTGGTCTATGGGGAATGGTCAGAGTAAGGTTAAGGAGGAGATCGGCCTCTCCTTTAAAAAAAAAATCACTACTGTCAAATTAAAAAAGCAATGTACTCGAGTTTGAACTTCTGCTATAAAATAAATACTCATCCGATTTTGTTCTTTTGTACACAAAAATTTAGCTTATTTAATTCTACGTAATATCATATAACTTACATATTTTTTTTAAAACTTTAAATAGCGGTTAGGATAAAAAAACACATTTTTGCACTTTCTGAGCAAAGGTCAAGTTCAAAAGATAAGTCAGTGAAACTTTAACCACATGTGAAAAAGATTGTTGTTTGTAGTCTATCCAAATTCTAGAATTTTTACTCTTTTAAAAAATGTTCTGTTGTAATTTTTGTAAGCCTTTGCAATCTTAAAAATGGCTGATCATAAAAACTTCAAAAACAGTTCAAAAATACCGGATTGAGAAATAAAGTAAGATTTAAAAAAGGTAAGTGCAATTAAAAAATATTGCGATTTTATATTACATGATAATTCAACAAACATTGATCTGTGATAACTCGTGCGACCGGATGCTGTGTTGCTATGTCATGCAGCTGGACTTCCATCCGTATTAGGGGACTTGTTAGCTATGAATGACATATTACTGCTAGAGGTTGATGAATCACTCCCAGTAACTAGAAATATGATTAGTACATCTTGCAAATTACCAATATAATGGGTTGCTCTCATTTCACGTTATATTTAGCATGCTACATGTGAAATTTACATAATTGTAAATAAGTTATTTTTTAATTCGATAATCTTTTTAGAGCTATAACAATTTTTAAAACCTATCCCTGGAGGTCCAAAGCCCTCATCAGAACAATTAGAAAATGGTTTAAATTTAGATAGAAAACATGATTGATTAACTGTTATAATCAATACTTCCAGAGTAATAAACCTTTCGTGCACTGTTTAAATACTTCTAGTTACACAATTTGCTTAAAAACACATCGATGTCTGTTGAATTATCTTGTGATATAAAATCGCAAGATTTTTTATCACAATTACCGTTTTATATTCTTACTTTATTTTTCAATCCTGTATTTTTGAATTGTTTTGAAAGTTTTTGATCAACCATTTTTAAGATTAAAAGGATTTAAAAAAAATATAACAGAAAATATTTTAAGAGTAAAAATTTTAGAATTTGGATAGACTACAAACAATAATCTTTTCCACATGTGGTTAAAGTTTCACTGAGTTATCTTTAGTAGTTTTTGTTTTAGAAGTTGACTTTATTCAGAAAGTGCTAAATTTTTTTTTTTTTTTTTTTTTTTTATTCTACCTGCTATAAACAATTTGCGAAGACTTAAAAAAATTTAAGTTATATGATATTAAGTAGAATTAAATAAGCTAATTTTTGGTGTACAACACAATGTAATAGAATGAGTGTTTATTTTGTAGCAAAGGTTCAAATTCAAGTAAATTGCTTTTTGAATCCAACAGTAATTCTTAGAAATTATGCAAGACCCAACCATATCAATGTTTAAAGAAATTCTGTCATCTCCTCTGTGTTTACTTCAATTCAAAAACATAATCTGTAACTGTGACAAAGTCATCTGCAACTATTTTTTTGTTCTGAATTTAATTATTTTATGAAAAACAACCTTTACTGTTACACAACTCATGTAATAATCCAGCGTTGTGTATGAAAATAAATAAAAACATAAATAATTTGAATGCATTCAATTTATTTATACACAATACTGCTAATCCTGCTTAACTAATGAAGACTGGATATTTTTAGCTAAATAAAGGCAAATTCTATGCTTTTATTAAATTAGAAATATTTTTCAAAACCTCAAGTGATTCCAAAATGAATCAACTAGAATGGGCCTTTTCCTTGTAACTCTTTCTCTTGATTGGTCGTTGAACTCATTAAGATAATTTCCAACAATTCTTATTATTATACCTTTTTCTGAATCATTAAGATAACTTTAATCTCAATTAAGTTTTCCCAGAGTATTAAGTTGTACCACAGAATAACCACTTCTAGTATCATTTATTGGAATAATATTAATGAGATGTCTCATGAGATACATCACAAGAAACAATCTAGAACTTAAATTCTCTATGTGAGCTCCATGTTATTTGGCTGTCTTTTTGGATTTCCAGGAATTTTGAAGAATTAACAGAGTTATCACTGGCAATACAAATGTTTTCTTTAAACGAACAAAATGTTGGTTTTTCCTTCATACAGTAAAAACACATTAGGGTGAAACCAATTTGAAGGCTCAGTCATTGGTTCATTAACATATTTTTCCAAATCTTCCCAACTAAAAGTCAGATATGTTGTTTTGTCAGCATATATTATAATTTTTAATTGAACTGCCAAAGATACATAGTTGATTTGAATTAAAAAGTAAATAATTTTATACATATCAGAATGACTAAAATCAGAGAGAAGTCAAGGAGTTACAACAGTGGTACAACAAACACCCTTTCCTCCTTCCATCAATGACACCTCTCGGAGAAATTAAATTGGTAGGCCTGTTAAAACAAAAATGAAACTGATACAAGAAATTACTAAAAATAGGTTAAATATGTTTGACCTATCAGACTGGAATGCCATTTTACAAGGAAGAGTAGAAGACCTGTAAAATGATCCAGTTTGATCAAGCCAAAATTTAAATTTGTACATATATGCATAAACAATTGAATTGTATTGTTTTAATATGATACAAAGTCAAACATTAAAAAAAAAACATAATTTCATCAACTGTTGTAACTTGTCTCACTCTGAAGTGAAGAAATGTTTCAGGCCTCGGTAGTTACCGTATAACTGTATTACTAATCAACTAATTGTAACAAAATTTAAATATGCGTAATTGGATATTATTTTTACTGTTTTACAAAATGAAATTATAAGTTTCAAATTTGCTTTTACCCTAATATTAATTAATTAATGTATTTATTGGACCCCAAATATTCAACATTGTTAAATTTAAAGATGATATCTGCTATATAATGGTAAATATCAATTTCAGTAAAAGCATTTAGTATATTATGTAGGAGCACTTTTAAGTAAACATTATTTGTTCATGCAGTTGAAAAGAGATTATATTTGTTAATTGGACAGTAGCTTGTTCGTTCAAGTCCAATTTCATAAGCTAAAGGTTCTCAGTTCAATCCCAACCAGTCATAATAAATTTTGAAAGGGATCATCTGATATCCACAGACTGTTCATTTGTCATTGGGCTATTATTTAATGACACTTTCCAAGGAATGGTTGGCTTCAGTCTGTAACTGCATTTGCCCATCCATACTTATTCGAAACCCTTATTCGCCAAGATCTTGATGATTAGTATCTTATAAATAAATAAAAAACATAAAAGAAATAGCTGCGTAACAGTGTTTTTCTCTTAATAGTTTAATTTGAGGCACAAGATTAATACCAATATTGTAACAAAATTATATTTTTCATGCATATTTTGAATAAAGAATAATTTTGAATTCATACATAAAATAGAGAACAATGGCTTAAGTGTTGTAATCAACATTGTCACTAAATAGAAACCTTTTTGGGTTATTAAGTTTGAAAAATCTAATATAATGTTTTATTTCTCAATCATGTAACTTCGTTACAAAACTCAAGTTAAAACAGACAAGGCTTTCGTTTGTTTCAACTACGTTTAATGCAGCATGTGACTTATACAGAATAAATTGCAATAGTTCACACTCATTAAAATTCAATTAATAATAAATTCAACACTAAACTTAACATTTTTAAAATGTACAACAAATCTAACAACAACATAACAAGTTAAATTGATTCTAAAACACAAAACATGAAATTTAGTAAACTTTAGTAAAAAATAATAAGAACTTAAAATTGATTATTAAACACAAAACATAAAATTTAGGAAGAAACAACAATAACAAATAAAATTAACAAATAGTTTATAGGAACTTTCAACGGGGGAATGTGCAGTCGTCATCATCAGTCGCTATCATAAAGTAGTTCGTCGTTTTCAAAGTATCCTTGTTCTTTTAGTTTTTGTTCAAGTTCTGCCCAGGGATTCTCAACCATTGTCTTGCTGATGTAATCCCACATATCATCTGAATGTTCATTTTTATTATTGGAGTTGCTCTGATCCTATATAGCAAGCAAAAGTAAAATAGAAGGTTAAAGTAGAAAAACATTTTATCTTCTCTGTACTATAATTTATATTTAAAAAATACTAATTCAGTAACAAAAAATACATGCACATCTCAGAGTAAAAATCAATATAGTGATATAAGAAATGTGGCATCACTGTACTGATTAGTTTTATAGGGTGCTGCTGTAAAGTAAGTAGGGTGTCTACTAAATACGCCAAATGTGGCATCACTGTACTGATTAGTTTCATAGGGTGCTGCTGTAAAGTAAGTAGGGTGTCTACTAAATACGCCAAATGTGGCATCACTGTACTGATTAGTTTCATAGGGTGCTGCTGTAAAGTAAGTAGGGTGTCTACTAAATAGGCCAAATGTGGCATCACTATACTGATTAGTTTCATAGGGTGCTGCTGTAAAGTAAGTAGGGTGTCTACTAAATAGGCCAAATGTGGCATCACTGTACTGATTAGTTTCATAGGGTGCTGCTGTAAAGTAAGTAGGGTGTCTACTAAATAGGCCAAATGTGGCATCACTGTACTGATTAGTTTCATAGGGTGCTGCTGTAAAGTAAGTAGGGTGTCTACTAAATAGGCCAAATGTGGCATCACTGTACTGATTAGTTTCATAGGGTGCTGCTGTAAAGTAAGTAGGGTGTCTACTAAATACGCCAAATGTGGCATCACTGTACTGATTAGTTTCATAGGGTGCTGCTGTAAAGTAAGTAGGGTGTCTACTAAATACGCCAAATGTGGCATCACTGTACTGATTAGTTTCATAGGGTGCTGCTGTAAAGTAAGTAGGGTGTCTACTAAATACGCCAAATGTGGCATCACTGTACTGATTAGTTTCATAGGGTGCTGCTGTAAAGTAAGTAGGGTGTCTACTAAATACGCCAAATGTGGCATCACTGTACTGATTAGTTTCATAGGGTGCTGCTGTAAAGTAAGTAGGGTGTCTACTAAATACGCCAAATGTGGCATCACTGTACTGATTAGTTTCATAGGGTGCTGCTGTAAAGTAAGTAGGGTGTCTACTAAATACGCCAAATGTGGCATCACTGTACTGATTAGTTTCATAGGGTGCTGCTGTAAAGTAAGTAGGGTGTCTACTAAATACGCCAAATGTGGCATCACTGTACTGATTAGTTTCATAGGGTGCTGCTGTAAAGTAAGTAGGGTGTCTACTAAATACGCCAAATGTGGCATCACTGTACTGATTAGTTTCATAGGGTGCTGCTGTAAAGTAAGTAGGGTGTCTACTAAATACGCCAAATGTGGCATCACTGTACTGATTAGTTTCATAGGGTGCTGCTGTAAAGTAAGTAGGGTGTCTACTAAATACGCCAAATGGAAATTAATGACAAAGAGCATACACAAAACTACAAGTGAATGTCTCCCAAGACTAATTCTGAGGGTTTACAATTACCTTTGAAACTTCAAAAAAAACAACCTTAACAATAACATCTCTGATCATATCTATGAAATTTCAAGGAAAAAAATATTCAGCTGTAATTCAAATAAAATTAAGAGCAATATTATTAGTAGTTGTCTCAGTGTATTAAAACAGCATATTAACAATAACCAACATTAACCAATGTTCAACATTCAAATAAACAGCATTAATGGCTTGATTAATTTTTTATTAGTTAGAGATAAATGTTATCAAAAAGCATAAAAACCAGTTTAATAAAATGTCAATAATGTAACCAATGAACGAAAGACAATACAAAATATTTGCTTCACATTTTTTTAGTAAAGCTAAATTTGTAATATAACATAAAATATTTTATAAATAATATAATACAGGGCTTCATAGTGAAAATACAACATATATTGTAGCTTTTCATCTCATAAACAATGAAATACAGGGTGTGGCAGCATAACTACCTTTTTTCAAAACTCAATAAAAACTATTGTATGCATCGGAAAATATTTATTTTTTATAATGTAGGTACATGTCTACAGTTTTTATTTACATTGTTTTGAAGATCAAATCTGTTAGGTGACGTCCCTCATTCTCCATACATTGCGTAAATCGATTTCTGGCGTTTGTCATGACTCTTGTTAGCATAGCAGGTGTTATGTTGGCAATTTCTTCTTGGATGTTGGTCTTCAAATCTTGTAGGGTTCTTGGACGGTTCACATAAACACGGGATTTCAAAAAACCCCATAGAAAAAAATCACAAGGGGACAGATCGGGAGAGTGTGCCGGCCATTCCAAATCGCCTCTAATTGAGATAAGGCGCTCTGGAAAGTGTTCCCTCAAAACAGCCATCGATGCTCTTGAAGTGTGTGCTGTTGCACTATCTTGTTGGAACTAAGTGTCCCCCAAATCCAACTCTTCTAGCCGTGGGAAAAAAAAATTCTGTAGCATGTTTACATACCGGTCCGAATTCACTGTGACTGTAACCTCATTTTCATCAAAAAAACCAGGGACCAATAATTCCAGCTGAGGAAATTGCACACCACACTGTGACTTTGGGTGAATGCAAAGGTCTTTGATGCAATTCTCGAGGGTTTGTGTCAGCCCAGTAGCGCATGTTTTGTTTGTTAACCGACCCACACAAATGAAAATGGGCTTCATCGCTAAAAAAAACAAAGCACCCTCGGGAATGACATCAAGAAGAAGCTCACACGCGTTCATCCGAGAATTGATGTCACGTTCTGAAAGTTCCTGCACTATCACCATCTTATAGGGATGAAAATGAAGATCATCACGAAGAATTCTTCTCACATAACGATCGGGTAGTCCAAGGGCAGATGCGTGTTTGCGCGCAGAACACTGTGGTGATCACAACATTGACGCTCTCACTGCTTCAATGTTCTCAGGTGATCCAACGGGCCGAGGGACTCCAGTTCTTCGTTTTGTCGCACTTGCAGTTTGTCTGAATGTAGTGGCCCATGTAACAATTGATTTGCGGTCTGGGATGGGGCTAAATTAAAGCGATTCCGAAATGCACGCTGTGTTGCAATAACAGAACATCCGCTTGAAAAGTAGGCCTCAACGGCAAAGGCACGCTCCTCACTATTCCAACGCATGATGGCGACTGAACCGTGTCGGGACAAAACTTTACAGTACCCCCTCTTGAACGAGACCGCTAGTGCTCCGCTATGACATCAACTAACTGAATGGCGCGCATTTAAAAAAAGGAAGTTATGCTGCTGCACCCTGTATATACCTGTATTATATTAAACCTTGGGCTACATTTGGGCATATAAAAATTACAAAGTATAAAAAAAATCTTAAAATTATAATTACTATCTGAAACCACTAAATTGAGTGTTCAATTAGAAAAAATTGAGTTGGGCACCATTTTGATAAATGGCAGCCATTTAGAAAAATGTTACATCCATATATACATATATGTTACAACCCTCTACAAAATCAAGAGAATGTTCCCCCATTTACAATTTGCTCTAAACTTTATAGTTTACAAGATCCCAATGGTGGCATGGTTTAAAAAACATCCTGTATAAGTTTGAATAATACTAAATTTATTGGACACCCATCTCATCCCCCTAAACACACGAGACTGAGTGTTCTCCCATCCATCCAAATACGTAAAACTGTGTTAGAAAATCCCGCCCACGTAAACACACATGAATATGAAGGCTCTCTTGCCCATTCAAAACATGTAAGAAGTAAAGGGGTATTCTGCCACACCAAATAACCACAAGGTTAAGAACCTTCCCACCCAACTCTAAGACCATCCCATCAACAAGCATGAAGATCAGGGAGAGTGAGAGAAATGACATTTGTATTCATAATCTCTATTACCAGTGATCATATTTTATATATTAAAGTAGAAATAGTCTGGAATATATTTCTTAATTTTAAAACTATTGAAAAAATGTAAAGAATCTTTGCAGTTATGTACATGTCCCTATATCAATCATTTAGACATATTTTACTCGTTTTTTGTACAGCGTGGGTGATAGCCCACGAAGAAAGTCTTAGAAATTTTAATTGTAAGCTACATCGAGTTATACCTCATTTTAAAGGCCTTTGTTTGTACAATACAAAAGTGAAAACCTGAGGTCAAAAGGATGACCCAGTAAGAAAATACAGCCATTGAAAGAATTTAATGCCATATAACTAATTCTCCTTAGTTATACAGATATTTATTTATCCCTGTTGTTGATTGTTTACAATCATAATGAAAGACTGCATTATAAAAATAACTATGTTATTTAAGAAAAATAAGAAAAACGCTTTGGACGGTAAGTATACCCTAAAAGTTTTAAACAATTAATAAAAATCATTTATTACATGTTTTTGTTTGAAAATGAATTAATTTATCAAATTTTGTTAATTAAATCATAGCTGTAAGCAACAATTGACAATAACAACTATCTTATCATTCTTCCTAAGAAGTATTAGTTATATGACATAAAGTTCTTTGAGAGGTTACATTTCCTGATTGGATCATTCTTTTGACCTAAGGTTTGCACTGATGTATTGTAAAAACAAAGACCTTAAAAATGAGGAATAACTCAAGGTACATTTAACATTTTTAAGACTTCCTTCATGGGCCATCCCCTGGCTATGCGAAAAACGAGTAAAATATGTCTAAATGTTTGGATAGGGACATGTACATAACTACGGTCATTAAATTTTATTATAATTTTAAAATTAATAAATATATTCCAGACCTTTACCCAACTCCATATACAAGGTTGAAAAAAAATATGGAAACAGTGTTACAACTTTTGTATGACTTCACTTGTAAAACTAAAATCTTGTACATCATCATGGTTACAAAGAAGCTACTTTTTGACGAAATTAGTTGCATTTCATCTTTTCAGCAAGGAGTTGAACGAAAATCTCCGATGTAAGCCTAGGTCAAGGTTGTTATCAAACGAAAGGTCTATTCAAGAGAAATTAATTGTCGCAAACTGGACTTCGAAAGCATATCCTTTCTAGAGTAGCGGTTATTTTAATTTTTTAAGTATTTAATTTGAACAATATTATTTTTTCACGATTTAACGGTTTCAAGTAAATTGTTCTTATCAAATATTACTCTTTATGTAACATAGTTATTAAAACAATTAAGTTATCAAATTATCTACAGAAAAAATAACCACTTTACAAGTGAAGTCATACAGAAGTTGTGAAAGCGTTTCATATTTTTACTCACTGTATATATAAATAAAATTTATACAAGCTATAGTAAATAATCTGAAAGGTACAGCTGTATAATAAAACTTAATACTTTAAGTGTGACAGTCAATTCCGTTGCAATGGAACAAACTTGGATGATAACCTATTTACATAAACCCAAAATTACTTTTGAACAACTATATATAATTTTAGTCACCACTCTGATATTACATTGTTATTTAAATTAAAATATTCACCAATCTACCTCATGGTTTGGTTTTTGTTAATTATAAAATGGATTTTGTTGTAGCCAATGTAATAATTTATTTTTCAACTCCCTAATGGAAAGCCGAGTAGTTACATAAACTTTATTACAGAAGACAATACTGTTTACCTTATGAGATGGAATTTGGCCAAGGCCAATGTGTGATGGGGTACACCAAGTTTATTCCGATTTATAGTTTTATATGAATGTACGTCTTGTCTAAGCGTAAATAAGTGCAAATTAGTTTTGCATATAACAATAGATGAAAAACGTATAGATTTATAATTGTAAATATTTTTAAATAAAAAAAAGTGGTTGATAAAGTTCTAAGAATTAAGCTCTACATATTGTTCTTAAATCCTCTTTATGCATTGTTATAATTTTTTATAGCTGATTTGGTTCATTTAAAATAAATATCAAATTATTACAATATTTGTTATTGGTATATAAAAAATAAAGCAGAACAGTTAGAAAAAATCTCTCCAAAGGGGCACTAGATAATTATCTTCTCTTTAAAACAAAAACCATTTACATTATAGAACCATACATACACAAACCATAACAAAATGAAAATTAAATAGTATTGAGAAAACTGAAACGGTTGGTAACAAATTACCCCAATGGCTATAGACCAAGGGGTTCCAAAACCTTTTTTTCCACGCCCCCTCCTTTTGGAATCAATACCTCCCTTACAATACAATGAAAAAATGATTTTTTTCTACTTGCACAAGAAACACGATGTAACATTTTAATGTATTACGTAAAGAAATATTGGTAAGAGAAAAAGTAGTTCAATTAAATTAAAATCTGCTTTATACGTCAGTATTTACAAGAATATATTGAATGTTGTCAAGTAAATAAAAATATAACCTAGGTCAGTCAAATAAAAATATAAGTTAATACATATACACATCTTTGCAAAATTATTATTAAAATAATATACTGTACTTATAATAGTGAAAAATATAAAATATTAATAATTTACTATTATGTTAATACTCATCATATGAATACGTAGTCTTACTTATTAAGTATATTTTAAGTTTATCCTTAAATTTGGAAAATGATGTTTCTGTTTAGACATTTTTAAGTAATATACTGGTAAAGATTATTCTGTGGTAAAGCATACTGTTTTTTTTTTCAAAAGAGTGCCAATCAATGAAAGGGAATGGTTAATTCATTTTGCTGTCTAGTGTAGTAATGCTGATTATCTCCATTAAGTTTCTGCTCTCCGATTTTTGACATACCAAAGTAAAAGGTGGAATGGTCTAAAAATGGTTTGTCCACTTATGTGCAGGAAATGTTCTAATCATTTTTATCAACTTTCATTATCCAATTAGGCATTAGAGTCCACATATAAAAGTTCAATAAAGATTTTGTGGTATTTTCAAGATTGTATTTTATAAGACATCTATTTTTTCAGGATTTTACCTATTTTCTTCGTTAACTGGCATGTGCGCATTTATCAAAGTATTTATTTATTTTGATAGCATATTTTAGTGGTATTGTAATTAATGTTTGACATCTGTTACTGAAATGAGAATGTTTTTGGAAATTGCAAATGCAGGTGTTAAGTATTTTTTAGGCTTCATTCATTTCTTTTACTTTTATAAAGTTAAAGAACTTTGAAAAAGTTCATAGTTTGTAAAAGTAATATAATTACTTAGTTTTATACAGTTCCAAGAGTTCATAGTTTGTAAAAGTAATATAATTACTTAGTTTTATACAGTTCCAAGAGTTCATAGTTTGTAAAAGTAATATAATTACTTAGTTTTATACAGTTCCAAGAGTTCATAGTTTGTAAAAGTAATATAATTACTTAGTTTTATACAGTTCCAAGAGTTCATAGTTTGTAAAAGTAATATAATTACTTAGTTTTATACAGTTCCAAGAGTTCATAGTTTGTAAAAGTAATATAATTACTTAGTTTTATACAGTTCCAAGAGTTCAAAGTTTGTAACAGTAATATAATTACTTAGTTTTATACAGTTCCAAGAGTTCATAGTTTGTAAAAGTAATATAATTACTTAGTTTTATACAGTTCCAAGAGTTCATAGTTTGTAAAAGTAATATAATTACTTAGTTTTATACAGTTCCAAGAGTTCATAGTTTGTAAAAGTAATATAATTACTTAGTTTTATACAGTTCCAAGAGTTCATAGTTTGTAACAGTAATATAATTACTTAGTTTTATACAGTTCCAAGAGTTCATAGTTTGTAAAAGTAATATAATTACTTAGTTTTATACAGTTCCAAGAGTTCATAGTTTGTAAAAGTAATATAATTACTTAGTTTTATACAGTTCCAAGAGTTCATAGTTTGTAAAAGTAATATAATTACTTAGTTTTATACAGTTCCAAGAGTTCATAGTTTGTAACAGTAATATACTTAGTTTTACTGTAATATAAACATCAATAGGTAATTTAATCGTAATATAAACTCAAGAGTTCAGTATACTTATTTTATACAGTTCCAAGAGTTCATAGTTTGTAACAGTAATATAATTACTTAGTTTTATACAGTTCCAAGAGTTCATAGTTTTGTAACAGTAATATAATTACTTAGTTTTATACAGTTCCAAGAGTTCATAGTTTGTAACAGTAATATAATTACTTAGTTTTATACAGTTCCAAGAGTTCATAGTTTGTAACAGTAATATAATTACTTAGTTTTATACAGTTCCAAGAGTTCATAGTTTGTAACAGTAATATAATTACTTAGTTTTATACAGTTCCAAGAGTTCATAGTTTGTAACAGTAATATAATTACTTAGTTTTATACAGTTCCAAGAGTTCATAGTTTGTAACAGTAATATAATTACTTAGTTTTTATACAGTTCCAAGAGTTCATAGTTTGTAACAGTAATATAATTACTTAGTTTTATACAGTTCCAAGAGTTCATAGTTTGTAACAGTAATATACTTAGTTTTACTGTAATATAAACATCAATAGGTAATTTAATCGTAATATAAACTGATTTAACACACTGTTGTGTTATTATTTCCTACATGCAACCATCTCTTACTCACTATAGTACTTAGCACCTAATATTGACAACTTTGTGGAGTATTCTCGCCGGTCAATCTTGCGGATAGTCAGGAGTTAGACTTTAAATTCAGAAGTTAGTACCATGAAACTTATATTAGTCTTACCTTCTAGATCATCCTTTATAACAGTGCTATGTTTATTAATCTGCCTACAAAAGTTTGTAGTCTATTAGTAACCAAAAATCTGCAACCATTATAAATCATCCACCGATTCCATGTTCAACAAGGATTAAGACGGGGTTAAAGATGAAAATAACAACACCAGATATCCTCACACAATCTATGTAATCTTTGTACAATTTACACAATCTACGAAAGCTGGACAGTTGTACAAAAAGAATTTATTAATTAACATTAGGTACAAGATAAAAGACTACATTTGACAGCATTGCCTTATTTAAGTCAGCAGCAGTAGCACCGACTAACACCAGGCAGTTGACAGCTCATGCTACATATGAACTGTTTTCAACTGATGTATAATGGCTATTACTGAGAGCACATCTGATAGGTAAAAATATCTACCTTCCTAAATCCTAACCATTTGAAAGAGAGTAATTAATTTAGTTAAAAAATTATAAATTGTGGAATTAATTAATAGTTTCATTTGAAAGAGAGTCAGTCAGTAAATATAATTTTGGATTCAATTCCTCTGACATTCCAATTTAGAAATATCAGAATGTAGGATCTAAAATGTTATTTATTTACAGAGAAAGATTTAACCTTACATACATATAACTCAGACTGCTGCTAAAAA
Source organism: Stictocephala bisonia (assembly GCA_035578905.1). NCBI lineage: Eukaryota > Metazoa > Arthropoda > Insecta > Hemiptera > Membracidae > Stictocephala > Stictocephala bisonia. Next base: position 8,272,616 of record JAQJVL010000001.1, read on the forward strand.
AATTTCTTTTTCTATTTAATTATCTTTTGGTTTTTAGCACTTTTTCAACGATTTATTTCTTTCATGAAAAAAATGTATTTACAGATTGTATTCTTACTATGTTCATCATCTCGTACTTCACTCAAACTAAACCTAATTGATAAAGGAGTGCTATAAGCAATCTATCACAAAATCTCACTACAATGTGAAATTATTTCTCAAGCCAAAAATCAATGCAAGTTCTAATTTTTAAAATGGAAATTATGTAATTTCTTGTGTATACCAATCTATGAATAATACAATTTATCTAGACTAGCATATCTTTATTATCTCTGGGATTGAAGAAACGTTATAAGAGATTTTGATTCTGTAGTATTTATCTCAACATACATGCGTCTGTTTTCTTCCATGCCACAACAACCAACTGACATTACTCTTGTTTGTTACCTGTACACTGAGACAATATGGCAACGAATGTGCAAATCTCAGCTAAGGAGGTGACTTAGCACATTTACTGACTCTGCTCCAGCACTCAGCAGCTGAATGAATATATATAGCAACTGGCCACATAGCCACATGATTATGATTATATTACCGTTTATAGCAACTTCTGGGTCCTCTTTTTAATTAAATAAGACAAACCACAATCCTCTTGCAGGCTAAAAAGGAAAATTCACAGATCAGTATTGAACACAGTAACAAGTCTCAAAACGGTTCATGAAGTCTATAAGAAAAAGAAGACAGGTCTCGTAGGAAGAATATCAGGATCTATAGCCTTTTAGAGGGTACAAAGATAGAGTAGCCAAGAAAGAGAATTATATGAGTCGAGTTCAGAGTTAGAAGAGTCTTGGGTATAGAGTTAACACTATTGATAATGTGTGAGATTTTAAACAGATTTATTCCATTTAACTACACTCAATCCTCTAAAGTCTTAGTTTTTAAAAACTATTCTATCAAAAATGTTGACCATTTAAATATTACTTTCTATTAGATGATAAGTTAGGGGGAAACAATTTTTGTCAGAGTAAAGCAATGCTACTTGTTTTAGCTCGACCATTTGAACTATCATCACAGTTTTTGATTGATTATCGCAAGATAACACCAAATTAATGGTTAACTGTAATGAAGTTTGGTATGTAGGTAATTCATACAAAGGTGGAACTATTTACTATTTTTTAAATTACTTATGATTCAAAATTACTGCCATGAAACTGGAAGCACCTTAGTATATTGTGTAAGAGCAATAACTGCGATACTATTATGGTACTATGTCTGTGTGGGTATGCGCTTCACTGTTACATTTAGTCTAGATTCGGCAAATTTTGAGAATAACATCGAAAGCTATTGACCAGGGAAAAGGTCAATGTAACTGAACGATTTTTGAATGCTAAAGGCGACTGAATGGCTTTCGTGTCAGCCCCTCATAAATGAATAACAGCAGGCAAAAGACAAAAGGAAACCGGCGGTTCAACAAGCAAAACCTCTAGACATGTAAATCACCAGAGAGACTGATATTGTAATTCATAAGGTTTTTTTTTCTCCTTTGTTAAATCAGAGAACATTTCGACTAGACAGTTGAAAAGAACTGAGCAAACCACATGTTCAGATTATTAGCATGTCACTATAGTTGATCATAAAAGAGCACGACGTACACGTTATAGAAAGTAAAATGCTCCTTATATTCTAAAAATTCTATAAACCTTATTTATGGAATTAACCTCATAATTTTCCAGACACTTTTATTTACAACTAACTACCTAATTTGAATAAAATGCCTAAAGGAAACTTGGAAGCATAAATGAAATAATAAAGAAACAAATAGTCTCAAAAACTACAGTAGGCTAACTTTAAAATTAAAGTTCTAATACCTAGTTTTGCTTAGTTTCATTCTGTAACAAGTAAATAGAGAAGTTATTAGAAAGGAAACTTGACAGAACTTGAAAAAGAAGAGATAAAACTTGTGCTACTAAAAATGATAAGTTAATTTATTATTTATAAATGTGCATTAGATTATTTGTAAGTACATATGATATACATTTATTATAAATACATACATTATTATAAATTATCTTTATTTTATAATTTTGCATAGCAAAAAATTCAACAAAGAGACTGAAATAAAAATAAATAAATCTATTCAGAACTCGTTCATAAATGTGTTTTGTGACTATTGTAAACTTTCGAGATGTGTGTTTCTCAACTTTATGAAAACAAAGCCAATAATCTAATGATGGATAGTTAAATCTAAAACATGTAATCCAGGGCTGATTAACTTGAATGTGGATGGGCTAAATGAGATATACGCAAATTATTTTAGAGTAAAATTTGGCTTTGGATACTTTACTGAATTTTTTAAACATTCTATGGAATGATAGCATACGTGATAGCAATGTCAACAAGTAGAGGATTCAAACTGGTTGTTTTCAGTAGGCTGCTAGAATGTTGCCATGACGACGATCATGTCACTAAGTGTAAGTAAAGATGACTCTCCAGCCATAACATAGTGCAACTTAATTTATGTTATAACAAAATTTAAAATTTTGTGGGAAATAACTGTTGTAGACAAAAATATTTGGTAGCTATGCACTTTCTACTCGTCTCAAAGAAAAACTGAAAATTTGCAGTTCAAAAATAGTTGAACATGATTATTATCAGGGGAGATGATTTTGTTGTGATGGAAACTCTTTTTTTATTACAGGTTATCATTTTTTTAAAGAAAATTTTATAAATTAATTGTTTAAAAAGTCATTGGGCTATTTTGAGAATTTTAAAATTATTTAAAACATGAACAAAATTGGATTCTTATGGTGCCTTACGAGAGCTATAAGTGTCCTTTATATAATGTTATGATCTAGATATCACATATTGCTGTGGTTACTAAATGATTCAGCAATAAAAGCTCTTTCTGTGTGTATTTATATACTTTAACTCTTACTTTATTTCCAAATGTTAGTGTTGTTAAGAACAAAGGCATTGTTGTTTTTTATGCTAAAGGTTTTTCATAATATATACCGGTATAAGATAAGAATTAAGATTTTTTCACTGGAAAGAAATAAAATCCAGGAAAATTACAAATGTAGGGAAAAACAAAATAAATCTTTTTTTAGTTGGATACTCAAACTGTGAATTTTGTCCTGGTCATGAATATGTCAAGGTTTTGTAATTAGATCAAACTTATCCATACCTAACCAAAAATGACATAAACCAAACCTTCCTGAAGCTGGCTGGCACTAACATGCTTAATAAGATAATAGTTTGATTGCAAAGCCCTGGACATATTTGTGATCAGAACCAAATTCCGCAGAATTTGAGAATCCGGAATAGTTTTCAAATTTTTGTGTTCAACATAAAAAAACTACATCAATTAAAAAATGCCAATATTTGCGAAGCGACTAGAATCTGGATGAATAGGAAAAAAGGGATTGTTATCTTGAGCTATTTTATCCACTGGAGGTGTTTAAAACAAAATGTAATTGGTTGGGAGGGAAAATTTGTGTTGACCTATAAAACAAATTTTTTCTCAAACCTAACATTCTCCTATCCTACACAGACCTTTTTTGAGGTGCGTGGCCTCCAGAACAGCCTGCTGGTAGCCCTTTTGCCAAAAAATATGCAAATTTATCTTTTAAAGTTAGTAGTTCCTTGTATTGACATGATGCATATGGCTGCTGGTAGGTGAAAACTGCATAAGTAAGTTAGGTAATTACCAAAACTTGATATCCCTGGAATTCCTCGTGAAACTAGGCCTATAGCAAATTCTTGATTTATTTTTTAGAAAGTTTTCATATTGTATTACTTGAGTACAAATTTATGGTTACTAAATATTTTTCAGATTCATGTTCAGCATAAAAATCCATGTCATGTTTTAAAATCATGAAAAAACTGTGTTGAACTTGAAAATAGTCTACGGCTATCAGCTGTATGGACAATATAATTAATATGTAGGATTGAGACACATGACAGTGAAAAAGTTAAACTAAAAGCTTTCAACAACCAACACATGTTATTAAACATAATATATGTAAGTTAGGCCTACGCTTATTTCAGCTCAAGAAAATGTAACGATTAGGCCTAGGTACTTACTTTGCTAGAATTACCCTGGCAGTTACGGTTCTTCTTGTGAGGCCTAAAATTAAAACTTGCGTTAGCCCTTTTTGGTTTGCTAGAGGTAAATGATTTGTACCTAGACATATTGGGAGTTTTCCATGCCACGCTTGAGCCAGAAGATGTAGAAGGGTTGTTATTGTTATTTTTCCAGTTAGGCTCTTTCCATGCCACGCTTGAGCCAGAAGATGTAGAAGGGTTGTTATTGCAATTTTTCCAGTTAGGCTCTTTCAAAGCCACTCTTGAGCCAGAAGATGTAGAAGGGTTGTTATTGTAATTTTTCCAGTTAGGCTCTTGTAGGCCCCGATGTATAGTTATATCATTAGAAGTATTGGAGCTCAGAGGTATAAAATCCGGGCTTTCCGAATAATTCTTTGGTGTTGATAGTTTGCGTCCCTTACCCTTTATACGCCAGTAGGGTAAACTTGGCTTTAAGAACACATGATCCTGAGCATTGGGGTGTTGATTTTCATTTTGTGTCTCTGATTTGGGAGTATGATCGGATCCATTCATTTTTTAAGTTAATATGTCAAATAGCTTACCTATTTGATTTATATTAAACAGAATACTGAAATAATAGGCAACAGTCAAATAAGTTTAACACTGCTGAAACAACCCTTAAAAAATATAAAATTACTCTTTATCACACGTTTTAAACCTTACTATGAACTGTTCCATATAAACTCTTCAAAAGAAAGACTAATTCCAAATCCCTCATTTGTTTAGTCTAGATTGGCAGGAAGGAAACACGAACACCACGAACTCACTAGGAGCAGTGTTGCCAACAAGACTAGAACATATTACCCAGAATGTATAATAAAATCCCCAAAACTCTTCTTTAATACTCGAAATAAAAATTTGAAACCCCTGGAGTCTCCTGAAATTAATAAAACAGATTTGCTCGGGATAAACGCATATTTAACTGAATTTAAAAATAATTCATTAAAGGGCTGAATTTTACATAGATTAATTAAAACAACTTTTCAGCAAATTCCGGTTGAGCAATAAGAATTGTCGTATAGAAAGAGGTTTAGATTTACGAAGCATATTAAGCATAATAATTCTCTTTATATAATTATTTTGTTTAACCCTCGAACTGAGATGAGTGTAATCAAGGAAGATAGAATACAAGGTGGGGCGGCCATGCGTATCTAAACCATCCACTTCATTGGCAGTGCTGCGTGGACTGGTCCCCACGCACTATTTACTATAAATAGGCTCCACCATTGATTAACGCAATGCATGTCATAATGAATGGCTCATATTATATATATATATATATTGTTTTTGTTTAACTCAGTTCCTTCACAGTTCACTGTTTTCACTAGTTAATGATGTTGAATGCTATTTACAGTTAATAATAAGTAAACTATTTTGATTTCTACTCTCACAAAAGTACTCTTTAATTATTGTTGTAATAGTAATATTTTAGTAGTGACACTGCCACTCCAAGAAACATCTGGTAAAGATTAGTATCTGCAAAGAAGACATCGAATGCCGGGTTTGTTGTGAAGCGTTTGAGTCTGTCATACACATTTCAACTGCGAACTTTGGAGAACGAGTATTTTCGGGGTTGAGTCCTCAAAAGAAATAATGGGAGCTAGTCTGGGGTAAAGGATTTTTATAGCTGGTTAAGACGCTCGGAATAGGTAGGCCCATTCTAGTAGGTAACAGGGGAACACAATAAACCCACGGTTGAAGTGCAATCTAGGAATGGCCTTAAAGCTCTCCATTCCTCTTAACAAAATGAACAAAACATTGTAACAGCAGTTTTCATTGCCATATTGGGAACTAACATATCATCTCGTATTGGGTTTTCGGAACTCAGTCTAAACGGTTTTAATATATATGTGACAAATCTTTAGCCAATAGCAACAAATCTAGGGAGGTGGTGTTCTTATAGTGGTACGTGATTATGTTCCTAGCTGTATTTTGACCTCTCCCTCTTGAGCTTCTGAGTGCATATTTGTCTCCTGTGCACTTTCTTCCCGTCGTTTTTTGTAATTTGTGCCTAAATCCTTCCTGGACAGCCTCCTGCTTCTTAGTCTTACTTACTGTGAATCCGCTTATGAAATTATTGCTGATGCTGATCCTCATGGTGGCATGTCTCTTATGGGAAACTTCACCGTTCCCAATGTAAACTGGAAATCTGGTGAATTACAGCAATGCGTGGATGTTTCAGGTTTTCTGAAATACTCGACTTTTACCCTCAATCTGACAAAACAGAACCAAACTTTAGATTCAATAGCGTCTATCTTGAATTGATCTTTTCTTTTTTTTAATTCTTTTATTCATCAAATGAAATGACTACTGCTGAATATATCTTTGTTTTTTAAGAAAGAAGCGAACCTGTTCTCGCGGTCTCCCTTAGCTTCCTGCAATCAGCACACTTAAATAATGTCAAAATATATATTTTATTACCAAAAATGTGACTTGAATGTAGTGTTCATTGACGTTAAATATCTTGCACCCAATGTTACTAATGATATTGCAGCTGACTTCAATTACTTCTGTGAGTTTTTAAGTTAAATGGCACACCCCACAGATGAGTATGAAGTATGAAATATGTTTGTAGTAAAATTACAAAGTAGAAAGAAACAGAGGTCGCATTCAATAGTGCACTAAATGAGTGTCGAGTTGGTATGCCGAACATTTATTTCTCCTGTTTGCCATGCGGTGGAAGGGCCACGTCCTTGTCAGTCCCTCCCTTATTCCCCCCAATCCTGAAAGATAATTAATGTAGCAATTATTACTGCTGATTTATATAGATGTACAATAATTGTAATCTACATAAAAGTGCCACGGAAGCGTTCGCTACGGACATAAGAAAGTGACTTGATTTTTTCCTCTGTGGTAAAACCAAACTAGTAAAAAATCTAAGAGCCTTAGTTTAATACGTTTCTAAAAAATCTTACCTAATACTGATAACAAAGCAACTGGCCTATAATGTAGAACTATATATTTCTTACCCTTTTTATGAATTTTTATTTATTTACTTTTATATCTAATGGTTAAAACAATTTATAAAGAAAAATAATGAACGTGAGAGTAAAAGATTGTTAATAACTAAACCAAAGACAAAGCAAAGAAGTTGAATAATTATACTACACAGTAAAGACATGATATGTATATCAACACAATACAAGTTGTAGGTACCAGCGGTGACGAACCGCTGTCATATCATTAAGCACGTAATCCATTCGTTTATATCGATAGTTAGGACACTCTCCGGCACCGAGCGGCTACCCCCATCCATTTGTTCCACGCAATCTGCTTGTTTATATCGATATTTAGGACAGCGCTCCGGCACCGAGCGGCTACCCCATCCATTTGTTCCACGCAATCCATTTTTTTATATCGATAGTTAGAACACTCTCCGGCACCGAGCGGCTACCCCCATCCATTTGTTCCACACAATGCCTTTGTTTATATCGTTAGTTAGGACACTCTCCGGCACCAACGGCTATTGTTCCACACAATGCCTTTGTTTATATCGTTAGTTAGGACACTCTCCGGCACCAAACGGCTACCCCCATCCATTTGTTCCACGCAATCCATTTGTTTATATCGATAGTTAGGGCAGCGCTCCGGCACCAAGCGGCTACTCCCATCCATTTGTTTCATTCAATCCATTTGTTTATACACCGATGGTACCAACAGCTTGTAATGTGTTGATATGCATGAAATGAAATAAAAAATGCCTTTATTAAAGGGGCAAAGTTAGGACTGTAAAGTCCTCTCTAACACTTAACCCTATAACATGCATATAATGTCTTTGCTGTGTGGTAAAATTCTATTTATTTCCTTTGTCTTATGGTTTAGTTATTAACAATCTTTTACTCTCACTTAATCATTATTTTGTCTGTTTGAATTGGTTTAACCATTAAAAATAAAAGTAAAAAAATAAAAATTCAAAAAAAGGGTAGGAAATGTATAATTGTACATTATAGGCCAGTTGCTTTGTTGTCAGTTTTAGCTAAGATTTTTGAAAAACGTATGAAACTAAGGCTGTTAGATTTTTTTTACCAGTTTGGTTTTACCACAGAGAAAAGGAAACAGAGGTCAATTTCTTATGGCCGCAGCAAATGCCTCCACGGCAGTGTTATATACGAGTAGATTACGACTAATTAACATCTATATTCATCAAGGATTGCTTTATTTATCCTTGAGGATTGGGAGAATATGGCAGGGACTGACAAGGAGGTGGCCCTTCCATCGCATGGAAAACATGAGAAATAAATGATCGGCACACATTTAGCACACTATTGAATGCGTCCTCTGTTTCTTTCTACTCTATGGTTTGACCAAAGACGTTTTTCTGAGTGAGCATTTTAGCATGTACATGTGTTATAATAAGTTTTGGGAGTATATGTAAAGCATGTATTACATATGCATATTTAAACAAATGTTTATATAGAGTTTATACTTGCAAGTTTTTAGTTACGAATGGTACAGGTTGCATATTTGTATATGGAACAGCAAACTTAGTTTCTCTTCAACCATTCCTTGTTACTGTCATCTAAATAGATATTTGACTTTTTTAAAGGTACATTTTAGTTTGAAATAGGTTGTACCTTTTTTGTCAATCATTAACTTAGAAATAACTTAATTAAAATGTGTTTACTAGTTTATAAAGGTAATAAAGGTTGTGCATGATAAATTATTATTCCTTATAGTTTGTACTAAAACACAAGTAATATTAAATTTAGGATAAAATGTTATCTTTTAAAATATCTATGTTCAATTTCTTAATTTATCGTTTGTTTTACAAATATTGAACAAAATCAGGTAACTTTTGATTTATAAGATGTTTCACATGCTCCTCCAATGAATAAAAATTATTTCGATATAGTGTTAATTTGATTAAACATAGTTTAAACTGTACTTTGTTATGATAACCAGAGGCTAAGTTTGTGACGTAAACTGGACAGATGTATTCGGGTGGCGTTAGTGCCTTATTTTCCAAAACATTTGTTCTAAGCTAAGATGAATTTCACGGTAACTAGAACAGACGGTAGGCATCACGATGAGGCTGAGAAATAGACTTTGACATCTATATAGGTGAAATAAGCGGGTTTGATTATTCTATAAAACATTGGTAACCAAATCTACCAATCACATGGAAACTTTCAGCTGAATGTTAAAAAAACTATTTGGGTATTTTTTGGAATGTCCTCGCATTTGTTTAGCAATGACGAATCGTCAATCGAAGTAGCAAGTTCACATGTGTGTATATATATATAAGCAAATATATATAATCCTAACCTAATATAACCAAACTTAACTTAAAAACCCATAGTGTAAGTGCTAACAAACTAACCTATCTAATTTACATACCATAAGGCGCTGAGTGATTTAGAGCAATAACTCTTTATTATTTTTTTTACGTCAAACTAACGTGACCACTAGGAAAATTAAATTGTAGTTTAGTTCTAGACTTAATAGACAATATCTACCATATGCGGGGACATTCCAAAGAGACCCATCTATTTACCGCTAATCAACTGGAATTTTGTTTTCAGCTGAATACACAAAACATAATTTTTGGATTTATTTGTTGTTGTTTTTTTTTTGCCCAGCTGCCATTTCACCCGTGTGACATCATGGGAGTTATGCGTGATACCTTCCGTCTTCTTTTCTAAGTATCGTGATGCATTTCTGATTTTAGATGTTTTTTAAAAAAATAATGATAAAAGTTTAATGTAGTTAAACAACTCAAAACAACAGACGAAGTTTCTCAAAGAACGTTTATGATTTTTTTGTTTAAATGGACTTCCTAGTATGGACTTGATTGTTTTGTCGAATGTCGGTGGTTGATGGAGGCGAGGAAGGTCAAACTTTGGTGGATTTGACATTATATTTTATGATAAGTAGCGTAATAAGGCTAATGGTGTTATTTTTCACTTCAATCAGTGACTACACACACATCAATAAGGAGCGGAAAGAGACAGGGAAACAGTCAGACTTCCTGTTAGACGAAACGAGCTTAGCGCGGCTGCCCACAGCAGCGCTAGTTGAGATTTTCTGCCATTTACCCCTCTCCCAACCCAACACCCCTCCACCCTTTTCTTTCTCTCTCATTCTCATAGCAATTTGTAATCTTCTCTCTCTCTCTCTCTCTCTCTCTCTCTCTCTCTCTCTCTCTCTCTCTCTCTCTCTCTCTCTCTCTCTCTCTCTCTCTCTCTCTCTCTCTCTCTCTCTCTCTCTCTCTCTCTCTCTCTCTCTCTCTCTCTCTCTCTCTCTCTCTCTCTCTCTCTCTCTCTCTCTCTCTCTCTCTCTCTCTCTCTCTCTCTCTCTCTCACTCTCTCTCTCTCTCTCTCTCTCTCTCTCTCTCTCTCTCTCTCTCTCTCTCTCTCTCTCTCTCTCTCACACACACACACACACACACACACACACACACACACACGCGCACGCACGCACGCACGCACGCACGCACGCACGCACGCACGCACGCACGCACGCACGCACACACACACACACACACACACACACACACACACACACACACACACACACACACACACACACACACACACACACGCACGCACCACAGCACGCACGCACCACAGCACGCACGCACCACAGCACGCACGCACCACAGCACGCACGCACCACAGCACGCACGCACCACAGCACGCACGCACCACAGCACGCACGCACCACAGCACGCACGCACCACAGCACGCACGCACCACAGCACGCACGCACCACAGCACGCACGCACGCACGCACGCACGCACGCACGCACGCACGCACGCACGCACGCACACACACACACACACACACACACACACACACACACACACACACACACACACACACGCACGCACGCACGCACACACACACACACACACACACACACACACACACACACACACACACACACACACACTCTCTCCCCAGTTGGCCGCGCTGCTCTCTCTGTCATTCTCCATCTCACTTTAAGTCGCCGCGCACTAAGCTCGACATAGCGGCGGCCGCGCTAAGATCACAAAATTAGAAAAATAGTTTTTTATAAAAGGATTTTTGCTTCTTATATGTGTATTCATTGTCAATATTAGTCAATGTGTTTAGTAGCAGCATGTTTGAGAAATTTCGAAAAGTTGTTATCTGTCTGGCTGTGACCCATAGAAAATGAGAAGCCTTGAAACTTCTAATGGTGACTGTATTCCTTGTGATTTGGTTCAGTCTGTATACAATATCTTGTCAAATGGTTGGTGGGATGACTTAGTTAAGCCAACAATGCTTTTTGATATGATCATAGCTATAGCCTGCTTGAGTGCTAGTTGTTGTAATTAAAACATGGGCGAGTCAGTGGCCGAGCGGTCTAAGGCGTCAGGACTTTGAACCTGGGTTAGAGATAGCGCTGGCTCGAGCCCTGAACTTGACTGTTAGTTTTTATCAGTAATATTCACCTTCTACTGTACTGGTTCTTCCCCTTACTCTGTCTGAATAAATACCTTACACAAATCAATAGTCTAAAGGGAATGGGCAGAGGAAGGTTAATAAAGG